>JARQOC010000007.1:124431100-124618600 GCA_033576535.1 Allobates femoralis
CTTCAGCCCCATCCAACACCACAGAGCCCAGACCTCACCCCATCCAACACCACAGAGCCCGAACCTCAGCCCCATCAACACCACAGAGCCCAGACCCCAGCCCATCCAACACCACAGAGCCCGGACTCAGCTCCATCCAACACCACAGAGCCCGGACCTCACCCCATCCAACACCACAGAGCCTGACCTCAGCCCATCCAACACCACAGAGCCCGACTCAGCTCCATCCAACACCACAGAGCCCGGACCTCCGCACCATCCAACACCACAGAGCCGGACCTCAGCCCCATCCAACACCACTACCTGAGCTCAGCCCCATCCAACACCACAGAGCCCGGACTCAGCCCTATCCAACATCCACAGAGCCGGACTCAGTCCATCCTAACACCACAGAGCCCAGACCTCAGCCCCATCCAACACCACAGAGGCTGGACCTCAGCACCATCCATACACCACAGAGCTGGACCTCAGCCCATCCAACACCACAGAGCCCATGACCTCAGCCCATCCAACATCACAGAGCCCGACCTCAGCCCATCCAACACCACAGAGCCCGGACCTCAGCCCTATCCAACACCACAGAGCCCGACTCACCCATCCAACACCACGAGCCCGGACCTCAGCCCCATCCAACACCACAGAGCCCGGACCTCAGCCCCATCCATCACCACAACCCGGACCTCAACTCATGCAACACTACAGATTCCGGACCTCAGCACCATCCAACACCACAGAGGCTCGGACCTCAGCACCATCCAACACCACAGAGCCCGACCTCAGCCCATCCAACACCACAAATCCCGACCTCAACCTCATCCAACACTACAGAGCCCAGACCTCAGCCCATCCAACACCACATGAGCCCGGACCTCAGCCCCATCCATCACCACAAATCCGGACCTCAACCTCATCCAACACTACAGACCCGGACCTCAGCACCATCCAACACCACAGAGGCCGAACCTCAGCCTCATCCAACACCACAGATCCCGACCTCAGCCCATCCAACATCACTGAACCCAGACCTCAACCCCATCCAACACCACAGAGCCCTGACCTTTGGCCCCATCCAACACCACAGAGCCTGGACCTCAGCCCCATCCAACACACAGAGCCGAACCTCACCCATCCAACACACAGAGCCCAGACCTCAGCCCCATCCAACATCCACAGAGCCCGGACCTCAGCCCCATCCAACACCACAGAGCCGGACCTCAGCCTCATCCAACAACACAGAGCCCGGACCTCAACGACCATCCAACACTACAGAGCCCTGAACCTCAGCCCCATCCAACACCACAGGGTCCAGACCCAGCCCCATCAACACCACAAGTGAACCTCAGTTTATTATACTCTGAGGTCTCCTAACCTCAAATATCAACATGGCGGAAAGAGTTAAAATCAGAGTAAAAAATTGTGCTTACTAGTGATGGGCCAGCACTACCATGCTCGGGTGCTCGGTACATGTAACAACAGGTTGGACGTTCAAACCCATGGAAATCAATAGGAAACTGAAGCACATTCCCAGAAGATCGTCCCATTGATTTCCATTATACTCAAATTGAGTCCGAACGTCCAATCTGTGAGTGTTAAGTACCCCAGACCCAAGCATTGAGTCCTCGCTCATCACTAGTGCTCACCTCTCCCCGGCATCTCCCGCTGGTCTTCCCTCCTGTGTTCACCCTCCAGGTACAGGAATGACTGACAAATCTCCCTCTTATCTTTTTTATACACGTATTCACAAGACCACTGGTGTGTAACTTTTGCTGTTGAAATCTGTTGGGAAGAGTGTTTTGTAAGCAAGGGGGGGGGGCCCCCCCCCCCCCCCCCTGGTGTGTGACGCTTTGCTGTTGAAGATCTGTCTGGGAGCAGAGTGTTTTGTAGCTTGGACCTTGGGCTGCTTCCCTCAAGTTCTGTATCCTTTTTGTATCCCAGGTCTGTCAACCTACCTCTGTGTTTTATTACCTGCAGTGGTGAGGCTAGCACCTTCACCGGCCAGTGCACAAGGGATACCTTAGGGACGGACATGGACTAGGTGTGTGACGGCTGATGGTGGAAGGACCTGCTTAGGGTGCTCAGGGCAGGGAGAGACACAGGGTAGTATCAGGATGTGTCTCTATCTCTCTACTGCTAAGGCCTGCCTTCCCTTTTCCATCCAACTGTCCGTTTATGTTGTGAGTGCGGTGAATATTTTCCTGTCCCATGTGACAGCCAGTCTCTTGGTGAAGCAGTAATGTTGTGACAATTGCAGCTGTGGTGCTTTGAGGAATTTTGAGTTATATCCTTTTGCATCTATTTTCCCTCATCTGTCTCCCTTACCTTGTGTTGTATTAATGTAGCGGTTAGACTAATGTCCTCGCCGTCCTTCACGCTAACCAAGGTGAGCCCAGGGCAAGTGATTGCTTAGGTAGGTGAAACCGATGGGGGGAAGGACCTGTATAGGGATGTTAGGGAGTGGAGGGTTCAGCCTCAGGTGAGTGTCAGAAGGTTATACCTCCCCCTTTCTTTTTCATCGAGCCTTCCTACTATACTATCTTTGTAATCCCCTTGTGAAGTAGTGAGTTGTCACAATTGAAGCTGTTTGCGTTGAGGAATTTTGAGTTATATCCTTTTGCGTCTATTTTCCCTCTGTCTGTTTCACTTACCTTGTGTTGTATTGTTGCAATATGAGACTAGTGTCCTCACTAGCCTGCACACTAGCGAAGGTGAGTCCAGTTCAATGAGAGCTAAGGCAGGTGACGGTGATGGGGGGGAAGGACCCGTATAGGGATGTTATGGAGTGCAGCATTCAGCCTCTCCCTATGTAAAACAAAAATAGAGAGGCGACCCATGAAAAGTACCCGGTGGTTTAGTGGGGAGTTCTGTTGTGAGGTGGTGGGGATTGGCATCTCACCTGATCAGGTTGTGCACCCTTGCACAACACCAGTGGCTGGCACGTCAGCGGAGACCTGCAGGACTGATTCACCGTCAGTGGTACAGGTAGTCGGTCAACTGACCTTGCGTCACCGGATACACGTCACGCCAGACCGTAGAAGACTGGCGAGGGCTCACTGACGGCTCCGAGCCGCTCCGGTCACAATCCCCAATGATTTTATAGAAAGCAATTCGTGGTCAGTTCTAGGAAACAAGGAGACCCTCAGGGGGAACTTATTATTACAAACCTGTTTATTTGTTAACCCCTACGCGTTTCGCTGCCTTCTTCAGGTGGGAGTTACAGAAAAAGGGAGGTGAGGTGACCAATGACTAATGGGAAATAAAAACACCATTCAATGATGTCTTATAACCCTTTTTGTACACAATGGCTACAAGAAACGCTCGGATCAGGTATCCTTGGCTTACCGCCATGATTGGTTTGGGGATGGCCATGCTGCTCACCAGGCCCGGGGACGGGGAGGAGTCTCCCTATTTCTATGGCCTACCTACTACACTATACAGTAATCACCCTTGTGTTGCACCACACGCTAGCGCTCCGTACCCTCCGACGTGACAGTGTCAGTCCCATAACTGTAGGACGACTCTTACACGTTTCGAGCTGCGGTCCAGCCGGCTCGGAACTCAGGTCCTTGATGAAGATTTTTTATTTTTTTTGTATCGGACACTGAATTGATCTTGAACAGGATAGAAAGCAGCGCTATCTGTAGATGAGCATTCCTGGGTTTGGGAGCCTCACACCCAGTTGTATGGTGATGAGGTGACGCTCAGGATCAAGTATCCCTTGGCTACCCACCATGATTGGTTTGGGGATGGCCACGCTGCTCCCTGAGTGTAATTCACCACCAGGCCCGGGGACGGGGAGGAGTCTGCCTATTTCTATGGCCTTCCTACTACACTATCCGGTAATCACCCTTGTGTTGCACCACGCGCACACACTGTACCCTCCGACGTGACAGTGTCAGCCCCATAACTGTAGGACGACTCTTACACGTTTCGAGCTGCGGTCCAGCCGGATCGGAACTCAGGTCCTTGATGAAGATTTTTTTTTTTTTGTATCGGACACTGAATTGATCTTGAACAGGATAGAATGCAGCGCTATCTGTAGATGAACATTCCTGGATTTTGGAGCTTCGCACCCAGTTGTATGGTGATGAGGTGACGCTCAGGATCAAGTATCCCTTGGTTACCCGCCATTGTTGGTTTGGGGATGGCCACGCTGCTCCCCTGAGTGTAATTCACCACCAGGCCCGGGACGGGGAGGAGTCTCCCTATTTCTATGGCCTTCCTACTACACTATCCAGTAATCACCCTTGTGTTGCACCACACGCTAGCGTCCACACCCTCCGACGTGACTGTATCAGCCCCATAACTGTAGGACGACTCTTACACGTTTCGAGCTGCGGTCCAGCCGGTCGGAACTCAGGTCCTTGATGAAGATTTTTTATTTTTTGTATCGGACACTGAATTGATCTTGAACAGGATAGAACGCAGCGCTATCTGTAGATGAACATTCCTGGGTTTGGGAGCCTCGCACCCAGTTGTATGGTGATGAGGTGACGCTCAGATCAAGTATCCCTTGGCTACCCGCCATGATTGGTTTGGGATGGCCACGGCTCTCCCCTGAGTGTAATTCACCACCAGGCCCGGGGACGGGGAGGAGTCTCCCTATTTCTATGGCCTTCCTACTACACTATCCAGTAATCACCCTTGTGTTGCACCACACGCTAGCTGTCCGCACCCTCCGACGTGACTGTATCAGCCTCATAACTGTAGGACGACTCTTACACGTTTTGAGCTGCGGTCCAGCCGGCTCGGAACTCAGGTCCTTGATGAAGATTTTTATTTTTTTGTATCGGACACTGAATTGATCTTGAACAGGATAGAACGCAGCGCTATCTGTAGATGAACATTCCTGGGTTTGGGAGCCTCGCACCCAGTTGTATGGTGATGAGGTGACGCTCAGGATCAAGTATCCCTTGGCTACCCGCCATGATTGGTTTGGGGATGGCCACGCTGCTCCCCTGAGTGTAATTCACCACCAGGCCCGGGGACGGGGAGGAGTCTCCCTATTTCTATGGCCTTCCTACTACACTATCCAGTAATCACCCTTGTGTTGCACCACACGCTAGCTGTCCGCACCCTCCGACGTGACTGTATCAGCCTCATAACTGTAGGACGACTCTTACACGTTTTGAGCTGCGGTCCAGCCGGCTCGGAACTCAGGTCCTTGATGAAGATTTTTATTTTTTTGTATCAGACACTGAATTGATCTTGAACAGGATAGAACGCAGCGCTATCTGTAGATGAACATTCCTGGGTTTGGGAGCCTCGCACCCAGTTGTATGGTGATGAGGTGACACACGATATCAATGAAGTGCGATACATCTGTTATTCTGAATCCCTATGAATGGTGTCCGCGGGGCCGGCTCTCCGCTCACTGAAGATAGGGGACATTGTTGTTTTTTTTTTTTCTTCCCTCGTTTCAAATCTATTTTTGAAATAAGTCGAAATACTTAACAGATGAATGAGGCCCCAACACAACAAAGGCCTCATTGACAGGGATTGCAATCAAACTTCTGACAGATTCATGAGCGCACTGACATATGTTCTACGTTAAAGTCGCAGATTAGACTTAGACTTAGCTGAAAACTCCAGAAAGGAGAATAAATTGCAGGAATTTGCAGAATGTAATGTGCTTGAGAGAGATCAGGAACAATCTGCAAGAAAAAAAAAACAACTGAAAAAAATGAAATTGAATAGCAATATTCCTGTGGGTGATATTACACGGGTGATATAACACAGGCTTAGTTACATGATGATGAATGGAGAGTCAGGAGCCGAGTTTATACGCTTGATAATGGACTTTGAGCCTCGATGTATTATTCGGTGTCCGAACCTTTGTAATTGCAGCGCTACCCAACCCCGAAACTGCACAATCAAAACCACAAGGTCATGCAGATGTGCCGGAGGATTGACATCTGGGATGGGGAACCAATTGTCATGATTGTGTCCCACTCTGGGGCTGGAAGGTCTTATACTAATGTTTAAATGTATCTTTCATTTAGCGCTGCTAGGGGTTAGTGACTGGCTGTTTTGTTTCCTGGGCTTTAATCTCAGGTGTAGCTCTTGTGACCACTCCCCTCCGCTATAATTAAGTAGTGACGTGCCCTTACCGTCTGTCGCCAGTTATAGATTCTCTTTCAATGTTGTCCACTTTGGAAGGAGCCAGTCTCTGGAAGAAGTTGGGGTGTCGTGACATTTGTAGCTGAGGTGCTTTGCTGCAATTGAGGAGTTTTGAGTTATATCCTTTTGTGTTTTTTCCCTCTGTCTGTTGTCCCTTACCTTGTGTTGTATTATTGTAGTGGTGAGACCAGTTTCCTCACCAGCCTGCACATTAACCAGGGTGAGCTCAGGAAAAGAACGGCTTAGGCATGTGACTGTGACAGTGGGAAGAACCCGTATAGGGATGCTAGGGAGTACAGGGTTCAGCCTCAGGTGAGTGTCAGAAGGCGACCCCTGACTCCTCTCTCTATCGCCAGGACCTTCCTGCTATACTGTCTCTGTTATGAGCAACAATACACACGCGCTCTCTGAACTGTTTGCGAAGCAGAAGAGCACATTCAGCAAGCGTCTAATCCAACTAATGTTAAAAGGAAGATACAGAAAATCGTTTGTTCCGACAGCTGTGGGGATGTTTAACAAATGTATAAGTGTAAAGCATCCCAAGACTATGTGAAGTTCTATGTGTATGGGAGGAATAGGTGAGGTACATGTACCAGTCTACCTGCATCTGCTGTCCATATAGACTTATTTTGTAAAGTGTGTAATGTTCTTGATCTTTGTTCTGCTGCTGTAATACTGTAATTTCCTCCGGGATCAATAAAGTTTATCTTATCTTATCTTATCTTATCTTATCACTCTTGTGTTGTGCTGCACTCTGGGAATTTGTATGCTCTAGTGTGACACCAATGTTATGTATGATCAATACAGTATATTGTTTAAAGGCGTTCCCACTTGGGTATTGGAAGTTTTGATGAGTGAACGGATTCAATGCAAATCAAATGTGGACCAAATTTTTAGGAATTCACTGAACCCAGCAAATTTGAACAATTTGCATTTTGTTTCATGGGAATTATCAAAAATAGCTGGAAGCTCCAGTGATGGTGAGGTGGAAGCTCCAGTGATGGTGAGGTGGAAGCTCCGGTGATGCTGAGGTGGCAGCTCTGGTGGTGGTGAGGTTACAGCTCTCTGTAGTGGTGAGGTGGAAGCTCCAGTGGTGGTGAGGTGGAAGCTCCAGTGATGCTGAGGTGGAAGCTCCAGTGGTGGTGAGGTGGAAGCTCCAGTGGTGGTGAGGTGGAACTCCGGTGATGGTGAGTTGGAAGCTCCAGTGATGGTGAGGTGGAAGCTCCGGTGATGGTGAGGTGGAAGCTCCGGTGATGCTGAGGTGGCAGCTCTTGTGGTGGTGAGGTGACAGCTCTCTGTAGTGGTGAGGTGGAAGCTCCAGTGGTGGTGAGGTGGAAGCTCCGGTGATGCTGAGGTGGAAGCTCCAGTGGTGGTGAGGTGGAAGCTCCAGTGGTGGTGAGGTGGAACTCCGGTGATGGTGAGTTGGAAGCTCCAGTAGTGGTGAGGTGGAACTCCGGTGATGCTGAGGTGGCAGCTCTGGTGGTGGTGAGGTGACAGCTCTCTGTAGTGGTGAGGTGGAAGCTCCAGTGGTGGTGAGGTGGAAGCTCCAGTGGTGGTGAGGTGGAATTCTGGTGATGGTGAGGTGGAAGCTCTGGTGATGGTGAGTTGGAAGCTCCAGTGATGGTGAGGTGGAAGCTCCGTGATGGTGAGGTGGAAGCTCCGGTGATGTGAGGTGGCAGTCTCTTGTGGTGGTGAGGTGACAGCTCTCTGTATGGTGAGGTGGAAGCTCCAGTGGTGGTGAGGTGGAAGCTCCGGTGATGCTGAGGTGGAAGCTCCAGTGGTGGTGAGGTGGAAGCTCCGGTGATGCTGAGGTGGAAGCTCCAGTGGTGGTGAGGTGGAAGCTCCAGTGGTGGTGAGGTGGAACTCGGTGATGGTGAGTTGGAAGCTCCAGTAGTGGTGAGGTGGAACTCGGTATGCTGAGGTGGAAGCTCCAGTAGTGGTGAGGTGACAGCTCTCTGTAGTGGTGAGGTGGAAGCTCGGATGCTGAGGTGGAAGCTCCAGTAGTGGTGAGGTGACAGCTCTCTGTAGTGTGAGGTGGAAGCTCCTGGTGGGGGTGAGGCGACAGATTTGGTGGTGGTGAGGCAGCAGAATGGTTATTGCAGGCTGTAGCTTTCCAGTAAAAACGGAGGAAGAGACATTGTTGAGGTTCTGGGGTGCAGTGGGTATTCTGGAATAAAGGATAGTTTAGGCGTACCTGTGGATGAAAGGACATGGATCAGGACATGACAGCATGAAGGAGAATATACCATGGGTTACCATTCTGGAATATTTTTGACGTAAAACTTTAATGATGTCAAATCAGACCAAGGTCCAGGGCCGGGACGACAGCTAGGTGAAACTAGGCGATCGCCTAGGGCGCCATCTTGTGCCGGGCGCATTCCCGCCTGACCGGAGTCCGGACCATGACCCCGAGAGCAGTCATCAGGTGACCTGATGGGGCCCCCCCCATTAATCACCGCCGCCGGGCCCTGGAGTTGCGGGGAGAAGCTGCGGCAGGGAGCGGTGGGCGCCGCCATGTTCTTTGTGGCTGGCGCCCACTAACTGTACAGCCGGTCAATAGAGGTTGAGACTTCTACACAATGGCCGCGTTCTCCAATTAGCCACGGCCATTTTGTTGAAGTCTCAACTTCCACCGACCGGCTGTCCAGTTAGTGGGCGCCAGCCACAAAGAACATGGCGGCGCCCACCGCTAGCTGCCGCAGGCCCGCAGCTACTCCCCGCAGGCAGCTCCAGTCCTGCAGATGTGCCCTCCGGGCTCCGGCACCCCTGCTCCGCATCCACAGCTCCCCCCAATGGTAAGTTATGCTGGGGTCCGGGGTAAGGATGGGGCAATGTACAGAATAGGGGGCCATATATAGGGAAGGAGGCTGTGGGGATAGAGACAGGGAGGCTGTGGGGATAGAGACAAGGAGGCTGTGGGGGATAGAGACAGGGAGGCTGTGGGGAGACAGGGAGGTTGTGGGGATAGAGACAAGGAGGCTGTGGGGGATAGAGACAGGGAGGCTGTGGGGAGACAGGGAGGCTGTGGGGAGACAGGGAGGCTGTGGGGTGACAGGGAGGCTGTCAGGATGGAGGGATGCAGTCAGGATGGAGGGAGGCTGTTGGTATGGAGGAAGGATGGAGAGAGGCTGTCAGGATGGAATAGGCTATTGGGATAGAGGGAGGCTGTCAGGATGGAAGACCGCTGTTGGGATGGAGGAAGTATGGAGGGAGGCTGTTAGGATGGAGAGACGTTGATGGGAAGGAGGGAGGCTATTGCAATGGAGGAAGAATGTAGGGAGGCTGTCAGGATGGAGGAAGGATGAAGTGAGGCTGTCGGGATGGAGGAAGGATGAAGTGAGGCTGTCGGGATGGAGGAAGGATGAAGTGAGGCTGTCGGGATGGAGGAAGGATGAAGTGAGGCTGTCGGGATGGAGGAAGGATGAAGTGAGGCTGTCGGGATGGAGGAAGGATGAAGTGAGGCTGTCGGGATGGAGGAAGGAAGGAAGGAGGCTGACAGGATGGAGGAAGGATGGAGGGAGACTATCAGGATGGAGGGAGGCTGTCGGAATGGAGGGAAGCTGTTGGGATGTTGTCTATATGGCTGGCAGCCATCTCTATTGCGTATGGCCAGCAGTAGTCTCTATTGTGTATTCTCTATTGTGTATGGCCAGCAGCAGTTTCTATTGTGTATTCTCTATTGTATGTGTAGCCAGCAGCAGTCTCCATTGTGTATACGGTCCGCAGCCATCTCTATTGTGTATACAGGTAGCAGCTGTCTCTATTCTGTATTCTCTACTGTATATACAGCTATTGTGTTTAGCGTTATAGAAAAGAAGTTGCAACACACAATCAGCGGTGTTTATTCACTCTTCGTGGGGTGGCGCTTCAACAGGCATATAGTCAACAGGCATATGGTGGACTATATGCCTGTTGAAGCGCCACTTGCGGTGTGAAACGGCCATCGCCTTTGAGAACCCCCCCGTTCTCCCACCCTTACCATGTAAGACCACACGAAGAGGGAATAAACACCGTTGATCCTACGATGTTGCAACTTCATGTATGTTGACATTTTTACTCCTAGACATATTTCGGGGGGGTGGGGGGGGGGGCGTTTGCCTTACCTGCCTAGGGCACCATAATGCCTTGTCCCGGCACTGCCAAGGTCAGACCAGCTTCACTTAACGCGTTTCGGAGTATAACATCCTTCATTAGGACAATCACTCTGATATGTGACTTTATTTGACGCATTCCAAAGTCTAACCTCCTTCACAAGGACCATCTCTTTGACCATCCTGATGAAGGATATTACACTCCGAAACGCGTTGAATAATGTCACGTCGAAGATCCAGTATTCACCCTTTATCACACGGCGGTGCGCTGTCAACTCTTTCCAGACTATTATAATTATTTTGTACAATAAAACCCCTTCAGGTCTGGGGTGGAAGGTGTTGTGTGTAAGCTTACCTGATGTGGAAATCCTTCCCTGTTTCTGTGGCAACTAGTGATGGGCGAATCCTAAATTACTCGGAATCGCTTGACTCTAGCGAGTCCGAGCCCAGGACTCGCTACTCGTTGCGAGTCTAGCGAGTCCAATGTTAATGAATGGGGAAGCGAGTAATAGCGAGTAGTGTGAGATTTACAAATCGCAGATGTGTCTCGGAAGCTTCAGCCTGAAGCAATCCTAGTTTTGTCATTTATTTGCATTGGACTCGTTTACTTTGCAACTGTAATCGCTGGGAAACTCGCACAGATAAGAGTCCTGTCTTCTCTGTGTGCTGGCTGCCCCAGCTCCAGGGTCCTAGAGCCCGCCTGCTGCCTGATGTAGCAGAGCTGAGATTGTTCTCAGTCTGCTCATTCCCTGTGTACAGACATGAATGTCTGTGCACAGAGATGATGTAGCAGAGCTGAGATTGTTCTCAGTCTGCTCATTCCCTGTGTACAGACATGAATGTCTGTGCACAGAGATGATGTAGCAGAGCTGAGATTGTTCTCAGTCTGCTCATTCCCTGTGTACAGACATGAATGTCTCTGCACAGAGATGATGTAGCAGAGCTGAGATTGTCCTCAGTCTGCTCATTCCCTGTGCATAGAAATCTATATCTATGCACAGGGGATGTAGCAGAGAGGACATCGCGTTTTGGACTGCGTCGGACGGAAGAGGATTTTTTTAATTAAAGATGGAGTCCCTAATGGCTTTTTTTTTATTTCTAATAAAAAATTTTCTTTGTGTTGTGTTTTTTTTAAAACAATTTAATAGAAATTCATGGCGGTCATGTCTAATATTGGCGTGACCGCCATAAATTTCGGGCTTAGGGCCAGCTGATAATACAAAGCTGGCCCTAACCTCTTTATTACCCAGCGTGCCACCGCCACCAGGGCCGCTGGAAGAGCGGGGTTCAGCGCCAGAGGATGGCGCTTCAATGAACGCGCCATCTTCTGGGGCTGCTGCGGCTGCAATTTGCAGTGGGGGGTGCCCAGAAAGCTTGGGCATCCCTGCGCTGCGGATTCCAGCCCCCAGCTGCTTAGCTGTACCTGGCTAGACATAGAAATTGCGCGGAGCCCCACGCATTTTTTTAAAATTATTTCATGAAATTCTGAGATTCTGACTCTGAGACTCTGACTCTGAAATTCATGAAATAATAAAAAAAAATGCGTGGGACTCCGCGCAATTTCTATGTCTAGCCAGGTACAGCTAAGCAGCTGGGGGCTGGAATCCGCAGTGCAGGGATGCCCAAGCTTTCTGGGCACCCCCCGCTGCAAATTGCAGCCCGCAGCCGCCCCAGAAGATGGCGCGTTCATTGAAGCGCCATCCTCTGGCGCTGAACCCCGCTCTTCCAGCGGCCCTGGTGGCGGTGGCACGCTGGGTAATAAAGGGGTTAATACCAGTTTTGTTATACAAGCTGGTATTAAGCCCGAGATTCTTAATGTCAGGCCACGTTTGACCCAGCCACTAAGAATCTCCAATAAAGGGTTAAAAAAACACAACACAGAGAAAAATTTTTATTTGAAATAAAAAAAAAAGCCATTAGGGACTCCATCTTTAATTAAAAAAATCCTCTTCCGTCCGACGTAGTCCAAAACGTGATGTTCTCTCCGCTACATCCCCTGTGCATAGATAGATGTCTATGCACAGGGAATGAGCAGACTGAGAACAATCTCAGCACTGCTACATCATGTCTGTGAGCAGGCGGGCTCTAGGACCCTGGAGCTGCACAGAGAAGACAGCTGGACTCGGCTCGCAAAGAAACAGCAGTTACTTTGCGAGTTTCCCTGCTATCACTGGCACAGTAGCCGAGTCTAATGCAAACAATGGCAATCCTAGTTTTGTCAGCGTTTCTGACAAAACTAGGATTGATATTGATTTGCATTGGACTCGTGCGAGTAATCACTGGGAAACTCGCAGAGTACCGAGTCCTGCGAGTCCCTTACTACTCGCCGAGTAACGAGTCCTAGCGAGTAGATTCGCCCATCCCTAGTGGCAACCAAACCATGGAGTGGGGTGCAACGTATCTACAGTACAACGGCCTCTAAATCAGCTCAGCACCTTCCTGGCATTGAGGTGTTCAATAGCAGAGGTCTCCAACTCCAGTCCTCATGGTCCAACATTAGTGCTTGTTTTCAGGATTTTCTTAGCATTTGACAGTTGAAATCATCAGTAGGGATGGGCGAACATCTCATATTTCCCAGTGGTCGGGATCGGTGCCGCCCGGTTAAAGCAATGAAAGTGTTGCTAATCATCATTCGTTATACTTACCGGGTCTACGTTATACGGTCCAGCGGTGTGCAGCGTCACTTCCGGGGTCTCCGTGGGATTAGTCATGTGACCAGCTCCAACAGCCAATCACATTGGGGTAAAAGATAAGGGGCGGCCCAAAAGTGACACCAGGATGACGGAACGTGGATCCGGTAAGTATATCAGCGGTATTAACTCTTTCATTGCTTTAACAGGGCGGCCCTGATCCCGAACACGAAGAAATTACGAGATGTTCACCCATCCCTAAATCATCACCTGTGCAGGAGGTTAAATTACCAACTGTCAAATGGTAAGGCTGCTTTCACACTGCGATTTAGCTAAATCCGATGCTGTCCGATGGAAATCGGACAGCATCGGATCCGAATCAGCCCCCATGTTATCCAATACTGCGGTAACCGCTCATGCGACCCGATGACGCTTCTGACATCATCGCAGGTCCTGTAAAACCGATTGGGAGCTCTATGGACACGCCGGGCGAGTGCTGGCAGGTGAGAATAAAGATTTTTTATGTTGGAATGACAGGAGGAGCGGGGAGAAGAGGAGAGGAGAGTGGAGAACAGAGGGACAGCAGGGGGAAAATAGGGGGACAGCTTGGGACAGCAGGGAAAACAGGGGAAAACAGGGGGAAAACAGGGGACACCAGGAGAAAACAGGGGGACAGCAGGGGGAAAAACAGGGGGACAGCAGGGGGAAAACAGGGAGAAACAGGGGGACAGCAGGGGACACCAGGGAAAAACAGGGGGACAGCAGGGGGAAAACAGGGAAAAACAGGGGGACAGCAGGGGACACCAGGAGAAAACAGGGGGACAGCAGGGGGAAAACAGGGGGACAGCAGGGGGAAAACAGGGAGAAACAGGGGGACAGCAGGGGACACCAGGGAAAAACAGGGGGACAGCAGGGGGAAAACAGGGGGACAGCAGGGGGAAAAACAGGGAAAAACAGGGGGACAGCAGGGGACACCAGGGAAAAACAGGGGGACAGCAGGGGGAAAACAGGGGAAAACAGGGTGACAGCAGGGGGAAAGCAGGGAAAAACAGGGGGACAGCAGGGGGACAGCAGGGGCCACCAGGGAAAAACAGGGTGACAGCAGGGGGAAAACAGGGGGACAGCAGGGGGAAAACAGGGAAAAACAGGGGGACAGCAGGGGACACCAGGGAAAAACAGGGGGACAGCAGGGGGAAAACAGGGGGACAGCAGGGGGAAAACAGGGTGACAGCAGGGGGAAAACAGTGAAAAACAGGGGGACAGCAGGGGACACCAGGGAAAAACAGGGGGACAGCAGGGGGAAAACAGGGGGAAAACAGGGAAAAACAGGGGGACAGCAGGGGACACCAGGAGAAAACAGGGGGACAGCAGGGGGAAAACAGGGAGAAACAGGGGGACAGCAGGGGACACCAGGGAAAAAACAGGGGGACAGCAGGGGGAAAACAGGGGGACAGCAGGGGGAAAACAGGGAAAAACAGGGGGACAGCAGGGGACACCAGGGAAAAACAGGGGGACAGCAGGGGGAAAACAGGGGGACAGCAGGGGGAAAACAGGGTGACAGCAGGGGGAAAGCAGGGAAAAACAGGGGGACAGCAGGGGGACAGCAGGGGGAAAACAGGGGGACAGCAGGGGATACCAGGGAAAAACAGGGGGATAGCAGGGGGAAAACAGGGGTACAGCAGGGGACACCAGGGAAAAACAGGGAGACAGCAGGGGGAAAACAGTGGGACAGCAGGAGACACCAGGGGGACAACGAGATGACAGGAGGCAGAGAGGAGGGGGAGCGAGGTGACAGGAGACCAAACTGATTACCGGTATGCAAAATGTTGGAAATGGATGCCTATTTGCAGAGATCAGTTTGGATCCGATGCTGTCTGATTTTCATCGGACAGCATTGGATTTAACTAAATCGCAGTGTGACAGCAGCCTAAGGAAATTGTGAAAACATTCCCTGTTGGTGGTGGGCCTTGAGGACTGGAGTTGAAGACCTCTGCTATTGAACACCTCAATGCCAGGAAGGTGCAGAGCTGATTTCGAGGACGTTCTAGAAACAGGTGCATCTCAATGAATTGGAGACCTCTGTTCAATAGTGCGAACCTCAAGGACTGGAGTTGGAGACCTCTGTTCAATAGTGCGAACCTTGAGGACTGGAGTTGGAGATCTCTAATCAATAATCAATAGTACAAGCCAATACTTGCCCCTATAAAGTTAGGACTAGCCAAGAGCAGTCGCTACCCGAGACTACCCAACGCGATTTACAAAGAGCGTGCACCAACCCATGAATAACCACCACTGAACAAACGCGCTCTCCGTCTCCGTAATTGATTGACAAGATCAATAATTTTAAGATCAAATGCTAACAGCAGTGTGTTTTTTGTCTTTAATCAGTGTCTTTTTGTCTTATTCCCGGTGCCTACAGCAAGATCTTGTTTCCTCTATGTAGACATAGCGTCCTGCTGTGTGCTGTTGAGAAGATACGATGAGGAATCAATTTAAGAAGAAACACTTTCGTTAACAAAAGCTTCAGCGCGGATTAATTAAATGTAAATATTGAAAACATTTGGAGAGGGGGGAGGGGATTTATTTAATCATTCTTGGCACATAATGAATTATGCAATATCTTATTTACTCTATAATGGTAGGTTCGGAGGCTCGGGAAGATGCCATTCTAATATCTTCTAATGACAAGGTAGCGGAAGGATTCATGCTAATTCCGTCTTCCTTCACCGACGACTTTTTGAAGACTTCCATTGTTTTTTTTTTTTTTGGATAGAAGAACCTAATTAGCGGGTTCAGATGTAGATTGTCAGGTTTTTGCTAAGTCCGTGTAAATTGGCGAGTTTTTCGCTTCACGTTTTTATATAAGAAAAAACTAAAGAAATACATGATGTTTACTCGTCAATTAGATGTCGTTCATCTTCGGGAATGTATCGAAGGTTGGGAGTTCACCGAGCCGTCTGCGATACGTTCCCTGTTTAAATAATTGAAAGAGAAATTGCTCGTTTGTAAGGATTTAATTAAAATGGTAGTTTTAGATATAACATTTAGATATATCGTCGTGGACGAACGTGTTGGATTCAAGGGTGTAGATGCGAAAGCTCCAACGGGGCCCCCAATTATTGCAAATCTTTAGTCTTTCTCTATAGGCCAAAGGGACTCCAGGACCCGAGTGCAGTTGCAACCCCTGCACCAGTAGCAGTCGTGATCCCGGAGGAGTGAGGAGCAGGGGGAAGGGTGCTAGTGGTCGTCGGCGAGGAGCGGGGGATAGGGGGTTTGTAGATGCGGCTCTCCTACCTGTGCTGAGCCGCCAAAATGCAGTGCAGCCAGGGCGTAAGAGAAGAGGAGGGGCGGGATCAGCCAAGGGAAGCAGGAAGCTTCCCTCAATGACCCCCCTCTCCTCTGACATCGGGTTACGGGGGTCAGCTGGGGGCCCCCCTGCAGGCTTGAGGGGCCCCCTAGCCGGTCGGGGCCCTGGTGCAGCTGAACCAGCTGCACCATGGTAGGTCCGCCCCTGCCCTGCACCCATTGTAGTTGCGCCCCTGCTTATCCCTGTATCATAAGATACATATAAATGACTTAGCATCAAAGTTGATTGGGAAAAAGCAAAATATGCATTGTATCCCAAAATTAGAGTTTAGGAATCAATGAAACAATTACACGACTTCTTCATCTCAATCTTTCTCCTTCGGAATTTGACACATTTGCAGGTTTCGGAAGTGAAACATTAGATTCTTAATGGATTGTGAACACTTTTATTCTTTGAGCTACACTCACAGATACGGCTTACATTAGGTGATGGGTTAAATACGATGAAATCCTCGGATACACTGGTAATTAGGGTTTCTGGTAACGTTAAAGCTCAGTAAGGATTGAGGTTAAGACTATTAGGAAACGTTCAGGCTGATGCTGCATTGTGTATTTGAGCAAGGAAATTACAAGATCATTTTAGCCACGACTTCATAAGATCACTGATCCCTCCGATCTCTTGGGGACTGGTTGTGCTGTGGAGAAGCCTTTAATACTTCACCTGGACGGCTTCCCCCAAACAGGTTGGAAAGCTGATTGTCTTACCCTGAATTTGTGACGATTGGTCCTCGGATCAGGAATCTCAAGAGTACAGAATGTCACAAAGAGCGTCTACCTCTCTGGAAGATCCATCCTGTACTACGTCACATAGGCAGCACATTGATTTGCATGGATATCATGTAATGCTTAGTTTCTCCTATGGTGGCGCTGCAGGAAAACTGAGCACGTACCCCCAGGCTTTCCCATAGATCACAGCTGATCACTGACTTGATATCAAGGAGCATGAAAACATGTTCTAAAATGCACTGCACAGTGCGATCGCTTGTATTATACAGACAGTTGCTTCAGCACCCCTTTGCACAGCACAAATGATCACTTTCTGCCGGCGCCATCACTCGTGTACTGCCGGCAGGAGGTGATTCTTGACAGCTCCCGGGGTGTCATAGCAATTCATTGAGGCTCCGTGATCGCGTCATGGGGCCACCAATGCCACGGTTCTTTGGATCGCGCTGTCAGTAATTGACAGCATGATCCAAAGGGTTAATAGTGCCGGGAGGATCGCTGATCGGATCAATGCTGTTAGCGGCACACGTCAGATGATCCGATCAGCTGACATATATGCGGGATGATGCAAGCTCGGCGTCAGAGCGAGGGAGGCGACCAGGGGCGTACAAATACGCCCTTGGTCATGAAGATGTTAAGAATATAAACAAAAAAAGTCAAGGTAGAAAAGTTGACTTTATCATGTGAAGTTATTAACTTTGCAAGAAATAACAGCTGATGATACAGTGGGACATCAATAAAAAGTCATTCTACTTTCATTTAAGTTTTATAATTAAAATATGATTGAGGTGATCGTTCCTGAGCCGGAGGAAGCCGAGAGTTTACGGGTCTAGGAACCAGAAGGGCCAAGATTTAAGATATCGCCCCGCTGCTGAAATCCATCATTCTTAGTAACGTCTGCCAAAAGTTATGTGAAGACACCAAATGTAGCGCTCATTCCGAGAAATCAACAATATTATTACAAAACAGCTGGTTTAACTACAGGATAAAACTGCAAATTGGCCTCAGGTAAGCAGCTCCTGACAAGAGAGAGAAGAAAAGAGAACTTGCAGGGGGAAACATTATGTCAGGCGCAGTGGTGGGAACAGAGCCCGAGGATATGGTGATAAATAAGGAAAAAACTGAAGGATGAGAATCAACACTTCTACATTATTCTGGAGGGAAACTGAGTTTAACATTTAATCCAGCTGATAAAAATATATCTGGTGGAGGGAACCATGAAAATAGTCAGAATTCTGTAAATTAGAAGGTCCCACAACTCAGTCCTGTAGAATAATATGGCTCGTCTTAATTAGTGATGGTAAACTCGATCTGTAAAGTTTGGGGTCCGTACCGAGCACCTAGTGTTTAGGCACAGATTCCCTGGGAAGCCCAGCTTTGGGTTTGGGGGTGGGAAGCTGTAAAAAAAAAAAGCAAATTACCATTAAACAGCCGTCCTACCGCTTTTACTTCCGGGTCCGCTCATTAACTTCCGGGATATTCACTGCAGTGAGACCCAACAGCTATTCACAGATGTTGTCACAGAGAATGGGTGTCCGTGATTGGAATAACCTGAAATCAGCCCACAGGATACATGCTAGAATGTATGGGCTGGTTTCAGGTTACTCCGGCAGCCAATCAAAGACGCCCATTAGCTTTGAATGTATGGCTCGTTTCAGGTTACTGCAGCAGCCAATCACAGATGCCCATTGGCTGTGAATGTATGGGCTGGTTTGGTTACTCCGGGAGCAATCAAAGACGCCCATTAGCTGTTGAATGTATGGGCTCGTTTCAGGTTACTCCGGCAGCCAATCAAAGACCCCATTGGCTGTTGAATGTATGGGCTCATTTCAGGTTACTGCTGCAGCCAATCACAGATGCCCATTGGCTGTTGGGTCCCTCTGCAGTGAATATCCTGGAAATTAAGAAGTGGCGGTACGGTGGGATCTGGTAAGTATAATGCTGTTTAATCACCTATCTTCTTTCTTTTACAGACCCCCGCCCACATCCCATAACTTTAAAGTTCGAGTTTGGGGTTCAAACTCAAGTTTGAGTCACGTTTAGTCCCAAACCTGGACTTTTAAAAAATTCTAGGTGTGTCCGCCAAATGCGAACATCGGCAGGTTCGCCCATCACTATTCTTAATTAACCCTGATAGTTATTCCTCCACTCAAAATCCGCATCCAAATTCACAGAATTATAATAAATATTGTCAAAATCCAGGTCTAAAAGGATGCATGACGGGGAAGGTGACAAGAAGAGGGGCAGAGGATCGGTGAGGTATCATCATTCGGCACTTCAGCAAAATTTGTGTTGCAAGAATTGCACCGAACGATCCATAATCTGGAAATGCAATTTTAGCAAATTAAGATAAATTTCAACTCGAATAAACTCACTTTTGTGTAATAAATATAATCCTAAAAAGAATATCATCATTTTTCTTCATGATCATTTTCTTTTCACTGTACTTTGGCCAACTGGTAACAAACGTTCATGAACCCTCGTGAAAGGAATTGTAGGCTGAGCTGTATGCAGGGTACGCTAACTTCCCCTCTTCTTCAGACATGAATGTTCGTCCTCGATGAGCCGATTTGTCACATATTCTCTTCACTTGTCTACCAACAGAACCAGTTAGTGCGTCTCAACGCTTCCACCGGTCCTTCTTGGCAGACACTTGTGCGTTGTTGAACTTCTCCATCATTCACACACATTTCTTCCCGATATAACACTTTATTGTGCGCAGTCTTCGATAAATATCAGCACCAGACGCACTCCAACCCTAAACAGCGAATCACTGCACCCTGCTCTTTTTCGGTGCAAATCTCAAGTTGGGTGGCCATTGTTCCTCATAAAGGAACTGACGTAAGATTAGTAAATCTACACCGTAGACTGCAGAGACCATGAGCTCGTATGGAGACTGCCAATAAGACAGTGCGGCCATAGGGTTTTAATGAGGTTACCCACTGCTTAAACATAACTTTAGGAGGGTTCTTCAATGCCTGCTCACACGGGTCTGATATCATCGGCACCACGCAGATCAGTGTTCTCAGTACCGGTGGCGGTAGCAGGACGCCAAAGATGCTCAGTTCCGGAGCTGCTCCGTCTTCTATTGATTTCTATAGGAGGCAGATGTGCAGTACTTGTCCGCAGCCACTATCAGAAGATGAAGTAGCACCGAAACTGAGCAATCGCTGCCGTCACTATGAACAGCTGATCGGTGGGGGGGTGCCGGGTGTCGAACCCTGGCCGATCCTCTCCTAAGGATACGTCATCAATGTTTAAGTAGTGGACAATCTCTGTAAAACGTCTGTCTGATTAGCGTTTGCCATACGAGGTCGCGATCTGCACATCCGCCTCCTATTCCAACCGATAGAAGGAGAAGCGAAAGAGCGGAAACACTTCCGGTCATCTGCTGCTGCCACCGGTGCTGAAACACATCTAATCGGCAGGAGTGGCCAATCAGATATTGATGAGCTTTCCTTTCCTAAAGTTAGATCATCAACGTTTGATCGGCAAGGGTGTAACACTCGGCACCCTCTTCGACAAGCTTTCAAATTGCCGATGGTGGTAACAGTTGCCTAAAAAATGCTCAGTTCCGGAGCTGCTCTAGTGGCTGCGCCCGGGTACTGCACATCAGCCTCCTATTCACAACAATAGAAGAACCCCTCATCGGGGGTCCCGACCTCGGCTGATCAAACATTGGTGTCCTCTCCTAATGATAGGTCATCAATATTTAAGCAGTGGACAACCTCTTTGACATAACCGGAATGTAGCCTATTTGTTCTTCACCCTCGTGTACATTCTTCTTTTATTTTATCCAGACTATTAGATCATTTTTTTGCATTTCTCAGAATCAGACGGTAATTCTGCGGCGTGGGGTTACAGAAAACACCACGGCCGCTCCAGCTTTCTCCTCGCACCGTGTGCGGAGCCTCGCACCGTCTGTTACGGGCAGATTTCCCCCCGGTGCCAGAAGACTTTTGGATACATTTGTATAGTGATCACATCTGACATGTCGCGCAGTCCCGCTCTTAGGGCCGAGCACCATTTGTTTAATTAGCTGTTTTCTTGCTACATCAGGTTACACGGAAAGACATGTCAAAGCGAGTTAGACAACGTTCGCATGAAAGTTCCCAGCGCCGGTGTCCCGAACAGTAAAATCGCTGTTCTTAGACTTATTCCATTAATAAAATAATCAATCTGATTTTTACAGCTGAGAGGCCACCGCTTCACCCTCCTTACACCAACACTGGGAGGCCGTGATTAGCAGGTCCCGGACGTTTCCTTCTCTCTGAACAGCGGAGTAGTTGTTGGGGTTTTTAAGGGGTTTTTTTTGGTAATAATATCGGGTTAGCGCAGGTTTGATTGCTCTGACCCGGCTCTTTGTGGTAGACGCGGCTATAACCAATTTATTACAAATGGGAACATTGATGAAAATCACTTCTGCCAATTTGGGGAGAAGACTTTCATCAGGGTCTAATGAAGCCAAATGTATCCGCTCAGTGCGAGCAGGTCGTAGGCTGTTATGGAACCATCACTCCATGGACAGACCTGTATGTCCATCATTATAATTGACTCCCGGCTCCGATAAAATGAATATTCCTTCTCTCTACAGATGTATCCACAAAGTTTGTGATTCTTTTAAATTTCTCCTGATTCACAGAATAAAAAAAAAAAATGATGGGCTGCAATTCCCATCACAACCACCGGGCGGCCACAAGTAGACACATCTAGCATAAGCATCTCCTGACAGAGTGCTGGGAATTTTTTATTGTGATTTTCTCTTTATAAACTCCAATAAAAATACAAAAGGTCAGGTATTACCTTATAGCTTGCTTTTATTCCACAGAATCAGTGGGATCAACAGATACCGACAGGTTCAGCCTACAGAAGTTGCTCTTAAAGGGAACCTGTCATCAGGTTTTTTGCCATCCCATCTGAGAGCAGCATAAGGTAGAAATAGAGACCCTGATTCCAGCGATGTGTCACTTACTGAGCATTGAAATTAGTGTTTTCTCTGTTGCAGATTTAGCAGTTTGCGAATGTATCAAACCACCTGGCAGCAGGACAAGTAGACTGCTAATGATAATCTCCAGCTGATTAAACAGTGATTTTATCAAACTACACTGAGCAGCCCAGTAAGTGACACATCGCTGGAATCAGGATCTCAGGTCCTAAATTATGTTATTCTCAGATTAAATTGCAAAAACCTGGTGACAGGTTCCCTTTAAGTCTCCAGGGGCACATTCATAGCTATAGTACCCTTTAATCCAATCCAGCCACTTTAGGAAATGACCAACACTCACACCATGACTGGCGAAACTTCATGTATTAAACACGGCTAAAAACACATGCACATGGAAACAGGAGGGAGGATGACAGTAGAACGAACTACAGCTGTTTCACGCTATGCTGTGCTTCATCAGGTTCAATACTATTGATGTGTATTGAAACTTATTGAAGCACAGTGTAGCGTGAAACGGCTGTAGTTCGTTCTACCATTTTAATAAATTAGGATTCACCAGTGAGTGCTATTCATTTCCTAAAGTGGCTGGATTGTCTTTATAAACTGCTGATATTGCACTTTGCACCTCGGTTATGTTTATCAAGAGTTAAGGTACTGGAGAAAGTAATGGGATTCAGATAAAATCTATGCACTATACTTGGTATATAATATGTCCATGACATTGTTGTGGGTACTGTCACAACAGACAATTGTGCCAGCGCTGAATATAAATGACATCTCTGTTCCTAATAGTTTTTGTTTCTGGGTTCTACACTTAGATATTAAGGAATGATGTAACCTATGATAATGGTGTCATGCCTCGGTTTTCCATCTGGGGACCTTGTGCTGTGTGATTGGTTTCTTTCTTCGCTGAGACACAGCATGGTCAATCCCTGTCCAAGTGCTTACCTTTCCTTCTATCCTTTTGGTTTGCAGTCAGCAGGTGTTTTTATTTGCTTGTTTACTCCGTCCTATCACATTTCGGGAGCGGCTATTTATACTTTCTTGATGCAGGCCCTTTTCTGTAGGTTATATTACCATGTGGATCCTGCTAAGGTATTACAGCCTCACATCTAAGGATTCTTACCTGCCAGACTGCTTGATATTTGCTCTTTGTTGTCTTACTTTCTTACCTACTCCTTTCTTCTGTTGTTAATTTCAGGAGGTTATACTAATCTTGCAGGTGCTACTTCACTATATTTCCACTTGTGCTCATGTTTAATGTTTCCACACATTGGGACCTTGATTACCTCTAGGTTATAGTGCTCCTCTATTTTCCCTATGGCTCCCTAGGAGGTACGAAGAACAACTATATGGTCGTTAGGCAGCTAGGTCGGAGTAGTGGGTTCCTAGTGTTGCAGCTAGGGTAGGAATTACTAGTGTTTGTGCAGCTAGGGATACTAGTGTGTCCAATTAGGGCAGGTGCAGTTACAATTCTACTGGTAGCAATTAAAGGAGATTTACACTTTCAGGTGGAGGTCCAGGACTAAGTCTCCACCATTGTCTGCAGTCATAATATCAAATCAACAGTGCTACAACCAACCAGTGCGCTCAGCAGCTTGTGTCATCAACTCAGACTGCTTAATAATGAATGGTTATATCACCACTGCAGACAATAACAGAGAACTTGGGAAATCTCTTAGACTTCACATCCCAATGCAGCCAAGGCCAACCAGAGTTTCACGCCAGGGCATATGAACACCTGGCATGCGGCGCAACACAACGGTGACAACAGGGATGGTATAGCAGGAAAGCCCTGGCAATAAGGAGAGCGGTCACCTCCTGATATTCACCTGATGTTTAAACCTGTACTCCCTAATGACCTTATACGGGTCCTGCCCCCCCGGCACATACCTAGGCACACACTCACCCTGAACTAACCCTGGTTAGAGCACTGGCCGACAAAGACTCTAGCCTCATGTCTACGATAATACAACACAAGAAAAGGTACACAGATAGAGGGAAAATAAACACAAAGGGATATACAACAAAACTCCTCAACTGCAGAGTGCCACAGCTGTAATAGTCACCACTCCTACTCTGTCCAGAGTCAGACTCCTTCCACCGAGGTCAGCAGAGAATAATATTTATTCATTTATATAGCGCTATTAATTTCATAGCGCTTTACATACATTTGCAACACTGTCCCCATTGGGACTCACAATCTAAACATCCGATCAGTCTTTCAAGTGTGGGAGAAAACCAGAGTGCCTGGAGGAAACCCACGCAAACATGGGGAGAACATACAAACTCCTTGCAGATGTCGTCTTTGGTGGAATTTGAACTCAGGACCCAAGTGCTGCAATGTTGAAGTGCTAACCACTGAGCCACCATATACAGTGCTAACCACTGAGCCACCATATACAGTGCTAACCACTGAGCCACCATATACAGTGCTAACCACTGAGCCACCATGTACAGTGCTAACCACTGAGCCACCATATACAGTGCTAACCACTGAGCCACCATATACAGTGCTAACCACTGAGCCACCATATACAGTGCTAACCACTGAGCCACCATATACAGTGCTAACCACTGAGCCACCATATACAGTGCTAACCACTGAGCCACCATATACAGTGCTAACCACTGAGCCACCATATACAGTGCTAACCACTGAGCCACCATATACAGTGCTAACCACTGAGCCACCATATACAGTGCTAACCACTGAGCCACCATATACAGTGCTAACCACTGAGCCACCATATACAGTGCTAACCACTGAGCCACCATATACAGTGCTAACCACTGAGCCACCGTATACAGTGCTAACCACTGAGACACCATATACAGTGCTAACCACTGAGCCACCATACACAGTGCTAACCACTGAGCCAACGTATACAGTGCTAACCACTGAGCCATCATATACAGTGCAAACCACTGAGCCACCATATACAGTGCTAACCACTGAGCCACCATATACAGTGCTAACCACTGATCCACCATATACAGTGCTAACCACTGAGCCACCATATACAGTGCTAACCACTGAGCCACCACAATATACAGTGCTAACCACTGAGCCACCATATACAGTGCTAACCACTGAGCCACCATACAGTGCTAACCACTGAGCCACAGTTTACAGTGCTAACCACTGAGCCACCACACAATGCTAACCACTTTGCCACCATACAGTGCTAACCACTGAGCCACCATACAGTGCTAACCACTGAGCCACCATATACAGTGCTAACCACTGAGCCACCATACACAGTGCTAACCACTGAGCCACCATATACAGTGCTAACCACAGAGCCACCATATACAGTGCTAACCACTGAGCCACCATATACAGTGCTGACCACTGAGCCACCATATATACAGTGCTAACCACTGAGCCACCATATACAGCGCTAACCACTGAGCCACCATATACAGTGCTAACCACTGAGCCACCATATACAGCGCTAACCACTGAGCCACCATATACAGTGCTAACCACTGAGCCACCATATACAGTGCTAACCACTGAGCCACCATATACAGTGCTAACCACTGAGCCACCATATACAGTGCTAACCACTGAGCCACCATATACAATGCTAACCACTGACCCACCATATACAATGCTAACCACTGAGCCACCATATACAGTGCTAACCACTGAGCCACCATATACAGTGCTAACCACTGATCCACCATATACAGTGCTAACCACTGAGCCACCGTATACAGTGCTAACCACTGAGCCACCATATACAGTGCTAACCACTGATCCACCATACACAGTGCTAACCACTGAGCCACCATATACAGTGCTAACCACTGAGCCACCGTATACAGTGCTAACCACTGAGCCACCATATACAGTGCTAACCACTGAGCCACCGTATACAGTGCTAACCACTGAGCCACCGTATACAGTGCTAACCACTGAGCCACAATATACAGTGCTAACCACTGAGCCACCATATACAGTGCTAACCACTGAGCCACCATATACAGTGCTAACCACTGATCCAGCATATACAGTGCTAACCACTGAGCCACCATATACAGTGCTAACCACTGAGCCACCATATACAGTGCTAACCACTGAGCCACCATATACAGTGCTAACCACTGAGCCACCATATACAGTGCTAAACACTGAGCCACCGTATACAGTGCTAACCACTGAACCACCATATACAGTGCTAACCACTGAGCCACCATACAGTGCTAACCACTGAGCCACCATATACAGTGCTAACCACTGAGCCACCATATACAGTGCTAACCACTGAGCCACCATATACAGTGCTAACCACTGAGCCACCATATACAGTGCTAACCACTGAGCCACCATATACAGTGCTAACCACTGAGCCACCATATACAGTGTTAACCACTGAGCCACCGAATAGAGTGTTAACCACTGAGCCACCATATACAGTGTTAACCACTGAGCCACCATATACAGTGCTAACCACTGAGCCACCATATACAGTGCTAACCACTGAGCCACCGTATACAGTGCTAACCACTGAGCCACCATAACAGTGCTAACCACTGAGCCTCCATATACAGTGCTAACCACTGAGCCACCGTATACAGTGCTAACCACTGAGCCACCATAACAGTGCTAACCACTGAGCCTCCATATACAGTGCTAACCACTGAGCCACTAGATACAGTGCTAACCACTGAGCCACCATAACAGTGCTAACCACTGAGCCACCATATACAGTGCTAACCACTGAGCCACCATATACAGGGCTAACCACTGAGCCACCATATACAGGGCTAACCACTGAGCCACCATATACAGTGCTAACCACTGAGCCACCGTATACAGTGCTAACCACTGAGCCACTGTATACAGTGCTAAACACTGAGCCACCATATACAGTGCTAACCACTGAGCCACCATATACAGTGCTAACCACTGAGCCACCATATACAGTGCTAACCGCTGAGCCACCATATACAGTGCTAACCACTGAGCCACCATATACAGTGCTAACCACTGAGCCACCATATACAGTGCTAACCACTGAGCCACCATACACAGTGCTAACCACTGAGCCACAGTATACAGTGCTAACCACTGAGCCACCATATACAGTGCTAACCACTGAGCCACCGTACACAGTGCTAACCACTGAGCCACCATATACAATGCTAACCACTGAGCCACCATATACAGTGCTAACCACTGAGCCACCATACACAGTGCTAACCACTGAGCCACCATATACAGTAATAACCTCTGAGCCACCATATACAGTGCTAACCACTGAGCCACCATATACAGTGCTAACCACTGAGCCACCGTATACAGTGCTAACCACTGAGCCACCATATACAGTGCTAACCACTGAGCCACCATATACAGTGCTAACCACTGAGCCACCGTATACAGTGATAACCACTGAGCCACCATATACAGTGCTAACCACTGAGCCACCATATACAGTGCTAACCACTGAGCCAACGTATACAGTGCTAACCACTGAGCCACCATATACAGTGCTAACCACTGAGCCACCATATACAGTGCTAACCACTGAGCCACCATATACAGTGCTAACCACTGAGCCACCATATACAGTGCTAACCACTGAGCCACCATATACAGTGCTAACCACTGAGCCACCGTATACAGTGCTAACCACTGAGCCACCATATACAGTGCTAACCACTGAGCCACCTTATACAGTGCTAACCACTGACCACCATATACAGCGCTAACCACTGAGGCACCATATACAGTGCTAACCACTGAGCCACCGTATACAGTGCTAACCACTGAGCCACTGTATACAGTGCTAACCACTGAGCCGCCACATACAGTGCTAACCACTGAGCCACCGTATACAGTGCTAACCACTGAGCCACCATCTACAGTGCTAACCACTGAGCCACCATATACAGTGCTAACCACTGAGCCACCGTATACAGTGCTAACCACTGAGCCACCATATACAGTGCTAACCACTGAGCCACCATATACAGTGCTAACCACTGAGCCACCATATACAGCGCTAACCACTGAGCCACCATATACAGTGCTAACCACTGAGCCACCGTATACAGTGCTAACCACTGAGCCACCATATACAGTGCTAACCACTGAGCCACCATATACAGCGCTAACCACTGAGCCACCATATACAGTGCTAACCACTGAGCCACCGTATACAGTGCTAACCACTGAGCCACCATACAGTGCTAACCACTGAGCCACCATATACAGTGCTAACCACTGAGCCACCGTATACAGTGCTAACCACTGAGCCACCATATACAGTGCTAATCACTGAGCCACCATATACAGTGCTAACCACTGAGCCACCATATACAGTGCTAACCTCTGAGCCACCATATACAGTGCTAACCACTGAACCACCATATACAGTGCTAACCACTGAGCCACCTTATACAGTGCTAACCACTGAGCCACCATATACAGTGCTAATCACTAAGCCACCATATACTGTGCTAACCACTGCGCCACCTTATACAGTGCTAACCACTGAGCCACCATATACAGTGCTAACCACTGAGCCACCATATACAGTGCTAACCACTGAGCCACCATATACAGTGCTAACCACTGAGCCACCGTATACAGTGCTAACCACTGAGCCACCATATACAGTGCTAACCACTGAGCCACCATATACAGTGCCAACCACTGAGCCACCATATACAGTGCTAACCACTGAGCCACCTTATACAGTGCTAACCACTGAGCCACCATATACAGTGCTAATCACTAAGCCACCATATACTGTGCTAACCACTGCGCCACCTTATACAGTGCTAACCACTGAGCCACCATATACAGTGCTAACCACTGAGCCACCATATACAATGCTAACCACTGAGCCACCATATACAGTGCTAACCACTGAGCCACCATATACAGCGCTAACCACTGAGCCAAAATATACAGTGCTAACCACTGAGCCACCATATACAGTGCTAACCACTGAGCCACCGTATACAGTGCTAACCACTGAGCCACCATATACAGAGCTAACCACTGAGCCACCATATACAGTGCTAACCACTGAGCCACCATATACAGTGCTAACCACTGAGCCACCATATACAGTGCTAACCACTGAGCCACCATATACAATGCTAACCACTGAGCCACCATATACAGTGCTAACCACTGAGCCACTATATACAGTGCTAACCACTGAGCCACCATATACAGTGCTAACTACTGAGCCACCATATACAGTGCTAACCACTGAGCCACCATATACAGTGCTAACCACTGAGCCACCATATACAGTGCTAACCACTGAGCCACCATATACAGAGCTAACCACTGAGCCACCATATACAGTGCTAACCACTGAGCCACCATATACAGTGCTAACCACTGAGCCACCATATACAGTGCTAACCACTGAGCCACCGTATACAGTGCTAATCACTGAGCCTCCATATACAGTGCTAACCACTGAGCCACCATATACAGTGCTAACCACTGAGCCACCATATACAGTGCTAACCACTGAGCCACCATATACAGTGCTAACCACTGAGCCACCATATACAGTGCTAACCACTGAGCCACCGTATACAGTGCTAACCACTGAGCCACCATATACAGTGCTAACCACTGAGCCACCATATACAGTGCTAACCACTGAGCCACCATATACAGTGCTAACCACTGAGCCACCATATACAGAGCTAACCACTGAGCCACCATATACAGTGCTAACCACTGAGCCACCGTATACAGTGCTAACCACTGAGCCACCATATACAGAGCTAACCACTGAGCCACCATACAGTGCTAACCACTGAGCCACCATATACAGTGCTAACCACTGAGCCACCATATACAGTGCTAACCACTGAGCCACCATATACAGTGCTAACCACTGAGCCACCATATACAGTGCTGACCACTGAGCCACCATATACAGTGCTACCCACTGAGCCACCATATACAGTGCTAACCACTGAGCCACCATATACAGTGCTAACCACTGAGCCACCATATACAGTGCTAACCACTGAGCCACCATATACAGTGCTAACCACTGAGCTACCATATACAGTGCTAACCACTGAGTCACCATATACAGTGCTAACCACTGAGCCACCATATACAGTGCCAACCACTGAGCCACCATATACAGTGCTAACCACTGAGCTACCATATACAGTGCTAACCACTGAGTCACCATATACAGTGCTAACCACTGAGCCACCATATACAGTGCTAACCACTGAGCCACCGTATACAGTGCTAACCACTGAGCCACCTTATACAGTGCTAACCACTGAGCCACCATATACAGTGCTAACCACTGAGCCACCATATACAGTGCTAACCACTGAGCCACCGTATACAGTGCTAATCACTGAGCCTCCATATACAGTGCTAACCACTGAGCCTCCATATACAGTGCTAATCACTGAGCCACCATATACAGTGCTAACCACTGAGCCACCATATACAGTGCTAACCACTGAGCCACCGTATACAGTGCTGACCACTGAACCACCGTATACAGTGCTAACCACTGAGCCACCATATACAGTGCTAACCACTGAGCCACCATATACAGTGCTAACCACTGAGCCACTGTGTCGCCCAGAATGAGATTCTATCCCCGGCATCAGCTGACCAGATATGTGACCCTTTATAGGATAGGGGAGTGGAAATAATCCTAAACTCCTACAGCACCAAAAGAAATTAAATACATTTTAAAACACAGAGTTTCACGAGTCAATGTGAGACTTAGATCCCAAAACTGTCGCAGGTCTCCCAAAGACGGGAGACCCTCGTGACACAGAGAAAGCAGACCCCTAGTATGTGATTGTATCTTTCCAGCTCTTCCTTGTTAAACAGCTTCATCTCAATGAATTAGAATGTTATCAAAAAGTTACTTTTTCAGTAATTCAATACATAAAGTGAAATGTATATATGATATACACTGTATATTGAGATGCACCTGTTGAGTTGGATTCATTTAAGATGCAGAGAGATCACTAAAAATTAAGAACAAATGGTAAAACTGTGATTTTAGTTACCCATTGATTGACCTACACAGAACTGCTCATCGCCATCAATGGAGACTCTACATCGATTGGAAACAAAGTATCTCGATGAGTTTAATTCTGCCAAGAAAGGAGGTGAATGTACATGTGATGGTCGGCATTTTATTAAACCTGGCTGTCATCAATCATTGGCTTAGTAACAACAGGTGCTGATCTGGAAGTAGCTGCGCCTGGTTTATATCTGAGTGTCAGCTCTTTTTGACCCTGAGCTTGTTACATTGGGGGGTTCTTAATCAAAAACCCATGAATGCAAATGTAGGTCACGAGCATTTATGGTGATTGATCTACTGCACTCGCCATTTAATGTTCATAGCTGAGATGATATGTAGATGTAATATGTTCCTATAAATGTGAAATTCCAACATATCTCAGACAACCAAATCTATCACCAGTATATCATACAGTCTTGGCCGAACATGTTGACACCCTTGAAATTGAATATGAGCTATACTACACATGTTTATTTCATGAGTGTATTGGAAATATCTAAAAAACACAAAAGAAAGAAAACAATTGGACATAATTTCACACAAAACCCCGAAAATGGACTGGACAAAATTTCCAAAATTGAGGGTAAACAACTTTGTTTCCAGCATGTGATTCTCATTCACACTCATCTATGGAAAGTAACGGGTGTGGGCAATATGAAAATCACTCCTGAAACCAGATAAAAAGGGGAGAAGTTGCCTCAGTTTTTGCATTAAGCATGAGTAGCAGAAAGAGGAGAAGAGATGTGTCTAAGGACTTCAGGACCAAAATTGTGAAGAAATATCATCAATCGCAAGGTTACAAGTCCATCTCCAGAGATCTTGACGTTCCTTCGTCCATGGTGTACAACATAATCAAGAATAATACAATTCATGGCACTATAGCTAATCTCCATGGATGTGGACGGCAGAGAAAAATTGACGGAAGGTTGCAATGCAGGATAGTTCGGCTAGTAGATGATCCCCAATCAAGTTCCAAAGAAAGGCTCAGAAGCATCAGTGCCATCTGGCAAATGTCATCTGGCATTACCTTTTATTACCACGTCTGCCACCATCACCAGTGCAACTGGAAGAGCTTGGTAACCACAAGTTGAGGTGTCCGTCATGGAGGCACCAATTCTGGTGAAATTCAAGCCTAAAAACAAGAAGGACTCTGGTTTGAGGTTTATAAATTAAGGGGTCTATTTATTATAATTATTTATTTATTATAGCGCCATTAGATTCCATGGCACTTTACATATGGAAATGGCAGACGAGTACAAGTACAATATATGTGGACAATCAAGTCATACAGGTACAGGAGGGGAGAGGACCCTGTCCATGAGGGCTCACAGTCTAAGAGGGGGGGCGGGTACAGTAGGAGGGGGTAGTGCCGATCATGAGACAGTGCGGCGGATCGGATCTCATTGCAGGTTGTAGGCTTGATGGAAGAGGTAGGTCTTCAGGTTTGTTTTGAAGGTTTCCAGGGTAGGAGAATGTCGGATGTGTTGGGGCAGAGAGTTCCAGAGTATAGAAGATGCACGGGAGAAATCCTGTATACGGTTGTGAGAAGAGGAGATGAGAGGAGAGTAGAGGAAGAGCTTTTGGGAGGATCATAGGTTGCGTGAGGGTAGGTGTCGGGAGACCATGTCAGAGATGTATGGAAGGGACAGGTTGTGGATGGCTTTGTATGTCATGGTTAGTGTTTTAATCCGAGATCTCTGAGAAGTGGGGAGCCAGTGAAGGGCTTGGCAGAGGGGGAGACAGGGGAGTAGCGGGAGGACAGATGGATTAGTCAGGCAGCAGAGTTTAGGATAGATTGGAGAGGTGCAAGGGAGGTAGCGGGGAGGTCGGTAAGCAGGAGGTTGCAGTAGTCAAGGCGGGAGATGATGAGAGCATGAATAAGTGTTTTAGCAGTGACGTGGTCAAAGGAAGTGCAAATCTGTGAAACGTTTTTGAGCTGGAGTCGGGAAGAGGTGGCGAGGGCCTTGATGTGGGGCTTGAAGGAGACGGAAGAGTCGATGATTACCCTGAGGCACTTGGCGTGAGGGACTGGGGAGAAGTGAGCAGTCGTTGACAAGGATGGATAGGTCGGGTAGTGGGGGAGAGTAGCTTGGGGGAAAGACGATGAGCTCGGTTTTGTCCATGTTCAGCTTAAGGAAGCGAGCAGAGAAGAAGGATGAGATGTCGGACAGGCAGTGTGGAATTTTGGATAGTAGAGAGGTGATGTTGGGGCCAGACAGGTAGATCTGGGTGTCATTGGCGTAGAGATGATACTGAAGGCCATGGGACTCAATGAGTTGTCCTAGGCCGAGAGTGTAGATGGAGATGAGTAGTGGTCCCAGAACCGAGCCTTGGGGGGACACCGACAGAAAGGGGGTAGGGCAAATAGGAAGTGTGGAAGTGGGTGACGCTGAAAGTCCGGCCCCTTAGGTATGAAGAGATCCAGGAGAGGACTAGGTCGATGATGCCAAGAGATTCCAGGATCTGAAGTAGAAGGGAATGGTTAACAGTGTAGAAAGCAGCAGATAGGTCAAGGAGGAGGAGGACTGAGTAGTGTTGTTTGCTCTTGGTGGTCAGTAGGGCGTTGGGGACTTTGGTTAGGGCTGTTTCGGTGGAATGGTGGGGTCGGAAACCGGATTGTAGGTGGTCGAACAGGGAGCAGGAGGAGATGTGGGAGAACAGTTCTGAATGGACGTGTTGTTCAAGTAGTTTTGAGGCGAAGGGAAGAAGAGATATGGGGTGATAGTTAGAAACAGATGTTGGGCTGAGGGAGGGTTTTTTGAGGATGGGTGTGATCAGTGGCGTAACTTCAGACCCTGGGGCCCCGATGTGAAAGCTCCAACGGGGCCCCCAATTATTGCAAATCTTTAATAGTATTAGTGTTTTTCTATGGGCTAAAGGGACTTTTGGGGCCCCCTAGGCTGCAGGTCCCCGGTGTGATCGCAACCCCTGCACCTGTTATAGTTACGCCCCTGGGTGTGATCAAGGTGTTTGAAGGCTGAGGGGAAGACGCCAGGAGTAAGTGATAAGTTGAAGAGATGGGTTAGGGTTGGGATGAAGACAGTGGTGAGGTTAGGAATGAAGTGGGATGGGAGCGGGTCATGGGCGCTGGTGTTAAGGTGTGACTTTGATAGAAGGGAGGAGAGCTGATCTTCAGTTATGGGGGAGAAGCAGCTGATGGAAGGAGAGGGCAGTACAGGTGAGAGGGGAGGCTGTGGGGACAGTGGGTCAAAGCTGTCTCTGATTTTATCAATCTTCTGTTTGAAGAAGGAGGCAAAGTCTTCAGAGATAAGGGGAGAGGGAGTAGGAGCGGTCGGATGGAGTAAGGAGTTGAAAGTTTTAAAAAGCTGTTTGGGATTGCGGGACAGGGAGGTTATCAGGGATAAGAAGAAGGCTTGTTTGGCGGCAGCGAGTGCGGCTTTAAAGTTGGTGAGGGACTGTTTGAACAACGCGAAGTGCTCTATGGAGTGAGATTTCGTCCATCTTCTCTCGGCGACCCTGGAAACCAGTCTCAGGTCTTTAGTGAGGGTGGTGTGCCAGGGTTGCCTGTTTGTGTGAAGAGAGCTATATGTGAGGGGGCGGCTAAGTCGAGGGCTGTAATTATTGTGGTGTTATATAGGATGACAGCGTCTGTGCAGCGTATGGAAGCCGGTAGGGCGAAGGGATTCTGAGAATGAGTGTAGATCAATGTGTTTTAGGTTTCTGCGAGGATGATGGGGTTTGCGGAGTGGGGATAGTGTAATAGGGGAGGAGAGGGAGGAGAAAGTCAATAGATTGTGGTCAGACAGGGGGAGGGGTGAGTTTGTGAGGTTAGTGAGGGAGCAAAGGCGGGTGAAGATGAGGTCCAGCGTGTGGCCATCTTTGTGGGTGGCAGAGGAGGACCATTGGGAGAGCCCAGAGGAAGTAGTCAGTGAAAGAAGTTTAGAGGCGGTAGGGTGGGAAGTGTTAATGGAGATATTGAAATCACCTATAATGATAGTGGGGATGTCCGCAGAAAAGTGGTGAAGTAACCAGGTGGTGAAATGGTCAAGGAAGGAGGCGATAGATCCAGGGGGAGGTAGATAACGGCCAGCTGAAGGTTATAGGGAGAGAAGATGCGGACAGAGTGGGCTTCGAAATAGGGGAGAGTAGCGGAGAGAGGCAGCGGAATAGAGGTGAAGGAGCAGGTGTTGGACAGGAGTATGCCGACACCTCCGCCATGTTTGTCAGAGGGGTGGGGTGTGTGGGAAACACTGAGTCCACCGTAAGAGAGGGCAGCAGGTGAGGCCATGTCGGAGGGTGTGAGCCAGGTCTGAGAGTTTGTTAGAGATAAAGAGGTTGTGGATGAATGGGAGCTTGTTGCGCAAGGTAGAGGGACTGGGGGAGCAGGGGCTGGAGAAAGGGGTCTATGGTTGTTGAGCTTGCGAGGTTTAGTGATGATGGGTCATGGGAGTGGGGTGGAGGTGACTGTGGGGATGTGGTGGGGGAGCCAGGATTAGGGGATATGTCACCAGCAAGTGGGAGTAGCAGAGAGAAGGTTAGAATGTGGGAGCAGGAGAGTTTACGTGGCGGGCGTGTCTGTAAACAGAGAAGGATTTTCCTGCTATTTTGTAAATGGGGCATTGTAGTCTAGGGTTTGTATTTAGGGGAGGGGCAGGTTTGAGCCTTTACTGGGTCGCAATAAAGGGGGGCTTGTCTAAAGTATGTATTTTTGTTTGGGGGGTCTCGTAAGTGGTCTGCACTTATTTAGGGAGCCTGTTGTGTGGGATCTAATTTGGGGGAGGGGGGCTGGTTTGTAGTTTTCATTTATTGTGAGATAATCTGAAGGACGTCACCCATATTATTTGTCATTGTTGGGGGTGGAGGGGGGGGATAAAATGACCTGGAATAAAAAAAAAAACCTTCTTTGATTTCTTTCCATCATTGGAAATTCATAGATGGAAAGAGATGGACTTTTTACTTTGTATAATTTTTGCTATGATACTATTTATTGCTAGATAATTCTGTTTACGACGCTCCGCGCTTAATAAAGGGGCCATTTCCTGCAGTTCTAAACTCTAAATGGGTTTTTTGTTTGTATTTTCTGCTTTTAATAATTTCTCTTTTTAATCTATAAATCCACTTGTATATTTCACGGATCCACCAATAAACAATCAGTATGGCTTAATGTAACTTCAAATGTGCAAATGCTGCTCTTTATGGGCTCTATAATTTGGCAATTACTCAATGACCCATAAACATAAAGACGACCTCTTTTATGGCAGGAGATAACAAGGATGAAGAAATTTCCAACAAGGAAAGTGATAGGATGTTTTATATTAGCTAATGGTCTTTTTACGAGTGGTCAAATATTCTCCTTGCAATGTATAAACTCATCTGGGTACATGGCCAAAAACATGAAACAATAGGTGGAGGACTTGACGAGAACTTCACTTGAACTTTTTTCATCGTAAAAAAAAAAGAAAAGAAATGAAGAAAAGCAATAAACACGGAGAACGTCAGTAAATCTCCAGTCACTTTATTAGTTAAGTAAGAGTTGGAATGATGAAAACAATTTCAGTTGTGTTCCACCATGATAAGATTTATTTGCTGATATGTAAGTTATGAGACAATGAATGGGAAAATGACTTAAAGAGAAAACCAAGACACTGGAGGAACTAAAAAAAGAGGGAATGTGAGTAGTGATGAGCGAGGAGTAAGGTATTCGGGTTCGGGTTTCAGGGGCAACAAGGTAAAAAAAATCCAGCAACAACATCCTTTAAATTTTCTTGGAAAACATTAAAAGTCCATTTTACTTGCCAGACGTGAGTCATAATGGTTGATGGTTATCATGAGTATCATTATGATGGTTGACTCATGTCTGGCATTTCTGGTATTTATTACGCCTAAATAAAATGAACGTTTAATTTTTTCCAAGAAAATTTAAAGGACGTTGTTGCTGGATTTTTTTTTTTTCCTTGTTGCCATTGTCATTAGCTCTAAAGGTCCCGTCACAGCTGGCTACGGGGCTGGAGATGTCGACTGGTCGCATGTTTTTGGCGCCCCGCCAGCGTTGCCGTCCCCCGTTTACACGGGGCGACACCTCCAGCCCCATGCCGGCGAGCTGTCAGGCGGCATCGCAGCCGGCGTGTCTGGAAACCCCAGCGGCGATGCTGGACAATGGGAGCCTATGGCTCCCATCGCCTGACGGGTCGCCGGCGCCCGGTTACATGGGGCGATGTGTGCACATCGCCCCAGGATCGTCGCCTGGTTTCAGAGCACTGCTTTGAAACCCGGCGACCGCCCGGCACCGCCGACATCACCCATTACATGAGGCGACGTAGAGGCGATGTCGCCGCAGATAGGCCATGCCCCCACGTTGCCTATGTAATAGGCGGCAATGTTGCCCCATGTAACGGGAGCTTTAGGGTGCCTTCACACTGCAGCATGATCCAGTCCAGGGCTGTCCGGGATGACCCTGACAGCCGCGGACTGGATCAGCACACAGGACTGGAGGGCTAATATGCCCTCCGGTCCGGTGTGCAGCTGCACGCAGTTCCTGCTGCTGATAAGTCAGGACCGCAGCGCCGCGATCCTGACCTGTCAGCGTCTGTAGCTGTGTGCGGCTGCACACCGGACCGGATGGCATATTAGCCCTCCAGTCCTGTGTGCTGATCCAGTCCGCGACTGTCAGGGTCATCCCGGACAGCCCTGGACCGGATCACGCCGCAGTGTGAAGGCACCCTTAGCAGATCTTTCCTTTTATCCTTGCACCATCCTGGAAACCACCTCCTATTCTGATACTACACGTTGAGCTGAAACTTTTCTGACTTTTTTACAGTTTGAACTGTTTCAGTATTCGTATCTGAGTGATTTCCCCATTGACTTGCATTGGATTTGTTACTCGTTCAAAGTCTTCGGCTAGGCTACTTCCAAATCAGTGTTTCTCGGCATTCACGGCAGATCTGTCAGTTCTGCTGCATCTGCCAGATAACGGAACACTTGCGGCAAGACTGCATTCGACCTAATACGTTCCCTATGGACTTGTGTACATGTGCGGCACTTGCCACGATCCGGGCCAATCCGGAAGTGCAAAATTGCAAGTACCGCACATGTCCACAAGTCCCATAAGGAATTAATTAGGTTGAACGCAGTCTCGCCGCAAGTGTTCCCAATCAAAAATACTGCCAATCACAAGCCCATTTTTTAAATTATTTATTTAGTTTCTCAGTAATAAGCCATACTGGTAACCAATCATAGATGCCAGAAGAGATGGTGGACGGGGCTAAAGCTGACTTTAACCAATCAAGAGAGGTGAAGCAATGACGTTCATGAGTTCATGCCCGGAAGCATGGTGACAGGGGTGCTGAAGCTTGGTAAGTAATACTTTAGGAAGCTAATGCCTGTAAGAAAACAGTGGGGCGCCACTATAAAATGTTTTGAGCTGTGTTTTTGGGCCCCTTTGAAGGTGTTTTCCCATTGATTCCAATAGGGTTTGGAAGTTTGGCAAACCGTTCGCTGAACAATTTGGCAAACATATACCCGTTCGGCAAACAGAGCGGAACTTGAACATCAAAAGGTTCTGAGCATGGTAATGTTTAATCATCTGAGTCAAGCACTTTATTAAATAATAGATCTGTATACTGAAACTAATTCTCCCCTTTTGTGTGTCCAGTGCTCCACCTGACCGCACTTTCCTGCTTTCTTCCATATCCCCTCTCTGAGGGCTGCAGATGGAGCAGCACTGGCATCTGTAATCACAAAGCTACAGCACCTTTGGTGACGTGCTTCCGGTCACATAACTGTCCAGGACTCTACTCCCAGCAACCCGGTGGTGGACACCGCTCCAAACCCAAGCTTCTCTCGGGGTTGTACAAGGGTGCATAACCCAGGTAGGTGAGGGTATCACCACTCCACTAAGTATACTACTACGGTAGACCAACAGGTTTTAACTCTATGAGCGCCCCGCGGTCCTTCTTGTTTCATCACTCATCTGAGTTGGCACCATGTAGAACCGCCAAGTTATTAGCGATGACCTGCTGCCGGTTAGTTTTTAGGTCCATAGTAGAAAAATAGATTGTCCCAAATAAGTGAAGAAAACTTAAAATTAAATAAAAAAATCTGATTTAACTTATATATGGAATTTCTTCTTCGTATCAAGGTAAACCGCAAATCCCAGTTGCCGAATCCAATCATATCTCCAGCCCGAATCACCGATACTTCCATATCACCTTACAGTTGTCGGACATATCACAAAATGTCATCTATGCTCGAGTCTACATCAAAAACCAAAAACATTCTCCCAATATACATATGACTAAAGGGGGCATTGACTTAGGAGAAGCTTTGCTTCAATTGTATCACAAAAGATTAATAATAAGACGCCGGAATCTTAATCTGAATCTTCTGAGCATCTGATAAGACGTTGTCGCTCGTTGTGTTCCGCTTCTGCCTCTTCAGCATAAAACCTCCGTCTGACTTAGTTCTTCAACACGAAAGTGGAATCTTTCCCAAACCCCTGATGAGTATCGGTTTCTAAAAAATGATCTTAGCCCGTCTGCACCGGATTAGATTCCCTTAATAGTGAGCTCCGGTGTATTTAGTGCCGGCTTCCTTTCCATTTGTGAATGTTACGGTGACACCAAAACTTGATCATTTTACCGCGGATCTACGAGAGATTTCAGGAGGAGAAGCCGGGACTCTTCGTAAATTCATCCTATCATCTCCGAGGCGGCTCATATATTGTTTCAGTAGAGCGGCTTTTTTTTTTTTGGGGCTTTGCTCGGAAATGATCATATTAGCATAAAACTATTTTCTCCTGGGTCCTTCTGACTCTTTGAGAATAGATTGTTTTTATCAATAGTTCCTTAGTGTTCCTCTAAAATAATCTCATATATCTCAGAGAAGGGATTTCGGCTGCCTTAGACTATCTTTTCCTTTTTGTTAAGAATTGATTTCTTAATCAGGTTTTGTGACCTTTTTACAGTTTTCTTCATTTTTGTTTTGGCTTTTTCTATTTTTTACCTTGATGACGGGTAGCGGGAAAAAGGTTCTTATGTTAAATATACAGTCGGGAGGAATAAAATACTGGCAAGAAGCATTGAAAATGATAATTTGGTGTTTATAAGTATCGATTATGTTCTCTCAAGCTTACATAATGCCGCATAATTTGGCTTTTGGAAAGTGCCCGAAATAACCTTAAGGTACCTTTACACGCCGCCACTGGAAGGTAGCAACTGCCTGGCAATGGGGATTTTTGTGCCTGTTGCCTTGAAATTGCTACGAAATGGCGGCGTGTAAATTGGGAAAGTCATCGGGTGTCCTGCAGGTGACTCGGATACCTGTGTCTAAGCCGTGCTCAAAAACCCAAGGCAACACAAAGGCACAATTGCCATGGTAGTGGCGTCTAAACGGGGCACAGGGATAGAATTTGTGTCGCCTAGTGATTTCCAGGGGCGTGCCATAGCGTGCTGGATACCGCCCCTAGCCGATCATTGGTGGGGGCTACTGTGTAACCATTGGCTGTCCCTTCACAGGGCGCCATATTTAAAGAGCTGTCCATTCACAATCACATTGCAATGGCGTCATGTATTTCCAGCCTTCCTGCGCAGGCTGGCCAATCATGACGCTATTGCGTTGTCCAATCAGCGTATTAGTGTCACGGAATACACAACTCTGTCACGCCTATGTACTTGTTGCGCGAAAGATGTACGCCCATATTCCTTTGTGGATAGCGGCGTGTGAAGCGGGGAAGGTATTCAACAGGAAGTTATCCAAAGGATTGTCGGAACTTCCGGGCACCACGATACCTTCAGTTGACAACGCAATGGCGGCGTGTACATGCGACATCGGCGATCGGTATCAACCGTCAAAAACGTGCCGCATGTGCGGTTGATACCTGTTTGCTAGGCACAGTGGCGACGTATAAAGGTACCTTTAGTTTTACATTTGTACCCAAAAATGCACAAAAATCATGTACTTTTCAATATATGCAGCTTTTATGCCAATGGTGGATTCCTCTTTGTAGAGTCTTGGACGAATAATGATTTTAGGTTTTGGATATGTGACTGAGACAACCAACCAGTGGGCTCAACAGTTGGGATTTTGCTACAGTCCTAATATATCCTAAGTCCATGACTGGAAAAATGGCCCTTTGTAGATGATACCACAAATAATGCTGCTGTCATGCCTTGGTCTCGGGACCTCTTTTCGCAGGGTCGGTTTCCTTCCCTGCTGAGCCACAGCCTGATTGGTCTCTGTCCAAATGCTGATGGTTCCTTCATCCCTCCTTTTCTCCTATGTTTGGCTGCTGGTTAGGTGTTCTCATTTTCCAATTTTGCCTCTGTCCTATCACATCCTGGGGAGGCTATTTTTACTTAGCTTTCACTGGCCTTCTCTGCCTGCCATATTTTCTACTTGGCACAGGGGGCAACGTATGCAGAACAGAGAGAGAGAAGCCGATGTTTAACAGAGCGCTATGGCACAAAAGGGCAAAGATTAAGTATTATAGCACAAACCTTTATTAAGGTTCAATGTACGCCACACATGTTTCAATAGCCTGAGGAAGATAGCTGTGGCTGATTGAAATGCATTGTAGCGTATATTGAGCCTTAATAAAGGTTTGTGCTATAATACCTTAATCTTTGCCCTTTCTGTGCCATAGCGCTCCATTAAACATCGTGCTTCTCTCTCTGTTCTGAATCCAGTACACCAGGTCACATACCTTGTGTGCTTGGTTGGCTTCCTAAGCTTGCTGCTATGTGCTCTCAGTGGGTGCCCACCAAATGTGGGGTGCTGCTGGCTGGGCTAATTGGTCCTGGATACCTCGTGGAGGTCCTGGAATCAATTGAAGGTGAGACTCTGTCACATGCACCATCTTATGTCCTTGCTGGGAATGCAGTACATGCTGTTGACTTCTTGTGAACCCAACAAAGTCTAAGGGCCGCTTCACACTGCGGCATGATCTGGTCCGGTTCTGTCTGGGAGGGCCCTGACAGCCACGACCGGTCAGCAAACAGACTGGGGGCTATTATGCCCTCCGGTCCGGTGTACCGGTGCTGCAGCGGACAGTCGCGGCGTCCTAACTTATCAGCAGCGGGAACTGCGTGTCGCTGCACCCGGACCGGAGGGCATATTAGCCCCCAGTACTGTTTGCTGATCCGGTCTGGGCTGTCAGGGTCCTCCCGGACAGCCCTGGACCGGATCACGCCGCAGTGTGAGTGGGGCCACGCAGTGAGCGGGGAGCGGGGGCCATGACAGCGGGGGGCGGGGTCTGACAAACGGCGGGAACTTCCTGCCGGAAGTGATGGGATGGAGTACTGCGGAGAGGATGGCAGCTTCACCTGAGCTCTGTTGTGGGGGGAGTTAGGGCAGCGGCCAAGCCCCCTGCAGTCATGTACTCATGGCCGGGCCCCCCTGCTCCTGATCCAATAGGCCAGCCCCCTGCAGTCAGGCCCGGGCCCCTTACTGTGTAAGAGCTCTAACCCCCTAATGGCGGCCCTGGTGAAGCGGCCCTTACCGGAGCGTGGTACCCCCACCCTGTGAAGTCTGAGTAGAGCTCTGCCCATGGGAAAAGGGTACGGCCAATACCATCGGATGATCCCTAATCCATGAGGTCTTTCTAAAGAAGAATAGGGAAAGAAAATGTTCTTGGCATCATGTAATATGCGGACAACTAGACAACATTTTCCCTGTAGGAAATCATTGGTGAATAAAAAAAAAATGACTAAAATAAAAAAAGAAATAATAAAATAATAATAATAATTAAAAAAAAACTAATTAAAACACTGATATGGAAATCTGTAAGACCGTGCCCCCAGCTCATTAGCATTCTACTTCTTTTTAACCTTTCGTTGTTGGACTTGGAACCTTGTCTGAACATGAAACATTCAGCCATTATATACTAATTTAAGAAAACGGCATAACTTCTGTGAAATACAAAAAGGCTAATTACCAGCAGAAAATAATATTTCTCCAATATGTGCTCACTTAAATCAGTAAAGCAGAACTTGTTCATCGAAGTTGGCAGCCGAGTTAATCTAATATTAATTAACAATTTTACTCTAAAATCCTATTAGCATAAAATTCTGTTCTTTTTGGAATCTGAAGCTGAAATTGAAAAAAAAAATACAGAAAACGTGAGAGGATAAGTTATTAATAAAGAGGAGTAACTTGATCTGTCTGTTTCACTAATAATCTGCCAATTCTCACAATATCCCGTCCTTTACAATATGATTAATTTTACTGAATTCACCTAACGAATCATTAATTATTCTAACCCAATTCACTCAGTCTAGAGAGATTTGGTAGGGGCCTAGTTCAGCGGTCACATCTATCAGCGTCACTTAGCAAAGTGAGTATGCTCCTGATGAAAAGCATTGAGATGTTGAGTACTTACATATTGGAGTATTCCCCCGAGACAGTCATGTATCAGATGCAGCTCTCTCTTTGTGTCCATGTTTATATACAACATCATCTTGAACTTATAAAGGCGTTTCATTGTAGCATCATCATTGGTCAACTCAGAGGTGTACCAAGGTGTCATGGCGCCCGGGGCAATCTTCTATTTTGGCGCCCCCCCCTCCCCTCCCCCTCCCCTCCTCTCCCCTCCCCAAGGTAGGGGGGGGGTGGCTGTCAGCTTTCCTCACTCCTACTGCCCCCCTCCTCCACCCCTGATTCCTCGGCCACTCACCCCATCCCGTCCAGGCCGTCTCTCCTTCGCCGCCAGTGACGCAGTTTCCCGGGTCTCCTGCAGTCACCCCGCATCGGACCCGCTGCCGTCAAGTCTCCCAGTGGCCCCCGTGGCCCCAGACTGGCGCGGAAGTGACGTCGGGCGCTTCCTTTCAGGGAAGCGCCGCTAAACTGTGGTTATCAGCCCCCTGTAATGTGTGTGTGGCCGCCGGGTGTAGCAAGAGGGCGGGGTGGGGGGTGCTGCCGGCGCCCTCCGCTGAGTTGCGCCCGGGGCAAAAGGTCCGGCTGCACCCCCCTAGATACGCCCTGGGTCAACTTAACTTTTGGCATTTTTTTCTATAAAACTCCCAGTGCACTTGCAAGTGTAAGTTTCTTGTCCTGGCACATTTCGAATCATGTTGACCAATAAACTTTGGAATACAGATGTGTCATTCCGGCAATGGAGTAGAACCCTTTTCCTGTCTTCTATTCTAAGAATTCATCTATCCGTGGGTGTGCGGCAGCTGGTTACATGCTCATGTAGTAGTTGTGTCTGACACCACCACGCAAGGTGAGCAGTAATAATTTGCTATCGGATAAGACCCTATTCCTGTGCCTTTTTTCTATCAGCTGTTATTGATCCTTCCAATCAGTGTTCTTCTTATCTTTTTGCATTAACATATATACATCCAAATGGCTGAATGTCATCAACTTTTGCACACAGCCTCAAAGTCTCTTATAGTCTTAAGTTGGGTTTACACGTACCGACATCGTTAACGACGTCGCTGCAACTTGTGACGTTGCAGCGACCTCGTAGCGATGTCGCTATATGTGACACCCTACAACGATCAGCGATCAGCTCGCTAATCGTTGGTATAATGGCCAGGGCCATTTTTTGATCATTGGTCTCCTGCTGGGCTGCCAGCATCGGCGTGTGTGACAGTGGGAGAACAACGATTAACGACCTTCCGGCGCTGCACAGCACACGCTGGGACGCTGGTATCCAGGGTAAACAACGGGTAACTAAGCGCTGGTCGCTGATCGCTCCATAAGAGCTGCACACTATTAAGGCTTGCATAGAGAGCCTTTCACATAGATAAGTTAAATACACAGTGTCTGAACAAGAGCCTACTATTAGTAATGCCAGGTAGGGCGGGCCAGTCAACACTGGATGAGTGTAGCTCACGGGACAGACGCAAGTCTTATGCTAAGCAACATCCCCTCCATTTAGGAAGGCTGTGAATGGCTACTTCATCAGCATACTGCACCTGGGCTGCAACCATCTCTATGATGGAGGTTCCCTGCACACTTTGTGTGCCTTTAGCATTAGGTTTGGCTCCATGGTGGTAAGTGGTTGATGATCTCCTTTATGGTGTTTTTTTTAAAAATACCTCCACCAATGCAGGTAACTTTCGGAGGTAATTTTTTCCGGGGGGGGGGGGGGGGGGGGGGCAGCATGGGGTACTTAGGACAATGGGCTAGGGAATATAGGGTTGTTGCAGGCTGCAACTGGATATACCGTCATGGTATCTGTCATCTGCAAGAGCATATGTGGAGCCCACTGGGACGGGGTACTCAGTGCCGGACCGGGGTGCTGCTGGGGGATGTCACGGCGGTCCTGGTCCCACACATAGGCTGTGACTGCAGACTATACCAGCGGGAGATACATAATCTGTAGGCCAACCAAAAGTTGGAAGACAATGGGCATCTCCTGGTATGGCGGCAGGGGAACTACCAGTCCCAGTTTGGCATCTCGTGGACTAAGGAGGTCTCATTTTGGCAATCTACCCAGAATTGCTGTAAGACTGTAGATGGGCGAATACAAATAATTGCATTGTTGACCTTTCTAAGTGATTAATGCAACCCATAACCTCAGATCTTCAGACACCCAACGCCTTCTTTTTTGGGGGATAAAAAATAGAGGAAATATGCGGAACCCAACTGCGTTGCTGTAGAATCGATGACACACCAAAGTGATCGGTGAAATGCAAGTGGCTTTAGTCAACGCGTTTCGAGGAGTATTCCTCATCAGAACAGCCACCAATACCATTCATTGACTTTTGGGGTACTAGCATCTACCGATCTGGTCATGAGGATGTCGATGATGTTTATTGTACGCGATCAGATCATGAGCGCTAATGTAATCACAGGACGATTACCAAAACAACATGACATTTTTCTTGAGAACCGATACATCTGCTTCTCCCTATCCAGGAGTTGTCACACATTGACAGTCAATGCAGCGCTGCCCTCATCATAAGATCTATGTGGATGTGGACGAGTCCGTCTGAGCCGCGCAAGAGCCAAGAGCATCTAGGATGCCGGTAATGAGGCCTCGAAGTAAGAAGGTGACGCACTGTGGTGGAAGTAACCGGATCCCGCTGCCGGGGAGAGATTTCTGTCTATTTCAGGAAGCCGCCATCCATTATTTGGAAGTATGATTTAATTTCAATGTCAACAATGATTTAAAGATTACTTGTTTCCAAACCAAACTGCGACGCTTAATGGCCGGCTACTGCCTGAAAGGACGTTATTTCCTCTAAATAATATGCAATAAAAATCAGATACAAAAGGGAAACTAAAAGCTTTTTTGTTTCTGTTATGACAATGGCAATGGAGTCAAAACGCCAGGAATGTAAAAGCTGTAAGGTATATAATTTATAGGAATTGTAAATGGGATTTTGCACACTCTGCTGAGAATATTCCTAATGGAACGAGGGACTTTTCGACTATGAACGTTCTACGACTCTGCTGTGACTGTGACATAAGCACCAGGTAGATTAAAGCCGATGCTCCCAGAACTTGTAATGTGATCAGGTCACCACTAGGGGCACAGAAACAGTTTAGAAATTAATGGGGTCCGGTAATGGCGAGACTTGGGATGTGCCGGTTCTGGACTCGCCCTTATCTCATTGATCTTTCAAGTATAATAATAATAATCATATAATAATACTCATATTCCACAGGCTTTCAATTAAGTGTTCTTATACAGGTAACAATTAACAAAAATAATAAAAAATACAGTAATTAAAGTGGAGAATCAATGTAAAAAAGACAAACACAGTAATTAAAGTGGAGAATCAATGTAAAAAAGACAACACAATAAATAAAGCAGAGGAACAGTGTCAAAAATACAATACAATAATTACAGCAATAATAAAGGTCACCCTGCTCAAAAGAGCTTACAATCTAAAACGAGATGGGGGTTACACAAAGTACAAGGGTTTATTACACTGATGGTCCAGGCATTTGAGAAAGAGAGGGATAGGAAAAATTGCATGAATGGTCACCAGATAATCTGTCTGTAGCTTTTGGGCTTGGTGGAGTTTAAAAAAAGAGTTATGTCCAGAGAGATGGTGAATGGGCTATATACAGTACAAAGGACTTCTATTAGGGGGCATGATAGGCCGCCTTAAAAAGATATGTTATTAGGGAGTGTCTGAACCTATGTAAGTTGTGGATAGTCCTGATTTCTTGGGGTAGAGCATTCCAGAGAATTGGTGCAGCTCGGGAGAAGTCTTGGAGCCTGGAGTGGGAGGATCGGATTAGTGCTGATGTTAGCTGAAGGTCATTTGTGGAACGTAGAGAACGGGAGGGGTGATGAGGGAGGAGATGTAGGAAGGTGCTGCACTGTGAAGAGCTTTGTGGGTGAGAACAAGCAGTTTGAATTGGATCCTATAGTGTACGGGCAGACCAGTGCAATGTTTGGCATAGAGCGGAGGCGTCTGAGTAACGATTGGCCAGATGGGTGATCCTGGCTGCTGAATTAAGGATGGACTGTAGAGGGGAAAGTCTAGTGGGGAGGCCACACTGAGAGGGAGATGTCAGATTTAGGAGGTTAGTGGAGGGTGGGAGCAGAAGAAGTTCAGTTTTGGAAAGGTTTGAGTTTCAGATAGAGAGCGGACATGATACTGGAAACTGCAGCTAGACAGTCATTGGTGTTCTTTAGTACCGCAGGGGTAAGGTCAGGGGCTGAAGTGTATATTGTGTTCATTAGCATAGAGATGTACTGGAAGCCAAATCTGCTGATGGTCTGTCCAATCAGGGCCGTGTAGAGAGAGAAGAGGAGAGGGACCAAGGACTGACCCCTGAGGGACTGCAATAGTGGAGGAAGAGGAGCAGCAACAGTGTCAGAAGCTGCAGAGAGATCTAGAAGGATAAGCAGGGAGCGTCACATTACATTTTGCTGTCAGAGGTCATTGGTCACTTGGTGAGGGCGGTTTCTGTAGTGAAGGGGGGAAACCAGACTGTAATGGATCTAGAAGAGAGTGAGGGAGAGGTAGGGTGAGGCGGGAGAAGACAGGCGCTCTAATGGCCCTTTACACGCAGCTACAGGTAACAGTTTTCCCCAGGTAACTTACTGGTTGCAGTGAATCATGGGACATAGTTCTATCTTGGTGCTGTGTAAAAGGAATCATGTATCTGATTTCACTGCAACCAGTAAGTTACCTGTGGAAACTGTCACCTGTAGCCGCGTAAAGGGGCCATAAGGAGTTTAGAGATGCAGGGCAAACTGTCAGTAGTTTAGTTATTTGTGCAGGATGGGTCAACAGAGGATTTGTGCAAGGGACTATTGGTACAGATGGCAAATTCACTTCTTGTAATACAGTTCAACCATCAATGGATATTATAACCACTACTTACTGAACTTCTCAGAAATGGAGCACTACAGACAATGTCTGGTGATGATCTGCAGTGCTATACTGGAACGGTTGCATCAATATGCTATCAACTGCGATAATAAAATAATAATAATAATATAATAATAATAAATAATACAGCTTTATTTATATAGCGCCAACATATTACGCAGCGCTTTACAAGTAGGGTTAGAGTACAGAAAATATACAGTAAGTAATTACAGTAAAGAACAAATACAGTACAATAATTGGATACAACAAAAGCATAGAATCAATGTGAAAAATACAATAAATAAAGCAATATAAGGTAGTTAAAAGCGCATTCTATGTCATCTCATGTTAATTGTCGATCGGTGCAACGGGTGCCTTTTTCATAACATAAGATCCTTCTGCAGTAGTTTTTGCTCTATGATTCCATCTGGACCTTGGTCTTGGTGGATAGAACAATAATCCCATGGTCTTTTGGGTGCTGCAGTGACTCCCTTCTTTTCTGTATCTTTCAATACACCAGTTTTACTCTCACAAGCAAGATTCAGAAAAGGCCGAGGAACAAGAGATATAATTGCTAACCTTAGATGAATAATGGAAAAGGCCAAAGAATTGAACAAGGAGATCGATTCCTTCCTCATCGACCACAGCAAAGTCTTCGACTATATCAATCACCAGAAACTTTGGAATACCATGAAGGACATGGGTGTGTCTAACGATCTGATCAGCTTCATTAGGAACTTAACATCGACCAAGTAGCCACAGTTTGGACAGAACATGGTGACACGGCATGGTACAAAGTAGAGCAAAGGGATAGACGGCATCCGGTCACCATTTCTCTTCAATTTATATGCAGAAGCTATTGTCAGGAAGGCTGGACTTGCTGAAAAAGAAGAAGGAATCTAAATTGCTGGACGAATCATCAACAAATCTTAAATACACAGATGATACAAACTGGTACCAACAAGTGTAGATGGAATGAAGGACTTAATATGGAGAGTCAAGATGGAGCTCCAACCTGGGACTGCTACTCAACACAAAGAAGACAAAGATACTGACTACTGCCAGGTACGACCGGGACACATGTGAGATGAACGACGATGAACTGGAAGTTGTAAAGGACTTCACCCTACTCGGGTGTCACGGGTGGCACGGATGACAGGGTAGAGGCCACGCGCAGACGGTCCCAGCGTTTGGCCAATCAGCCATAAGGTTTGAGGACGGTCCGTCTTTCAGGGGCATTTACCTTCTGTGTAGATAAAGAGAAGGTATGATAAGATCTCCCTATCATGGGGAGACGGCTGGGAAGGTCTTGTGCTCGGTCTGGTTTCTACACCAGTATTCTGGGTCTCTAGGACCCAGCAGGTTCTTCCCACCTTTATAAGGAGTTTCATTGCCCTCCCTCGGTGCAGGTGATATTTCCTTGTGGACTCATTATCCTTGCTCCAGCAGAAGCTGAGGTTGTGGAGGTTGCTGTGCTCTGCTGCAAGATAAGTGTTTTCTTTCCCCATTGTCTGTTTTTTCCTTGTGTTTGTCTTTAGTTGTTAGTGGAGGGGTCTAGTGAACCTCTCCATCTGATCCTTAGATAAGGTAGTGCTAGGATCAGAGAGGGACGAGGTTCGTGGTCGGCGACAGTTGAGGAAACTGTATAGGGACGTTAGGGCAGACAGGGTCAGCCCTAGTAAGACTAGGGGTCACCCTCTCCCTCTTGTGCCCATAGCTTTAGGGACTCCTTATTCCCCCCCCCCGTCGTGGTCCTACGCTGAGTGCCTCTCCCGCTCCCAGCGTGACATCGGGTCAATGATCACTCAAGATGCAGCGATGACAATAGGAGAAAAGCTATGAGCAAATCAACAATGAAGTCACTGGACGAGGTCTTCACATCAAGGAACATTTCACTGGTGATGAAGACACGGCTCCTACATAGTCTGGTCTATTCTGTAGTAACATTTCACTGGTGATGAAGACACGGCTCGTACATAGTCTGGTCTATTCTGTAGTAACATTTCACTGGTGATGAAGACACGGCTCGTACATAGTCTGCTCTATTCTGTAGTAACATTTCACTGGTGATGAAGACACGGCTCGTACATAGTCTGCTCTATTCTATAGGAACATTTCACTGGTGATGAAGACACGGCTCGTACATAGTCTGGTCTTTTCTGTAATAACATATGGATGCGAAACATGGATGATGAAGAAATAAGACTGAAGAAGAATCAACGCCTCCGAAATGTAGCGCTGGAGAAGGATGTTATGAATGCCGTGGATGGCAAGAAGAACAAACACATCAATTCTGGAACAAATCAACCCAGACATGTCACTGGAAGCAAAGATCTCCAAGGTTTGACTTGTCTACACATCATACGAAGAGATAAATAAAATCACTGGAGAAGGACATCATGGTCAGAAAAATAGAAGGAACACGGAGACGAGCAAGACCAGCAACCCGAGGGATTGATACAATCAAGATAATGGCAGAGAAAACCCTGGTGGACCTATCTAGGCTTGGTGAAGACCCTGATGGACCTGTGTAGGCAAGATCGATCTTTATACAGAATGTACATCTTCCAAGTCACCATGGCTCGACATTGTGCTTATGGCCGTTAAATAAAAAATAATTACTCTTACATTCTCTTTACACTTGTTTCCGCCTGTTGTGGTAGACTTTCACAATCTCCATCACTCCATTCCTCTAAATGCTGCATGGCCCCCAAAAGACAAAGGCACTGAGTGCTCCTTCATCAACTCTTTCAGTAAGACACAATCCCTCTATATACACAGGCACATGGCCAAGTCATCTCAGGACTGGGTTACTCCATCCAGGCACAGTTGAGCTTTTATATAGACCATAAAACTTCTTAAAGACTCCTAATAGTATTGCGCCGGAGTTTCAGAGCTAAGAGAACTTACTTTGTTCTTTCTGGACTTTCCATTCACAATAAGTTTATTGGTCTATGTAAAATGACTTTTGGGTAACTTTGTATGGTCCCGACCATGAATTATCAATATCATGACGTTTTATCCTCCCAACTTTCCTGGAAGAGTTCACCCGCTCTAATCATAAATTCACTCCTTTACATTTTCGCTTTAAGTTCTCAACATCAAGAGGGGAATCCTCGGGTTCCAGCTTCTCTCCTATCATCACACCTTAAGGCCCCGTCACACCTGGTGACGGGACTGGAGATGTCGGCGGCGACTGGCGGGTGCGCGCACATTTTTGGCGCCCCGCCAGCATCGCCGTCCCCCATTTACATGGGGCGACATCTCCAGCGCCGCGCCGACGAGCTGTCAGGTGGCATCGCCGCTGGGGTGTCTGAAAACCCCTGCGGCGATGCAGGACAATGGGAGCCTATGGCCTGACAGGTCGCCGGCGTCTGGTTACAGGGGGCGATGTGTGCACATTGCCCCAGATCGGTCACCTGGTTTCAGAGCAGTGCTGTGAAACCAGGCAACCTCCCGGCGGCGCCGACATCGCCCCTTTACATGATGTCGCCGCCGATAGGCCACGCCCCTACGTCGCCTATGAAATTGGCGGCGATGTTGCCCCGTGTGACGGGGCCTTTATTTTATCAGTTCCCATCTCTTTTTATTATCAAGCTTTTATCACTTTAGAAATCCTTTTTGAAGGCTTCAGTTTTTCACAATACAAGCGCAACATTCAGGCACGCTCCTTAATGGATTGCAATATACATCGCAACCACTGGGTAGCCGCATAGATACATACAGCATAAACATCTCCTGGCAGAGTACTGAAAAATAATGTTTTTTTTTCACAGCTGGTGATAATCTTGATCTCTCTAGATATAACGAGCTAAGAGAAGCAAGAATCAGAGCCTAGTTGCACAAAATGTAATCAGGTATAATTCTCTCTGAAACCCTCTGGCATTTTAGAGACAATAAGGTATAAATGGAGTTTTTTTAATTCTATTTTTTAAATTTGTATACCAAAGTTTCTTCATTTTTTTAGATGATAATCAGGGCCGCTATCAGGGTCTCACTGGACTCACTCCAGTAGGGGGCCCGGTGGATGGTGGCAAGCAGGGGGGTCTGGTGAGGCTGACATGGCCCTGACTCTTTGATTCCTAGACTGATCGGGCTCTGGGGTAGAGGGTGAGGCTGTTCTATTCTCCTACTCTCAGGGTCATCTGGGCCCTGTGTTGCAGTACATACTGATTGGCTGCTTGTACACAGACCCCCACCTCCTGCCAAAAAGTATGCAGAGCCTCAGAGCCCACCCACTATCCAAAATCCGAGTCTCTCTGCAGCAGTGGCATACCACCAATGGTGGGAGACTACACGGCTGCTGTAATAATAGTACAAAAAAATAGGTCTCAGTTGATCGGGCCGTGAAGTTTTAGACTCCACTCTGACCAGAGAGCAGAATTGCTACAAACAGTAGCTCCTTCTATGGACTGGAGTCATCTACGTATCAATGACCATAAATTTCTTCTACATTTCCTGAAACATTAAGTGCTGGAATCATTATTGGATTTGCGCTAGTTTTTGTTGAGGTTTTAGTGGTTTAGAGGTTTTCCATGCCCCAATGGAATATAGTGTTGATACATACGCAACACCGCTCCATCTATTATCCATGGGGCTGCTGGAAGTAAAGGGCTAGGCTTTCTTCAGCAGTTCAATGGAGAATACATTGAGCAGTTGCACATAAGTCCGACTGTTGTTCCAATCTATCTGGAACAATCAGGACTGGCAGCAGTTGGGCAGTTACATCTGAAGAGTTTTGCAAAAAACTGGGGCTATAGGGAATCTAATTTTTTTTTTGTGCAAATTTAAAATAAATTACCGTATATACTCGTGTATAAGCCGACCCGTGTATAAGCCGACCCCCTACTTTTCCCCCCAAAATCTGGGAAAACCTATTGACTCATGTATAAGCCGAGGGTAAACCCCAGCACAGGTATACAGCCCCCAGCAGTGTGGTATACAGGCCCCCCGATGGTATAAAGCCCTCCCCAGTGGTAGTATACAGCCCCCAGCAGTGTGGTATACAGCAGCCTCCCCAGTGGTATATACAGGCCCCAGAAGTGTTACAGCAGCCTTCCCAGGAGTATATACAGCAGCAGCCCCAGGGTTATATACAGCAGCAGCAGCCCCAGGGGTATATACAGCAGCAGCCCCAGGGTTATACAGCAGCAGCCCCAGGGTTATATACAGGAGAAGCAGCCCAGGGTTATATACAGGAGCAGCAGCCCAGGGTTATACAGCAGCAGCCCCAGGGTTATACAGCAGCAGCCCAGGGTTATACAGCAGCAGCCCCACTGTTATGCACCACCAGCCCCAATGTTATACAGCAGCAGCCCCAGGGTTATACAGCAGCAGCCCCACTGTTATACACCACCAGCCCCAATGTTATACAGCAGCAGCCCCAGGGTTAACAGCAGCAGCCCCAGGGTTATACAGCAGCAGCCCCACTGTTATACACCACCAGCCCCAATGTTATACAGCAGCAGCCCCAGGGTTATACAGCAGCAGCCCCACTGTTATACACCACCAGCCCAATGTTATACAGCAGCAGCCCCAGGGTTATACAGCAGCAGCCCCAGGGTTATATACAGCACCAGCAGCCCCAGGGTTATACAGCAGCAGCCCCAGGGTTATACATCAGCAGCCCCAGGGTTATACAGCAGCAGCCACAGGGTTATACAACAGCAGCCCCAGGGTTATACAGCAGCAGCCCCATGGTTATACAGCAGTAGCCCATGGTTATATACAGCAGCAGCCCCAGGGTTATATACAGCAGCAGCAGCCCCAGGGTTATACAGCAGCAGCCCCAGGGTTATACAGCAGCAGCCCTGTAGCTGTATAACCCTGGGGCTGCTGCTGTATAACCCTGGGGCTGCTTCTGTATAACCCTGGGCCTGCTGCTGCTGTATGTAACCCTGGGGCTGCTGCTGTATAACCCTGGGGAGATGGAGGAGCGCGATGCAGAGCGGGGACGGCAGCGGGACAGTGATAAGTATAATCATCTTCCTTTACAGGTTTCCGGAGCATGGGGGGGCCCTGGATACTGATGGGGGGCCTGTATACCTCTGGGGGGGGGCGCCCGTGTAGTGACTCGCGTATAAGCCGAGGGGGGAACTTTTCAGCCCAATTTTTGGGCTGAAAAACTCGGCTTATACGCGAGTATATACGGTAGATGTTTATGTGTATTTAAAAGATTAATACCATCATTAAAAGTTATTGCCTATTGACCTGTTTGACCACCACTGATGCCAAGAGCAGGGATCCAAAATGCCCTCGGAGTAGAGCAGTATTGACACGTATCCACCACCGCTCCATCTATTATACATGGGACTGCTGAAAGTAGAGGGCTTGTCTGTTTCCAGCAGTCCAATGGAGACTAAATGGAGCGGTGGCACACAAGGACGGCTGTTGTTCTAATCCAACAGATGATGGAAATAACCTTTTATAAATGGCAGCATAAGAGCAGTGCTCTTGGGTTAATCTGAGAAGTGTTGCATTTTTCTAGAGATTTGTGCACGGGGCCTTACACTAATATCCACACTGGGAATATGAACATTTTATAGGATTTGTAGGAGCTAATCATACTTTTTCTCAGTGTCTGATGTGGCGTTTTCCCATTAAAATAGCACAGTTTCCATTCTGTCGGATCAGATATTTGGTGTTGAGCAGCCGTCGCTGTAGATGGTCGCGATAGGCTCCTGTAATATAATAAATGTATGTATTTACGGTCCCGTAATAAGATATTTATAATGTTGATGGATTTTGATTATAAATGTTAAACTGATATTCTACAAATCGTAGCAATAAAGGAGAGCTTTGGATTCGGCTGGTAAAGGGAATGTTTGCCTTTCTCCACAATATCTTCTTACAAAGTGCTGGAGAAATATGGGGAAGTTATGACTCAATGCGGAATCTAAAATTACATCGCTCAGTGCAGTAATGAGCCGTCTGGGGTGGAAGCTCTGGGGTCTTGATCCTTTTAATGGTAAATATAGCGGAATGCCAACCATTCTCATGAATCTGGAGAGGGTCTCCATTTCACCACTAACGGCTCTGCATCACATGGGTCTACATTTGCAAAATACTCTTTGTTCCCAAGCTAAGAAAAAGCCACGGCTTCTACTCTACAAAGTCATTTGTATTTGGTGGCGATGAGCGAGCGTGCGTGCATGCGCGGTACTCATAACGAGCAGTGGGACTGTCACATGGGCACAACTTGGATCTATGTTTGCAAAATACTCTTCGTGCCCAAGCTAAGAAAAAAAACAGGACTTCTACTCTGTTAAGTCATTTGTATTTGATAGCGGTGAGCGAGCACTAGCATGTTAACTGTGTGCGCGGTACTCGTAACTAGCAGTTGGACACTTAAATAGGCACAACTCAGATCTACATTGGTCAAGCTAAGAAAAATAGGAGATATCTGCTGCAACAGTGACACTAAATGTGTACAATTCATGAGTGTAATGAGCGGCCGAACTGCACAGCTAATACAAGCAAAATGATAAAATGTATTATGACAATCACTGCCCTAGAATATAATGCAAATTGGAAGACATACCTTCAGCAGTGGCCACTGCGGAGTGCCCGGTGACCAACGACAAGGTGCTTCCATCTCCCCGAGTCCTAACACTATGACTAACAGAATTGTGCAATGTGAATGGGTTTAAATGTCCTTATTTTTAATTGAAACAGGAAAAGTGTGTGCTGGACTCCAACAAGATGGAGACCCAAGCCGACCTCCGTGCGGGGAAGGGGGAGGAGGGAGAGGGAGCTCAGTCAAAATGGATACATACTTACTAATATAGATGATTGGCATCTAACCTCTAAGTGGAGGTGCAAGCAGAAAAAAGCATACTAATGACAAATAGGAGATATCTGCTGCAACACTGACACTAAATGTGTACAATTCATGAGTGTAATGAGCGGCCGAACTGCACAGCTAATATAAGAAACATGATAAAATGTATTATGACAATCACTGCCCTAGAATTTAATGCAAATTGAAAGACTTAGCTTCAGCAGTGGCCACTGCGGAGTGCCCGGTGACCAACGACAAGCTAAGAAAAAACATGACTTCTTTACTAAGTCAGTTGTATTTAGTAACATTGAGCGAGCTCGGGTGCACGGTACTCGTAACGAACAGTTTGACACAACACATGGGCACAACTCTGATCTCCATTTGCAAAATACTCTTTGTGCCCAAGCTAAGAAAAAAACCAGGACTACCCTATTAAGTGATTTGTATTTGGTAGCGGTGAGCGAGCACTAGCATGCTCGTGTGCGCGGTACTCGTAAGCAGTTGGACGCTGACATAGGCACAACTTGGATCTACATTTGCAAAATACTCAATACCCAAGCTAAGAAAAACATGACTTCTCTACTAAGTCATTTGTATTTTGTAGCAATGAGTGAGCTCGGGTGCGCGATACTTGTAACGAACAGTTGGACACTCACATGGACAGAACTCCGATTTACATTTACAAAATGCTCTTCATGCCCAAGCTAAGAAAAAACATGACTCCTTCTCTACAAAGTAAGGCTAGGGTCACACTTGCATGCGTTTTTTAAGGTGCTTTTTGGCAGCCTGCGTTTTTGGGCTGCGTTTTTGCTGTTAGATAAGATAAGATAAGATAAACTTTATTGATCCTGGAGGAAATTACAGCATTACAGCAGCAGAACAAAGATCAAGAACATTACACACTTTACAAAATAAGTCTATATGGACAGCAGATGGAGTGGGGCAGCCTTAAAAAACACATGCAAAAACACATGGTACCATTTAGTGCCATTCAAAAACGCATGCATTTCCCATAGGGCCCCATGTTAAAAAAGCGCATGCGTTTTTGAAAAAGCACCAAAAAACGCTGCTTGTAGTATTTTTTGGTGCTGAGCCAAAAACACATCTCAAAAACGCATGGTACATTCAGACATGTGTTTTTGCTATTGAGGCATGTGTTTTTTGCATGGGGGCCTATGGATGCGTTTTTGCATGCACAAGTCTCAAAAACGCTTGGAAAATCTGCAAGTGTGACCCTAGCCTTCGGCTAAGGTCAAACTTGGCGTGCGTTTTTTTGGTGTCTTAAAAATATTTTTTCCATGCGTTTTTGAATCAGCACCAAAAAATAGTGCATGCACCATTTTTTGGTGCTGTTTTAAAAACGCATGCATTTTTTAACATGGGCCCCTATGGGAAACGCATGCGTTGTTGCATGGTACTAAATGGTACTAATGGTACCATGCGTTTTTGCATGCGTTTTTAAAGGCAGCTCCTCACATAAGTGCAAAAACGCATGCCAAAAACGCAAGGCACTTTAGACATGCGTTTTTGCTATTGGGGCATGCATTTTTTTGCATGGGGGCCTATGGGTGCGTTTTAGAAACGCAAGTCTCCAAAAATGCATGTAAAATCTGCCAATGTGACCCTAGCCTTAGTAGAGAAGTCACGTTTTTTCTTAGCTTGGGCATGAGGAGTATTTTGCAATTGTAGATCCGAGTTATGCCCATGTGAGTGTCCAACTGTTCGTTACGAGTATCGCGCACCTTAGCTCACTCATCACTAGAAAACACAAATGACTTAGGCTAGGGTCACATTTCCGTTTTTTTTTTTAAACACCTGATCCGGTTTTGAGCTTTTAAAAAGAGGCTCTAAATTTTCATCCTTTATTTAGCATACTTTAAATAAATATCAATGTAGGGTAAGCTGATGCGTTTCAACATGATCCTGTGACTTCAAACGAGTCGACTTACCCTACATTGATGTTCATTTAAAGTCTGCTAAATAAAGGACGAAAATTTAGAGCAATTTTGTGGCCTCTTTGGAACTTTTTCTTGACTTTTTCTAGACTTGACTAAAATACAAGATTGTGTCGAAACGAGTCGACTTGCCCTACATTGGACATTTGGAACTGCTCCATGGCCTCTTCTGGACCTGAGGAAGGCTATTTTTAAATGTTTTAGCCGAAACGCGTTGTTTTAAATTATAATAAAGATCTTTGAGGTAGAACAGAGACCTCTTCTTCATCCTAGGAGCGCTCGTGATCCAAACCGGATGTTTTTTTCTGAATATCCATGGCCTCTTCGGAACTGTTTCTTGTTTGGAATACTATAGTTGCCCAGCTGACGGGCATCTGACTGAGCCATGGATCCAGAGTAGAGTGTCAATATTTAGTATGGTGAGAATTTTCTTAATTTTCCTACTCATTTTTACTGTAATTGTGGCATTTTTTCACTTCTTATATTGCACCTACTACTTTGACTGGACACATTACTTGATATCATAACTGGAGATATAGCCAGATGAAGGAACCTTAACTTGTAGCTAGAGTCCCCCGTCGGTTGTCTGGGGATGCCGGTGGATCAACGGTCCCCTTCAGAGCCGACACTCTGTTGCTAGCCTAGCCTCCAATAGTCCTCTGGGTGAGGCTCTACCAGGCTCCTTCTAACCGTGTCTTCGGGTTCAATAGGAGGGCAACTCCGCCTGCAGTCTGCCGTCTCAGCCGTGTTTCTAGGACCCAGTATCACTGGTCCTCTCGTCCCTCAAACTCCTAGGGTGCTGGCTCCGGATGGGCTTTCTCTCTGTGGCTCACACTGGCTCTCCAAATTCTGCGCTCCTTTACCCCACTCTTCCAGGATGTGTGCTTCTTGTCTTTGCATCTCAGCCTACACCGGCCTACTGCTGTCTTTCGGCTTGTGCCGTGCTTCTCAGCCTGCTGCTGGTCTGTGTCTTGGCTGCTCGGCACCATGGGCCTACTGACTCCTTCCTCCTCCCCTGCTCTATATCTACCTTCTGTCACCTGACCTACTTGCTGGCCCACCCACTGTCTCTAAACCAACCACCCCTTTCCCGCCTAGAGTTCCCGGGCTCTGGGTTGGGTGCTGCTCTCAAGTGGTTGTGTGGGCTATCCGTGAGGGGGTTGTGGTGCAACTGTCTTTCCTCCTACCTGGCTGCAGCTCCCTATGTGGCTTCTTGGTCGCAGGGGCGCCACACACCCATCCACCTCCATCTCCACATGAATGCTATGATACACTTCACCACCTGCAGAGCCCACACAACACAGGCTACAACATTAACTAAAGGAAAAAAAACTCAGATTTAAATCACAGCAGCAACACTCATCGACTGCAAAGCAGTCAAGACGTGACACCCCATCTGTCTTTATCTTTGAGTTCCATTACTTCCCTGCTCTGCTGAGCAGGACAGGGCTGGGGTGAAGACTCAGGTCTCTCCACCATCAGGTGTACACCTGAGATAGGGTGAGTTCAGGGCTGAACAAGAGAGCAGGGCTAAGGTGGAGACTCAGGTCTCTCCACCATCGGGAGTACCCCTGAGATAGGGTGAGTTCAGTGCTGAATAGAACCAAGGCTAGGGTGGAGACTCAGACCTCTCCACCATCATGAGTACCCCTGAGATAGGGTGAGTTCAGGGCTGAGCAGGAGCAGGGCTAGGGTGGAGGCTCAGGCCTCTCCAAAATCAGGAGTACCCCTGAGATATGGTGAGTTCAGGGCTGAGCAGGACCAGGGATAGGGTGGAGACTCAGGCCTCACCACCATCATGAGTACCCCTGAAATAGGGTAAGTTCAGGGCTGAGCAGCAGCAGGGCTAGGATGGAGACTTAGGCCTCACCAACCATCATGAGTACCCCTGAAATAGGGTAAGTTCAGGGCTGAACAGGAGCAGGGCTAGGGTGGAGACTCAGGCCTCTCCAAAATCAGGAGTACCCCTGAGATATGGTGAGTTCAGGGCTGAGCAGGAGCAGGGCTGGGGTGGAGACTCAGGTCTCTCCACCATCAGGAGTACCCCTGAGATAGGGTGAGTTCAGGGCTGTGTAGAACCAGGGCTAGGGTGGAGACTCAGGCCTCGCCACCATCACGAGTACACCCTGAAATAGCGTAAGTTCAGGGCTGAACAAGAACAGGGCTAGGGTGGAGACTCAGGCCTCTCCACCACCATAAGTACCCCTGAGAAAGGCTGAGTTCAGGGATCTCTAGCTTGAGGGTCAGATCAGGTGCCTTGATTCCCCTTTTACCCTAGGTCATTCTGACAGTCAGCCCATTAATGTCCAGCATGTAGTAATCTTATTAATAACATTATAGTCGAGCGATACGCAAAACAGACTCAAACACATGCGCAGTGTTTTTCTGGAACTTCTTCATTTTTTTTGTTGTTACTAAGTAACAAAGTCCCTTAAAATAATGTCTATTAATCCTGCCTTCTCCAGACTGTATACTTGTAGCATTTATGAAAGAGACACTAACCCCCTGAATGATGAGTCGTACCCTTCAGCAAATTACCAGCACATTTATTTCAGCCGCGTGAGTTTCAGACTCATTTTCTGGTAATATCAGAAGTGTTGGTGGAATTAATTTCCTGTCAGTTCTGCGGTCGTCAATTGAATATTTTATGATTTTGCATTAGCCTTATTTGTCTAGAATTGTGACATGATCGAGTCATTCTTTGAGGGATACACATTAATAATTAATCCGTGTCCACCGTGGAGTGCTAAGGATGACAGTGTAATTGCACATTTTTAGTAAGTCAGAAATGAGAATGCCCCGCTACCATTTAAATGTCATTTTTTTCTTTAAAAAAATCTCTTAAAAAACAGAAAAATAAGAAATTCTGATATTGTTCTACGGCGTATAAAATACAATGAATGCAAATTGCTTCTCACATTCTGTTCTAGGAAAGCTGAATAAACTGTCAGCTCAAGACATTGCCATGATTTGGATGTTTTATCCGTCCTTTACTTGGTCGATACTGTATATTCTATTAGCCCTGACTAAAGTCAGAGAACTGCAGATTTATCCCAACGGCCGGATGGAAAAAGGTGGAAGTAAAAATTAATTTCAGGTGTCCCAAGCCTAGATAAGTGGCGGAGAGGTCATAACCTCCACCAGGGTCCTCCGATCAACACTTGTCTTCTTCTTGTACAGGTAAGGAGCTCAATAACTAAAAGGAACAATGTAACCACACAGGTGACCGGACACTAATTTCACTTTCTGGTAATTGTTATTTGCTATCAGTTACCAATTTGTCAATTTCTGGACACATACTGTAAATACCTGGTGATCCATGTCTAATCATATCATGGCCAAGAACTGTTCATTATTAATATTTAATGGCCTTCAGCTCAATCTCAAGCCATCAGGTTCTTCTCAAGCCTAGATAGGTCCATCAGGTTCTTCTTCAATCTCAGATAAGTGTACCAGGGTCTTCTCCAAACCTAGATAGTTCCACCAGGGTTTTCTCCAAGCCTAGATAGTTCCACCAGGGTTTTCTCCAAGCCTAGATAGTTCCACCAGGGTCTTCTCAAAGCCTAGATAGGTCCACCAGGGTCTTCTACAAGCGTAGATAGGTCCACCAGGGTCTTCTCAAAGCCTAGATAGTCCCACCAGGGTCTTCTCGAAGCCTAGATAGTCCCACCAGGGTCTTCTCAAAGCCTAGATAGGTCCACCAGGGTCTTCACCAAGCATAGATAGTTCCACCAGGGTCTTCACCAAGCTTAGATAGTTCCACCAGAGTCTTGCCCAAGCCTAGAAAGGTTCCCCAGGAACCGGTGAATTATGTCTAATCATATCATGGCCAGGAACTGTTTTTTATTAAGATTTAATGGCCTTTAGCTCAATCTCAAGCTATGGTGGCTTGATGGGTGAATGCTCTATAGGAGGATCGATCTTGTGAAGCCTAGATAGGTCCAACAGGTTCTTCTCCAAGCCAAGATAGGTCCACCACCTTCATCTCCAAGCCCAGATAGGACCCCCAGGGTCTTCTTCAAGCCTAGATAGTTCAATCAGGGTTTTCTCCAAGTCTAGATAGTTTCACCAGAGTCTTCTCCGAGCCTAGATAGGTTCCCCAGGATCTTCTCCAAACCTAGATAGGTTGACCAGGGTCTTCTACGAGCCTAGATAGGTCCACCAAGGTCTTAGTCAAGCCAAAATAAGTCCACCAGGGTCTTCTACAAGCCAAGATAGGTCCACTAGGGTCTTCTACAAGACTAGATAGGTCCACCAGGGTCTTCTTCGCCGTTATTTTCATAATATCAAGTCTTTGGGTTGCTTGTCTTTGCCTTTGCCTTGGTTCTTCTATTCTTCCAACTAATATATGTTCATTATATACTCACCTAATCCAGGATCCAGAACCTAATGGGTCCAGCGCCGGCAGATCACCGCACTGACAGGACATCCCAACACAACATGATGATGTCTTTGCTCTGGGTTGTTTTGCGCATGCACCATCATCCTGCTGTTTTGTGGCCCCAGGAAGTACAGGACAGAAAGTGACCGCTGCGACCATCCTGTGACCTGTCCCACCAGCGCTGGCACCCCTCAATAAGGTACAACCGGATTACAATGCGGACTCCATTGTGACCTACTAAATATGGGGTGCGTTTTATAATGTAATGCGTCTTATAACACGTAACATACGGTATATTATTTTTACCCCCTTGGTGTAAAATCTACAGGTCTGTTCTGAGGCTTCATAACTTGTAGAACAACAAGGCAAAGTCCGTTTGTGAAGAAACAATGGTTTCCTCTGCGTTCTTGTGTTTTTGAGTGTTTTCTGTTTTTGCAGGAGCATTAATTACATTTCGTTTTCTTACTGTGCTGCTTTGACTTTTCCTGTCAGTAATTTATGAAAATAATAAATGTTGTGATATGGATACAGCACTAGTTTATATACTGGTTACAAGGCATTGAGATTAAATTATGAATTGTGTAAAATAACATAAAAGCACCACTCCAGTGTTTTGGGGTTTTATCAGCGCTTTAGTGGCACTTTAAATCTAAGCCTCCCCCATGGTCTTATACTCACCTTCTGGCAGCTTTGGTTTACAGCGCCATCTAGTGCCCGTAACGACTGACTGGCTGGAAGTCAGAAGTTATATCACAAGCTCCTAATGTATCTCTGAGCTTAGGGGTCTGGACCGGATATAGAAGATGAGAAAAGTAAATGGCTCCATCTGTAGGAACATCACCTGTGAGTCATCATCTAGAACTGTGTAGAATGGACGGGATCAGTGGTGGAGGACAATCAAGATCAAGATTCCGGAGTCTCCACGCCGCATCGATCTCACTCGCCTTCACTGGGGTTGTGCGGGGGCACATAACCCCTTAGGTGAGTCATCACTTGGCCATGGTTTAACCCCCCTAGACCACCAGGTCCTGTTTATGTGCGCTCCCTTTCTTTTTTCTAGCATAAATTGACCTTTCAGGCCTCCCTTAGAGAAGACATGTTAGTATGACTCCTCAATGCTACTGACAAACTCCATTCTTGGAGGGTCCCAGACTCCTGGCTGTTGCACACCTTTAGCCCCCTAATATAGCGACCATAACTTCCTTTGAGTTTTCACAAATGAGATCCTTTTCACTGTTTTCAACATTCGCTATCATCCTACACTAGTACTTCTCCCCATTACTATCCCTTCACATGAGTCTCTTAGCTCACCTGAGCCTCCCTCCATACAATTTACTCTGCCTCCTTAGCCTGGGTTCTGGTCCATCAGACTTTCCAGTCTATCAAATGCTGCAGCCCTTGATGCTTCTTAACCCGGTTCTTTAGAACTTACTACCTGACATCATCTCTCTTCACACACCTGCTAGCTATCGGGCCTTAGGCCTTACATCACTCAGCACTTGGTCCTCACTAACCATCCCAAGAAACTATCCCCTGATTGCCCATATACCTTCTCCCATTATGGACCAGTATCAACCATTACCCTACAGGTGTCATTTACCAAACACATCCAAAAAAGTGCATTGCATTGCAGAACATCTTCAAGGGAGCGTGTGGGCAGCACTTCTACCTCCTTACAGCGGCACTATAGTCATTATATGTTTGTAACACTCCCCCTATACGGTCACTGTTTGGCTGTAGTATCGTGATGGACTTTGTCATCAATCTTCTGAGGTTCTCCTGTACTCTCTATTAGGGGGCACCACTGTAGTTGTAAATATGGTTACCTGGAGTGGTGTATCTTGAAGCTCATGGACCTCGATGCAAAAGCTCCAATTAGGCCCTTAATTATGGCAAATCTTTTTCTATAGCTCAAAGGGTCTTTTGGTGCAACATAGGCTCCAGGGTCCGGGTGCAATTGCAACCCCTGTAGTTACGCCCCTAGTTACCTGATTAGGGGTCTACCCAGATGTGCTTTGTCCTCCTGAGCTGAACCCTATAAGGGTCAGATAATGACTGGACCTGCCAGAGTGGGGTTGCACAGCGGTGCCAGGGGAAGGTGAGTATGATTGCTCTTTTAGCCCATTAGATTCCAGCAAGTTTCGCAACATTCTAGAAAGGTTCTAGGTTCTAGAGCAATTTTAGAGATTGCAATCCCATGCTCTCGCTGTCAGGGACTGCTGGGAGTTGTAGTCTTTTCACAAGTTGACGATCACCGCTGTAAATAATAACCACACCGCTTCTCACACATCCATGATTTCAGCCTCCTTTATGTTGCGGCTCTTTTTCATTCCCTTTTAGCTCGGCTTTGTATGAAGGGGGCACCGATGAGTTTTGACAGACTAATCTCTCCTATAATAGCATTAGACACGCCAAATTAATTTCCACACAAGTCAGACCCCGAGCGATCAACAATGCAATCCCACACCTCTGACCGGCTCGTAATTAACCGTGTGCAGGTCTGTATCAAAAACCACCGGAAAAGTCTCCACCGGAGCCGTTCTCCTTAACTCATGGTGTATCCGCGGAGGGTGCGGGGAGGACCCACCTCCTGCCTCCTGCAATCTATACCTCTTCTCCTCCTTTCCGTGCACTTGGCGGCTTCACACCAGAATTACTTGCCGCTAAACATCACTTCTTTTCACATTCAAATGACTATTCACAAACCTCATTCACAATCAGAAGCTCCTTTAAGGCTCCTTTTCTTTCTAACGTCTTCATTTCAATGTACGTAGAGCGCAGCCGCCACCTCCGTCACGTCTTCTTACTTATCTTCTCCCATCTGTCAAAATAAAGGTAAAGCTCCACTCAGAGCCGCGACGCTCCTTAGTTTTTAGCCTTACTACATTTCTGATTTTACTCTATTAGATTTCGATCTTCTGGTGGTTATTACAGAGTCAACTCAGTTATGATGTCTGATCACAAATCTGTGACGTGATTGGGGGATTAGCCCTGAAATCCCCTCTGTCATCTGAAAAGATACTTGTATCATAGGTAGCACATTCTGGTGAGTAGTGGAGGTCAGGTGATTGATTGGTGCCTCTATCCTGTGCCGGTCATTGCTCTGGTTCTCCATCCACTACAGAATCCAATATAAACTTTTCTCTTTCACACACACATAGCTCTCCACAGTTCTGCACTACCCTACATCTACTCCCTCATCTCTGTCTATCTTCTACCCTTCCTCTCCAGTGTACTTCAATGTCCTACATCTTCTCCTCATCTCTGTCTATCACCTACCCGTCCTCTTCACAGCTCTGTACCACCCTACATATCCTCCCTCATCTCTGTCTATCACCCTACTCATCCTCTCCACAATGCTGCACTGCCCTACATCTCCTCCCCACCTCTTACTACCATGCTACCAATCCTCTCCATCATTTTTAATGCCCTACTCTCCTCCTCATCTCCATCTACAATACAACCCATCCTCTACACAGTTCTTCACTACCATACATCTCCTCCTCATCTTTATTACCCTAAGCATCCTCTCCACAGTTCTGCACTGCCCTACATCCCCTCCCTTATCTCTTGTCTATTGCCTTACCCATTCTCTCCACAATGCTGCATCATCCTACATCTCCTTCTTCTTCTCTGTTTACCACACAACCCGTCATATCCACTGTTCTGCACCTCCTGACATTTCCTCCCTCATCTTTGTCTATTACCTACCCATCCTCTCCACAGTTCTGCGCCGCCCTACATCTCCTGCCTCATATCTGCCTATACATCCTCTCTGTTCTGCTAATGACCTAAGACCTAAAATCCTCAATAATCCCAACCAACTCCTTTTTTGCTGGACTTCACTCATGCTGCACCAGTTTTCTGGAATGCACTACCAAGACAATCTGGTTAATTCCCAGCATTCACAGTTTGAAGTGTAGACATTTTTTCTGTCTAACCTATCACCTCACATAAGTCATCTAAATAACTATCTCCTGTTCTTTCTTTTCCTTTCAGCCTATGACATTAGATCTGTTCTAGTTTGTGACTAATATTTTTGGAGACACAATCCTCACATAACATCATAGGTACAAGAGGCCCTAAAAGCCGCCAATTGGGCATCTCAGCCCTAAGTGGTAAATTCACCCATATATTTGGTTCTCCATTGCAAAAAGATTGCTGCTAGCTCTTCTTCAGGACCCAGCACTATGGCTGTCATTACAGCACTATGAATTGACTTGTGCTTTGAGACCTTTATTACATCTAGTCCAACTCATCTTAACCTGAGAACTACAACATTACATTTTCTGTAACCCTATTGGTCTCATCAGTGGAGGAAAGATAATTTAGGAAGTAATTATCACTAAGGAAAAACTCATGACTATCACCTGCAGGAACCCTCAGTCCACTATACCGCCACACGGCCAGCTCTACTCTCTCCTACTGTATCCTCCCCCATCGCTTGTAGACTGTGAGCCCTCGTGGTTAGGGTCCTCTCTCCTCAACTAGTGTAGCCTCACCCATCCCTTGTAGACTGTGAGCTCTCGTGGGCAGGGTCCTCTCTCCTCACCTACTGTATCCTCACCCATCCCTTGTAGACTGTGAGCCCTCCTGGGCAGGGTCCTCTCTCCTCACCTACTGTATCCTCACCCATCCATTGTAGACTGTGAACCTTTGTGGGCAGGGTCCTCTCTCCTCACCTACTGTATCCTCCCCCATCCCTTCTAGACTGTGAGCCCTCGTGGGTAGGGTCCTCTCTCCTTCACTGTATCCTCACCCATCCCTTGTAGACTGTGAGCCCTCGTGGGCAGGGTCTTCTCTCCTCACCTACTGTATCCTCACCCATCTCTTGTAGACTGTGAACCCTTGAGGATAGGGTCCTCTCTCCTCACCTACTGTATCCTCACCCATCCCTTGTAGACTGTGAACCCTTGTGGGCAGGGTCATCTCTCCTTCCCTGCTGTATCCTCACCTATCCCTTGTAGACTGTGAGCCCTCGTGGGCAGGGTTCTCTCTCTCCTCCTGTACAGGTCTGTGCCTTGTATTGTTCATGACTATTGCACTTGTCTACATATTCCCCTTGTTACATGTACATTTGGTTATTATTGAGTTTGGACCTCATCTGATGGGAGCTGATCTTTTGGTGGAGGGGATGATGGTGCTGCCATATGACCCATCAATGAATCATACGAAGGAGAACATTTACAATCTTTCTGTCCGTGTTCACTGCAGACACAGAGTCCTATGTCATCCATGGACGACCCAAGACTTCCACTATCTGGATACGCCATAAATCGCTCCGTTTTACTGCTTTTTGTGCAGACTTTATATGTATTTTCCTATTCCCATTCCTCACAATGATTCATTTGTTCTTCAAGTATCACCTTCCCCCGCTTTCCTCCTCTTAGGAGAAAATACTCTGGAGATCTGACCTTCAAACAAAGTAAATTGAGATGAACCCACTAATTGCTAATTGTTATTGTAGTTCCTAACCTGATCTATAGCATTGAAAGTCAAACAGAAGCCCCCAGAGGGTAACCCGATTCTGGAGTCAGTCTTTGAGGTTGTTGAAACACATATTCACTAACAGCTGAAAACCTTCACAGTTGTTACAATAATTAGCACTATTACGTTTGATATACTCTTTAGCGACTTGAAAGTAAGTAAATGGGTGTTTAACAATTATTCCGAGTGCAGAGGACGATTTGTTTCGGCACGCCGTTACGATGACGCCGGTGCTGGAGAGGCGAAGGTCTGGGGGAGATTGGAGGAGCGCCCACACGGAGAGTCACATCGGGATAGGAGTGGGAGAAATGGGAGGAAACAACATCGCAACGTGTAGTTCGGTCTACTGGCCTATACTTATAGGGGTTATCACCGATCCACATGATTGGTGACTTCTGACTGATGGGTAAGTGTCCAACTGATGGGATCCATCTGCAAAATACGGAATTTCTATCCCCAATTGGTAAGTTTTCTCCTTGTGGAGGGTGACAAGTCGATATGAGGAAACTTACATGCCGCAATGCCCCTCTGGGAAATTAAATATGCAAATTGTCTCTTCAGAGAGGAAGTGGAGGAACTCTAGTGCCACCTATAGGGAGTAGCAATCCTAAAAGTCAAAAACGACCCTTTAACGAACCTTGTCATATGACTTAGAATAATAACCTTCAAGCGGAACCTGAAAACCCAACTCTTCAGAACAGCCTACAACCTGCAATGACCACAGTGACACCTCACCACCACTGGACTCAGTACTCCACCACCACTGGACCCGGCGCTCCACCACCACTGGACCCGGCGCTCCACCACCATTGGACCCGGCACTCCACCACCACTGGACCCGGCGCTCCACCACCACTGGACCCGGCGCTCCACCACCACTGGACTCAGTGCTCCACCACCACTGGACCCGGCACTCCACCACCATTGGACCCGGCGCTCCACCACCACTGGACTCAGTGCTCCACCACCACTGAACCTGACGCTCCACCACCACTGGACCCGGAGCTCCACCACCACTGGACCCGGCGCTCCACCACCACTGGACCCGGCGCTCCACCACCACTGGACTCAGCGCTCCACCACCACTGGATCAGCGTTCCACCACCACTGGACCCAGCACTCCACCACCACTGGACCCAGCGCTCCACCACCACTGGACCCGGCGCTCCACCACCACTGGACTCAGCGCTTTACCACCACTGGACCTGGTGCTTCACCACAACCTGAGCAGACCCAACCTACTGTCTCTCTCCCTCCCCATTGCCCTGTAGAATGTAAGCCCGCCAGGGCAGGGTCCTCTCTCCCCTGTCTGTACCACTCTGTCACTGTTAGTTTGTTCATTGTATTTTTAACATGTTTGTATGTAACCCTTTCTCCTGTACAGACCATGGAATCAATGATGCTCTATAAATAATAATAATAATATAATAATAATAATAATAATAACCAAACCAGAACTCAATTTGCAGACAGTGTTTGGAGTGTTTGTCCCTCATCAGTGCAAAGTATGAGATCTTATTTGGCTAGGTAAGAGGCTAATGGCCCTGCCACACATAATGAGATCGCTAACGAGATTGACTGGGATCTAAGAGGTACGGTTTCTCCTTGTGGAGTGTTACATGTACTCTACCTCTCTGAATAGGCAATGTGCATATTTATCTTCCCAGAGGAGCATTGCAGGCATGTACGTCTTCTCATATCCACAAGGTGAAACCTCACCCCTTAGATCCTCGATCCTAGCCACATCAGATCTTATACTTTGCACTCAGTAGGGACAATGCCTCGAAACACCATGTCAGCAGTTGGAGATTATGGTTTGGTTATTGTTATCCTAAGTCATATGTCAAGGCTCATCACAGGGTCAGTTTTGACTTTTAGGATTGCTGCTTCCAATCAGTGGTGCTAGAGTTCGAGTCTACTTCCTCTCTGAAGATACAATTTGCATATCTCCGATTAAGCATTATACACCGGTTACACAATGGAGTAGCAGATCGTTCAAACATGAGCACCACTGTTCCATTGTACGGGAGTATACGCTTCCTGTTCTGCCCATTGATGCCGGACCTTCACCAGTCAATAGGTTTTCTTCGAAGCTTCGAAAGGCCACCGTAGACATTAGAATGAAGTTGTCCAAATCTGCCACTGTCAGAAAGATCGGACAACTTTCTGATTTGTGTGGGGTTTTCTGAGTGTTTCTTGGCAGATGATGTTGGAAGAGAAAAGTTCGAATAAAATTTTAGGCCTCAGTATTGTAACCACTGCAGCAAATTACTGGTGTCACTTGTGACGCCAGGTGTAATGTCACACTAGTCACTACTCACAGACAAAGGGGTCAAATGTTCCGGAATCAGATGCCAAGAGAGCATGTGATGGACTAAGGGAAGGTGTAGTCACGTCAGGGGCGGACCTACCGCGGTGCAGCTGGTTCAGCTGCACCAGGGCCCCGACCTGCTAGAGGGCCCCCCAGGCACCTGTAGGGGGGCCCCTCCACCACCCTGCAGGGGGGCCCCCCTCGTAGACCGCGATAGTGTGTCAGAGGTGAGGTGAAGTGAGGGAAGCTTCCTGCGGCTGATCCCGCCCCTCCTCTCAACTCCCTGGTCTGTAATGTGCTGGAGACGCAGGCAGCAACCACCCCCCCTCACTAGCACCCCCAGATCCCGCTCCCGACTAGAAGAAACCCACCCCCCACTGCGCGCCCGGGACAGCAGCTCGCCACCAACCGGCTCCTCACTGGCACCCTCCCCGCTCTTCACCCGGGACAGCAGCATCGGGGCCCGCCAGGCTCTATCTCCACCACTGAGTCACGTCATGGTCTAGGGTCAGAATAACAGGAGGATAGCAGATCAAAGCAATAGAACAGCAAGGCAAACATATGGTCAGAGGATATCCAAGGTCTGGCAGCAATAGATCAAAACACAGAGCACAGGTAAGAGAGGCCACCATGCACTAATTAGCAAGATGCTACTACTGACACAGATCTGGGACTAACTGCTCAGCTAAGAAACTGGGCAATCACAGAGAACTGGGAACACCTGAAGCAGCCCAGTATCATCAAGTCTCAGCTGGGCTTTCAATCAACGCCCCGACAACTCAGTACACCCCAGTACCTGATTGGATGATTGATCTGTCACTCACCAAACTGACAGCTCAGTAGAGCCCTGATTCCACAGTGCAGAAAATTATCACTTATTGCATCATGACATCAGCGTTGTAACCACTGCAGGATTGCGACCACTGCGGCCGGTGACTGGAGGCAGCAATTACATGTCAATATACTGTTGCGTGCTCCATGAGAAATAATAATCTCATAGGGTGCACAATGTATACAGAAAAGTCATACAAAAATGATCAAAAAAGCCAAAATTGCAGATTACAAAGCCGGAGAAATAACTGGCTAAAAACAATTACATTTTATTCAATAGTGATAACAACATATAACATGACAAAAACATAGATTGTCTAGGTAAATACAGTAAGTCATGCGAAATGGGTATAACACAAGTAGATTCACCATGAAATGAGAAACAATTGGTTAAATACAAGGTAAGATATCATCATCATCATCATCATCATAAAAACCACTATGTCTGCCAAACACATAATGTGCTAAAAGTTATAATCCACCTTAAATCTAGAGTGCAGCAGACCCAGATAGAGAAACAAAGACCCCAACGCACGTTTCGCTTATTAATTATGTTGATTTTTGCTATTTAGCCTCCATATTAAAAATAAAGTTTTCTCTTTGGGTTTTGACTGCAGGTGGCTACCAACAATCCTATGTCCAAACAACGAACAAGTCTTGCAATATACAGGAGCATCTGAATGAATTAGAAGATCATCAAAAAGTGACTTTATTTTAGTAATTCAATACATAAAGTGAAACACATATTATATAGAGTCATTACACACAGAGGGATCTATTTCATGTGTTTATTTCTGTTAATGTTGATGATTACGGTTTACAGACAATGAAAGCCCAATCTCAGAAAATTATAGTAGAGAGGATGAAGGGTCTGAGAGATAAAATATGCAATGGAAGAAAATAAGATGGGGGCGCAATGACTAGCACCGGTGACCTTAATGTGGACAAATTGGGGCCAGATTTCCGCTCACCTTAGCGCTTTGTGCGCCTGTTACGCCCAGGCTTTGGGGTACTCGGGTGTCAGGCTGCATGGATTAACACTCCTGCTGTCATGGGGAGTGGTGGCCGCGCCTGACCCCGTGTCCTGGGCCTATCTTCCAAAAAGGGGTTAATATTTACAGGGGATTATATACGAGTTTGTCGTGACGCCACCTGTAGTTTCTGGTGAGATGCCACCAGCGCCGCCACAGTCCGCCGGAGGTTGATGGTATTGCGGCAGGTTGGGAAAGTCCTCTACAGGTAGCGTTCCTGGATAGAAACAAGTTCATGCAAGGAAAAAGAAGCTGAGACCAAGTGACTGTTCCTCCGGGTTCTTTACTGCCATTTGCATAAGTCTCATACAAAATTACAGTTAGCACTCCTGATGGTATGAGGACAGGTGGCTTAATGGGTGGCTGCAGGCAGATCCTAGGTGGTATGGTGGACCCTTGGTGTGACTGCTCATTCTATTCCATCTGTTCCTTTCCTGCTTCCCAGTGATTGTGTGAAGCCTGGTGTCTTGAAGCCCACCTGACCTCCTGCTTTCTCTCACCCTTGCTGCTGTCGGGTAACCCTCTACTGGCTGGCCGCTCGCTCCCTTGGCGGTGCCTGGTACCCTCTTTTGGTCTGCTCAGGTGCCCGGGAGAAGTGTAGACTCCGGATTTTCTGTGGTCCTAAAGTATCCCACAGGTGCGGGCTCCAGTGCCCGGAAAACTGTCTGGGAGACCCTGTTGACGGCCTTCTTCCCAACCCAGTTGATCTCCTGAAAAAGCTCTTCCCTCTTCAAACTCTCTCCTCCTGTTCCATCTCTTCCTCCTGGTCCCTCAGCCAAGCAAAGACCTCAAAGGTTCAAGCTAAAACCTCCAAAGACCTTCTTGTTCCCCCTAGAGGTGATTTTATTCCCTCCCGGGTAACCTCCCACCATGTGATCTAGTGTGGGAGTGCTGCTTAATGGGTGCCACCCACCATCCTAGAATCCTCCTGCAGCTGGGAGAAGTGCACCTCTTTTACGGGTGCAGTACCCCTCTGTGACGTCTGCTTAGCGGGGCGCCACATGCCCCCGCTCAACCCCGGTATTTGGTGTGGTTGATCCTTGTGCTGAGGGCTTCGCAGCCTGCTCTCTGCCGCCGGTCCTGCAGCGTTTCCAGTTCGGACGTCACGTGACCTTGCTACAGGAACTTTGTCGCCACAGGTCCTGTAGTCTCCGTGTTGTTGCGCCCAGTATCCCAGCAACCACAGGTTTTACAAGCTCCCTCCTCACCGCAGCCCCTGCTGAGCTTCCCACAAGGGGAATGGACGTAATTGAGACAAAAAAAATTGGTCTGGTGGAGCGCTTGAAGAAGGAACAACGGGGAATTCTTATAGCATCATCCAAACCATTTATTAGTGGTCTTTCATATGCCACAACGTGTTTCGACAACCAGTATGTTGTCTTCCTCAGGTGATATCAACCTCCAACCAGAGTTCTAATTCATTGAGATGCACCTGTAGATAATTAGGCAGGCGCGGAACTACCGTGGTGCAGCTGGTTCAGCTGCACCAGGGCCCCGACTGGCTAGGGGGCCCATTCAAGCCTGCAAGGGGGCCCCCAGCCGACCCCCGTAAGCCGTTGTCAGAGGAGAGGAGGGTCAGGCAAGGGAAGCAGAAAGCTTCCTGCTTCCCTTGCCTGATCCCGCCCCTCCTCTCCTCTGCTCCTCCGGCTCCCAGGAGCGCACTCGGCGTGGCTCAGCAGGTAGGAGAGCTGCAAACACCTCTCCGACGGCCACCAACACCACCCCGCCACCCCCCACCTCCCATCCCCCGGACCGCGCCGACGGCCAGCAGCACCCCCCCCCGCTCCCCACCTCACCATGGCTGCACCAGGGCCCCTGTGGGTCAAGGTCCGACACTGTAATTAGGTTACCCAAAACACAACCTCTTCCTAAAGAATTGGACATCATCTGTAGGCGGCAGTTTCAATGTTCTTACTAACAACAACATAAATTGGGTCAACATTTAACATTTTCGTTAGGAAAACAAAAGGAAATAATACGTCTGTATGTACCAAAAACCACACTGCCTCCTTGGCATGGGGAAGTACTCCCCGGCCAAGTCAACACAAATGTCTATGGTGCATTCTCCAAGTTTTCAGTTCTAACTAAAGTGAGGAGCGCTATCTGCATAGAACTCCGAGGGTGGCGGTGCCGGTAGGTGTCTTGGACCTGTTCAAGACAGACAGACGCCAAGTGATTTTGGAAGGTGTGAATTTGCTGTTGGGCAGGGGATCTGACGCACGTTCCGTCTGATGAACGCTCGGTAATCATATCGGCCTCTTTAGGGATTTTCATACACGGATGAAAACTTTTCCAAAGTGAAATGATAGGTGTGTTTTTAATTTTATGGAATGAAAGCATATTTCACGTCCTTTTTATTGTGCCGGGAAACAATATACAGTTAATGAGAAGGCATTTAATTGAGGTGACAGCTTCCAAAACACGGCTAAGCTTTATTCTGGCTGACATTAAAATTCTGCTTTTTGCTCTCCTGTAGAGAACAAAACCGCTTCCAATTCAAATCTCAATAAAATGAAAGGAATACACTTAATTATTGTACCTTGCAATATTTCAGGGGCAATTCAACTTCTGTAGCTCATAGTCAGACGGGCTCATTTAATTCTGTTTTCCGTAATATGCTGAACACTTTTAAACCTGTAAGAACACGACCCAAGTACAATTACCGAGCGACTAATGATAAAAAAACATGCTGATCGAGTATTTCCTTTGTTATATGTATCATTATAGGAAAAAAAGGTAGAAAAACACTGACAGCAGAGTACACAAATATCATAGGGCCCCATCGACAATCTCAACATGTCCCTTCAACCCTACCGAGCGTGCCTCTGTATGGAAACGTTCTTCATTCCAAGTGTAGCCTCATTGTTCTGATAGTTTTATTAAAAAATATTGCAGTCATAGCAATAATTATCCCTATGTTTCTGCTACAACCATTAGGGGGAGCTCCCTGTATACAGAGATACATGATAAGATCTTGTCTGCAGCCGCCACTAGGGGGAGCTCCCTGTATACAGAGATACATGATAAGATTCTGTCTGCAGCCGCCACTAGGGGGAGCTCCCTGTATACAGAGATAAATGATAAGATCCTGTCTGCAGTCACCACTAGTGGTAGCTCCCTGTATACAGAGATACATGATAAGATCCTGTCTGCAGCCACCACTAGGGGGAGCTCCCTGTATATAGAAATACATGATAAGATCATGTCTGCAGTCACCACTAGGGGGAGCTCCCTGTATACAGAGATACATGATAAGATCCTGTCTGCAGCCACCACTAGGGGGAGCTCCCTGTATACAGAGATACATGATATGATTCTGTCTGCAGCCAGCACTAGGGGGAGCTCCCTGTATACAGAGATACATGATAAGATCTTGTCTGCATCCGCCACTAGGGGGAGCTCCCTGTATACAGAGATACATGATAAGATCCTGTCTGCAGTCACCACTAGGGGATGTACTCCGTATAACAGAGATACATGATAAGATCCTGTCTGCAGTCACAACTAGGGGGAGCTCCCTGTATACAGAGATACATGATAAGATTCTGTCTGCACCCACCACTAGGGGAAATCCTTGTATATAGAGATACATGATAAAATCCTATCTGCAGCCACCCTAGGGGAGCACCCTGTATACAGAGATGCATAATAAGATCTGTCTGCAGTCACCACTAGGGTGAGTTCCCTGTATGCAGAGATACATGATAAGATTCTGTCTGCAGCCACCACTAGAGGGAGCTCCCTGTATACAGAGATACATGATAAGATTCTGTCTGCAGCCACCACTAGGGGGAGCTCCCTGTATACAGAGATACATGAGTTAAGACTGTCTGGTCTTGCAGTTACCAATAGGGGGAGCTCCCTGTATACAGAGATACATGATAAGATTCTGTCTGCAGCCACCACTAGGGGGAGCTCCCTGTATACAGAGATACATGATAAGATTCTGTGTGCAGTACACGCTAGGGGGAGCTCCCTGAATACAGAGATACATGATAAGATCCTTACTGCAGCCACCACTAGGGGGAGCTCCTGTATACAGAGATACATGATAAGATCCTGTCTGCAGTCACCACTAGGGGAGAGCTCCCGTATACAGAGATACATGATAAGATCCTGTCTGCAGTCACCACTAGGGGGAGCTCCCTGTATACAGAGATACATGATAAGATTCTGTCTGCACCCCCCACTAGGGGGAACTCCTTGTATATAGAGATACATGATAAAATCCTATCTGCAGCCACCCCTAGGGGGAAGCTCCCTGTATACAGAGATACATAATAAGATCCTGTCTGCAGTCACCACTAGGGGGAGCTCCCTGGTATACAGAGATACATGATAAGATTCTGTCTGCACCCCCACTAGGGGGAACTCCTTGTATATAGAGATACATGATAAAATCCTATCTGCAGCCAAACCCTAGGGGGAGCTCCCTGTATACAGAGATACATGATAAGATCCTGTCTGCAGTCACCACTAGGGGGAGCTCCCTGTATACAGAGATACATGATAAGATTCTGTCTGCAGCCACCACTAGAGGGAGCTCCCTGTATACAGAGATACATGATGATATTCTGTCTGCAGCCACCACTAGGGGGAGCTCCCTGTATACAGAGATACATGATAAGATTCTGTCTGCAGTCACCATAGGGGGAGCTCCCTGTATACAGAGATGCATGATAAGATTCTGTCTGCAGACCACCACTAGGTGGAGCTCCCTGTATACAGAGATTCATGATAAGATTCTGTCTGCAGTCACCAATAGGGGGAGCTCCCTGTATACAAAGATACATGATAAGATTCTGTCTGCAGCCACCACTAGGGGGAGCTCCCTGTATACAGAGATACATGATAAGATTCTGTTGCAGTAACCCTAGGGGGAGCTCCCTGTAATACAGAGATACATGATAAGATTCTGTCTGCAGTCACCACTAGGGGAGCTCCCTGTATAGAGAGATACATGATAAGATTCTGTCTCTGAGAACCACTAGGGGGGGCTCCCTGTATACAGAGACACATGATAAGATCCTGTCTGCAGTCACCACTAGGGGAGCTCCCGGTATACAGAGATACATGATAATATTCTGTCTGCACCACCCCACTAGGGGGAACTCCTTGTATATAGAGATACATGATAAATTCCTATCTGCAGCCAACCCTAGGGGGAGCTCCCTGTATACAGAGATACATAATAAGATCTGTCTGCAGTCACCCTAGGGGAGCTCCCTGTATACAGAGATACATGATACGATTCTGTCTACAGCCACCACTAGGGGGAGCTCCCTGTACACAGAGATACATGATAAGATTCTGTCTGCAGCCACCACTAGAGGGAGCTCCCTGTATACAGAGATACATGATGATATTCTGTCTGCAGCCACCACTAGGGGGAGCTCCCTGTATACAGAGATACATGATAAGATTCTGTGTGCAGTAACTGCTAGAGGGAGCTCCCTGAATACAGAGATACATTATAAGATTCTGTCTGCTGTCACCACTAGGGGGAGCTCCCTGTATACCAAGATACATGATAAGATTTTGTCTGCAGCCACCACTAGGAGGAGCTCCCTGTATACAGAGATACATGATAAGATCTTGTCTGCAGTCACCACTAGGGGGAGCTTCCTGTATACCAAGATACATGATAAGATCTTGTCTGCAGTCACCACTAGGGGGAGCTCCCTGAACACAGAGATACATGATAAGATCTTGTCTGCAGCCACCACTAGGGGGAGCTCCCTGTATACAGAGATACATGATAAGATTCTGTCTGCAGCCACCACTAGGGGGAGCTCCCTGTATACAGAGATACATGATAAGATTCTGTATGAAGTCACCACTAGGGGGAGCTCCCTGTATACAGAGATACATAATAAGATTCTGTCTGTAGCCACCTCTAGGGGATCTCCCTGTATGCATAAAAATCAGATGACTTTTTAGTATTTTAGATACATTGAATACATGGTAATAGTAAGTGAAACTTGTTTGGACAGGTGAACCTACTATGGAATGGTTTTGTGACTGATATGGTGAAGTCATGTGGAGCATCATGGAAATGTTGCAATCAGATATTGTGTATTTCGGGGGTCACCTCTAAATCCTCCATCGGGGAGGTCTTCGCCTACAACATTCTAATGTATTGTTTAGATACCAGGACTCATTTTCATGCTGACTGATGCATAAGTCCAACGCTTCAAGTCACATTACAAAGAAGATAACATTATACTTGGAGAAAGCTTAGCTTGCGCAGTAAATGGTAATTTCTGCTGAATTTAGACTTTATAACCTCTAATGTTTTCAAACTGCCCCTAAAAGATTCCTTCAGCGTGATTTACATATCCTCCAAGCCCGGTGGGGCAGCGGCTTAGAATACATTTTATGGTACCCAGCGTTCAGGTGTTTAAACAAGGAAAAAAATAGAATTTACATAAAATATTCCCTTTTGCCTCTAACTCATAAAACCGCATTCTAATCACTACCAGACTCACAATCTATTTCACCTGGGTGGAAAAAAATAAAGTTCTGCATTTAGTAGTCTTCCCCCCCCCGCCTTCCAGAGCGATCATACACTATAATTGTACTCCGGCACGCCGAGGGGATGAACTGGCGCAAGTAATGATATTGTTGATACACCGTCCCCTGCTCCCGTAGACTGTAAGAGCCGACGTTATAATTAATCACGGGGGGCTGTATACTTCCAATTACAAAATACAGAGAGGACGGCAACGGCACAATCCTTCCAGCCAAAAATACCGGGAAGACGAATACTTCAAACCGGTCCCCGAAGGAGTCTGTTTTCATAAATATTTGTATTTTCTGAATCCGTCCCTCTGTTATTCCTCCTGGAAATGTAGGAACACATTGTTACCTTCCATTCTCACCACTGGTGGAGCTATAAGAGCCAGCCCCTTTGACTTGCAGAATGTTATTACACTTTTACCAATGTTTTCCTCCATTTCTACATGGAATAACAGAGGAACGGTACAAGACAGAAGCTATAAGCTGCAATGTTTCACAATTGTTATTGTTTCGTCGCAAAATATGTGGCTTCAAGGGGAACTCCGGGGAGATAACATTTTTTTGTACTGTCCCTGCCCTCCTACATGATGAAGCAGAGCCGTACACTGCGGTTCTAGCATCTATAGATCACTTATAAATCAATAAAATCATATCTGCTCCTCAACTCTCACGCCTCCCTTTGGGGATAGAGAAATTCAGCCTCATGCTGCAGCAGTGACAGTAGGTTTTGGGGAGATATGAACCCTGATGACTCCAGGATCCTCTTATATTCCTGCCCCCTCACACTTCTGTATGAACAGGGGGCGTTGACTCTGGGGCTCCAGGATCCTCTTACATTCCTGCCCCCTCACACCTCTGTATGAACAGGGGGTGTTGACTCTGGGGGCTCCAGGATCATCTTACATTCCTGCCCCCTCACACTTCTGTATGAACAGGGGGCGTTGACTCTGGGGGCTCCAGGATCATCTTACATTCCTGCCCCCTCACACTTCTGTATGAACAGGGGGCGTTGACTCTGGGGGCTCCAGGATCCTCTTACTTTCCTGCCCCCTCACACCTCTGTATGAAGAGGGGGTGTTGACTCTGGGGGCTCCAGGATCATCTTACATTCCTGCCCCCTCACACTTCTGTATGAACAGGGGGCATTGACTCTGGGGGCTCCAGGATCATCTTACATTCCTGCCCCTCACACTTCTATATGAACAGGGGGCGTTGACTCTGGGGGCTACAGGATCATCTTACATTCCTGCCCTCTCACACTTCTATATGAACAGGGGGCGTTGACTCTGGGGCTCCAGGATCATCTTACATTCCTGCCCCCTCACACTTCTGTATGAACAGGGGGCGTTGACTCTGGGGGCTCCAGGATCATCTTACATTCCTGCCCCCTCACACTTCTGTATAAACAGGGGGTGTTGACTCTGGGGGCTCCAGGATCATCTTACATTTCTGCCCCCTCACACTTCTGTGTGAACAGGGTGCATTGACTCTGGGGGCTCCAAGATCATCTTACATTTCTGCCCCCTCACACTTCTGTATGAACAGAGGGCATGGACTCTTGGGGCTCCAGGATTACCTTACATTCCTGCCCCCTCACACTTCTGTATAAACGGGGGACATTGACTCTTAGGACTCCAGGATCACCTTACATTCATGTTCCCTCACACTTCTGTATAAACAGGGGGCATGGACACTTGGGGCTCCAGGATCACCTTACATTCCTGCCCCTCATAATTCTGTATGAACAGGTGGCGTGACCACCAGCCCAATGGTCACACTACAATCCTGCCCCTGATATATCATCCTATATAATGTATGAATCAATCATGTCACCAAGCAGATATAAATACACACTATGATCCTCTACTGTACAATGATATGATGGTGCATAATGTGTACTGCCATGTATCAGGCTAGGAGCAGAGGCAAAGCACTAAATTGATTGGATGAGCACTGCCATGGTCTCCCCTCTCCCATATCTACTTGGTAGCTTCCTATCCCCTGAAACTTTAGCTCTATCTATGTCTGAATTTCTCTGTCCCCTAAGGGAGGGGGAAAGCTGAGGAGCAGATATGATTTTATTCATTTATAAGAACTGTAGTGGACAGCTCTGCTTCATCATGTAAGTTTTAGCTTCCCGGAGTTCCCCTTTAAGCCTCAAAAAAAAAAATCAAAGCCTTGTACGCTTAAAGAGGGCGATTGATGACGATATTTTCTCATCCGTTCTACGGCCACAAGGTCTGGCCTTGGTTTCATGACCTTCAGAATTGTATATGGCTTTTGTTGTAAAAGTATGGCAGATACACAATATTTCTCAGAATTCTGCATTTATTATTCATTTATTGTTACTCCTGGAAATACACAGTCATGGCCGAAAGTGTCGGCACCCTTGACATTTTTCCAGAAGAAAAAGTATTTTTCCCTGAAAACTATTGCAGTTACACGTTTTGTTACACATGCTTTTTTCTTTAATGTTTATTAGAAAAAACAAGAAAAAAACTGAGAAAAAAAAACTGCAAATTGTACAATAATTTCACTTAAAACTCCAAAAATGAGCTGGAGAATATTGCTGACTCACGATGGCAAAACTAAAGGAGTGTTTGGGCAATATGAAAATCACACCTGAAACCAGATAAAAAGGATAAAAAGGGGAGAAGTTGCATTGTGTGTCTGTGTGCCACAATAATCATGGAGGACAGAAAGAGGACAAGAGAACCAAAATTGTGGAAAAAATCAACAATTTTAAGGTGACAAGTCCATCTCCAGAGATCTTGATGTTCAGTTGTCCATGGTGCGCAACAAAGTCAAGAATTTTACAGCCCAAAGCACTGTAGCTAATCTCCCTGGATGTGAATGGCAAGAGAAAAAGGGATGAAAGGTTGTAAAGCAGAATAGGCGGGATGGTGGATAAGCCCCAATCAACTTCCAAAGAAAGTCAAACCATCCTGCAGGCTCAGGGGACATCAGTGTCAGCGTGAACTATCCAGCCCTATGTGAATGAATTAAATACTATGGAGGAGACCAAAGAGACCCACTGCTAAATACAGAGATTAAAAAGCCAGAATTTACAGAGAAAAAGAATCCTTTTGAGAAAGTGTCTTGCGAACAATACGACAAGATAGAGCTTTTTTCAAAGCAAATCATTTTACTGAATACTAAAACTAGGAAAATTGAGACAAAGAAAAGAGCACAGGACCTACAGTCACATATGGGAGGTCAGAGAAAAGAGCACAAGACCTACAGTCACATATGGGGGAGGTCAGAGAAAAGAGCACAGGACCTACAGTCACATATGGGGAGGTCAGAGAAAAGAGCACAGGACCTACAGTCACATATGGGGGAGGTCAGAGAAAAGAGCACAGGACCTACAGTCACATATGGAGGAGGTCAGAGAAAAGAGCACAGGACCTACAGTCACATATGGAGGAGGTCAGAAAAAGAGCACAAGACCTACAGTCACATATGGGGGAGGTACAGAGAAAAGAGACAGGACCTACAGTCACATATGGGGGAGTCAGAAAAAGAGCACAGGACCTACAGTCACATATGGAGGAGGTCAGAGAAAAGAGCACAGGACCTACAGTCACATATGGGGGAGGTCAGAGAAAAGAGCACAGGACCTACAGTCACATATGGAGGAGGTCACAGAAAAGAGCACAGGACCTACAGTCACATATGAGGGAGGTCAGAGAAAAGAGCACAGAACCTACAGTCACATATGGGGAAGGGCAGAGAAAAGAGCACAGGACCTACAGTCACATATGGGGGAGGTCAGAGAAAAGAGCACAGGATTTACAGTCACATATTGGGGAGGTCAGAGTAAAGAGCACAGGACCTACAGTCACATATGGGGGAGGACAGAGAAAAGAGCTCAGGACCTACAATCACATATTGGGAGGGCAGAGAAAAGAGCACAGGACCTACAGTCACATATGAGGGAGGTCAGAAAAAAGAGCACAGGACCTACAGTCACATATGGGGGAGGACAGAGAAAAGAGCAGAGGACCTACAGTCACATATGGGGGAGATCAGAGAACAGAGCACAGGACCTACAGTCAAATATGGGGGAGGTCAAAGAAAAGAGCACAGGACCTACAGTCACATGAGGGAGGTCAGAGAAAAGAGCAAAGGACCTACAGTCACATATGGGGGAGATCAGAGAAAAGAGCACAGGACCTACAGTTACATATGGGGGAGGTTAAAGAAAAGGACACAGGACCTACAGTCACATATGGGGAAGGTCAGAGAAAAGAGCACAGGACCTACAGTCACATATGGGGAAGGTCAGAGAAAAGAGCACATGACCTACAGTCACATGTGGGGGAGGTCAGAGAAAAGAGCCCAGGATTTACAGTCACATATTGGTGAGGTCAGAGAAAAGAGCACAGGACTTACAGTCACATATAGGGAAGGTCAGAGAAAAGAGCACAGGACCTACAGTCACATATGAGGGAGGTCAGAGAAAATAGCACAGGACCTACAGTCACATATGGGGGAGGTCAGAGAAAAGAGCACAGGACCTACAGTCACATATGGGGGAGGTCAGAGAAAAGAGCACAGAACCTACAGTCACATATGGAGGAGGTCACAGAAAAGAGCACAGGACCTACAGTCACATATGGGGGAGGTCAGAGAAAAGAGCACAGGACCTACAGTCACATATGGAGGAGGTCACAGAAAAGAGCACAGGACCTACAGTCACATATGAGGGAGGTCAGAGAAAAGAGCACGGAACCTACAGTCACATATGGGGAAGGGCAGAGAAAAGAGCACAGGACCTACAGTCACATATGGGGGAGGTCAGAGAAAAGAGCACAGGATTTACAGTCACATATTGGGGAGGTCAGAGTAAAGAGCACAGGACCTACAGTCACATATGGGGGAGGACAGAGAAAAGAGCTCAGGACCTACAATCACATATTGGGAGGGCAGAGAAAAGAGCACAGGACCTACAGTCACATATGGGGACATCAGAGATGTTTTGGGTTGATTTGCTGCCTCTGGCACTGGGGATCCTGACTGTGTACAAGGCAATATGAAATCTGAAGATCCCAGAGGATTTTGGGTGACAATGTAGAGTCCGGTGTCAGAAAGCTGGGGGCGTCCTAGGTCAGGGGTCTCCAGCACGACAATGACCCCAAACATCAAGAAGCTCCAGAAATGGAGGAAAGAAAGCGCTGGAGAGATCTGAGGTGTCAGCAATGACCGGATCTAAATCTCATTGATCCCCTGTGGAGAGATCTGAAGGGGCAGCAATGAGCGGATCTAAATCCCATTGATCACCTGTGGAGAGATCTGAGGTGTCAGCAATAACTGGATCTAAATCCCATTGATCACCTGTGGAGAGATCTGAAGGGGCAGCAATGAGCGGATCTAAATCCCATTGATCACCTGTGGAGAGATCTGAGGTGTCAGCAATAACTGGATCTAAATCCCATTGATCACCTGCACCTCCTGAGTCAACTGGTCCAACCCCCTGTTCAAATCAGGATTCACTAAATCTTCTCAGAATCCGGCTTTGAGCACGAGGTTGGACCACAAGACTTAGGAGAATTGAATATTTTAAAAATTATTTTATTTGCCTCCCAGCCCTCAAAAGACTCCAGCAAATTTCTGTCTGCCACTTTTCTGGATTCATATGAATCAAATTCTGGAAAATGTACAAAAATCATAAATTTTGTAAGATATTCATAATGTCTCATTCATACCTCTATCAATCAGGTGAACCCTACAAACAGCCCAATCAATGCTGATTGTAAGAAGGGCAGAAGAAGCAGTCAAGTCCAATTTCCAATTGAGGCTAGTTTCACGCTACCATGTTTGTGAATCCGGGGGATGCGGGTAAAGCCTGCATCCCAAAATCACCGAAAGAGGACATTAAACTCAGAAAAAATTCACCAAAAATCATCCAGGTCAAATATCCATTGCACCCAGCAGCAGGCCGCCAGCACCACTGGGGGGTAACACAGATGTCTGAATACCGGTGCTCAGTTCCCTGCCGCCCAAGCAATGGGTGCGGTTGTGGCACCTGAATCCGGCCATGCTAACAAGGAGGAGAATGTTGGTGTGTATAGACACCGGGTCACCAAAAGAGCGTCAGTCACACACGTACATGTGAAGCACAGTGTCAGAGCCAAGCCTGTTGGTCACACCCATGCTATAAGGCCAGGTGGGCGGCTCCGCACCAATACATGCATCACAAATGACAGTTTTCTCCCAGAGAACTCAAAGGTGCAAAAGGGGGCATACCTTTCTTCCTGGATCCGGTTGTTAATGACACACTCCATAGGGAGCATGTAATTTAGAACTGTGTTCTGGGCATACGCAGACGAAAAATCCAAATCCGACGTCCAGATCCAGCGGGATCCGAAGTCCACCAGATCCAAATTACATAGAGCCCTATTTTAAATCTATCTGCATTGCTGTGGATCTGGGTGGTCACAGTTTTTGACACTGAGACCAAAAATGCAACATGTTGCGTTTTTGGTCTTGGGTAAAAAAACATGAGCACCCAGATCAGGGGGAAAAGTAAAAAACTGGATGCATTATAGATATCAATATATGAAAATATCCAAAGATTCACCAATTCTGTATTGTACTGCATATCTAGCATACATGTATTCTGTTAAGTACTTGCCTTTAAGAGAAATAAGTGGCGAGTGTTTTCATATAAAGTGCTGTTTACTCCAAGTTATAGACTGTATGTACAGGAACGGTGAAAGCCACATGGTCTGGGAGTGTAGCCAATGTCTAGCATGTTTTGGAAAAAGAGAACATGTTCCAAAATACCATATAATGAAGGAATGCGATTGGTCAATAGCATCAGATGATGAAAAAAGCACAAGTATACACATGTATTTAGAATAGATTTGCATAATCCCATCTGCTTTCAGCTATTAGTAACCAATGATTAGTTATGTTTAATATTTTGTAACCAATCAATGAATGATCATGGGGCTACCACCCCAGAATTGTCTATGTAAATGCTTCCTAATAAACTTAGAATTCTCCTGGTCAAGTGTGGTTATTGCCCACGGACACCTATTATTATTATTAGTGCTATGAAAGTCAATGAGGCTGAAAACGGGCGTGGGTGCATCCAGATGAACCTGGAAACACAGATGGCAAAAAACGGCAGTGTGAACCCAGCCTTATTTCTAAATTAGCAATAAGCCCGATGCTATCGCATTGAGAATGCAGTGAAATGAAATCTGGCGCCAATGCCACTAGCAGCTGATTGGTCGCTAGCCTGGCGGCAAGCAGCTTTAAATCTCCCACCAATATTGCACTGCTCAGCTAATTGGTTGCCCACCAATCAGCTGAGCGGCGCGGTATCGGCCGGAGATTTAAAAACCGCTCAGCTGAGTGGTCGTGCACCGAGCGGCGCGCAACCAATCAGTTAAGCAGTGCAGTATTGGCAGGAGATTTAAAGCTGGCCACTGCTCATCTCCCGCCACCGGGAGGTTAGTGGCGCCTGCCACTGATCTCCTAGCAGAATAGCGGTGAGCAGCGGGACGCCGGGATATTAACGGCGGGCGTTGCAGACGTCCCAGAGGCGTCGCTGCTGACCTCCTGCTGGCGGAAAAGAATTGAAGTGTATGTCACTTGCAGAGGTGCAGCTCATGGCCTTGCGTCTGCGCAAGTGACACTGCCGCAGTGCCTTATGGGATTCGGTTACAGCGCGAATTGACAATTATGTATGTAGACTAGATGTGGGCCCTATTCTAACAGGATGGAGGCGGGGGGGGCAGGATGGAGTGAGTGGGGCAGGATGGAGCGAGTGAGGCAGAATGGAGCAAGCGGGGCAGGATGGAGGCGGGGGGGCAGGATGCAGGCGGGGGGCAGGATGGAGCGAGCGGGGCAGGGTGGAGTGAGCGGGGCAGGATGGAGCGAGCGGGGCAGGATGGAGCGAGTGGGGCAGGATGGAGTAAGCGGGGCAGGATGGAGCCAGGGGGGGCAGGATGGAGCTGTGGGAGCATGATGGAGCCGAGGGAGGGGGGGCAGGATGAATGCGGGGGGCAGCATGGAGCCAGGGGGGTCAGGATGGATGCGAGGGGGGCAGTTTGGAGTCGGGGGCAGGATGGATGCAGGGGGCAGGATGGAGCTGGGGGGTCTGGTTGGAGCCGGGGGGTGCAGGATGGAACCAGGGGGGGAAGGATGAATGTGGGAGGCAGCATGGAGCCAGGGGGGCAGGATGGATGCAGGGACAGGATGGATGCGTGGGGCAGGATGAATCCGGGGGGCAGGATGTAGGTGGGGGGGCAGGATCCCCCTCACCCCTCTTTGTTCTCACCCGGCGTCTTCTGCAGCTACTGTGTACAGCGGTCATGTGACAGGACGGGCTGTGTGATGTCACATCAGCCCGCCCTGTCACATGACCTCTGTAAAGAGGGAGAAGACGGGAGACAGGTGAGAACAGTGGGAGGTGAGGGGGAGGCGAGGCGGGGGCGGAGGATACCGGTGCCGGGGGTTACCGCAGCCGTACATGCAGCTATGCGTCGCTGTTGCCAGGTTACAGCTACTATATAATCGTCTAATTTGCATGCGCGCGGCTTTTTGCATACGCGGCGCTCATTGGTTGCCACGGCTGGCGGTAGCCAATGAGCGCTGGCGCGCAATTTCTGTGACAGACAGAGAACATTAGAAGATTATACAGTAGATTAAAGGAAGAATAACACAATTCATACCAAATTAACACAAATTCTTTGGAATGTTTAGTTTTTGAAATGCCAATGTTGATTGAATGGCCGTATCGGGAGGGAGGGCTGTGTAAGAAGAAATAGGTCACCCTCTCCCCTCAAAATAGTAAAGTAATTGTTAAATATTTCACTAAGTTTGCCATCGTTGGGTAAGTTTAGATTTAGACCCGCGCAATGTTTAATTTTGTCTCGTCCTTAATAGAACATCCATCCTTATTCCGCGCAGACTTTAATTCTATGTGACTTTTCCTTCCATTTGCCTTAAGGACAAGACAGTTTAAAAACTGCTCGGCACCGCACACCATGCATAACAGGTAATCTGCCTAATTAAAGTCTATGAGGATGTTCAAAGTTAAATATTGAAGAGATTCCATAACCTCTCGTTCACCCTCCCAACGTTCCCGGCTTCAGAGACTGCGGATATCTTTGCCATTAACTCAATTGTTTACACTTTAAGATCAAATTCGACTTTGCCGGAACGGTTCATTTCACAATTTACAAGTCTGTTTTCTCATTTACAGGCACAAAGTAATTTATCAAATTTTTATATGACATTCCTCGGCTTCTTCAGATATTGAATTATCTGATAGATGCCTGGAAATTTAAAACGTGAAAACACACTGATTTTATCAAGGGACCCGACACTATTTATATCCACATTCTTTGTGCGTTCATATGGTGCATTTCAATAAATTATTAACTACAGTCACAACGCACAAAAATGTTACCAACCGCGGAGGAGAGGAACGAATAGTGAAAGCCGTCGTCGTTCTGCTTTTAAGAAGGATCACTCTCTTTATTTAAGAAAAAAGGTTATTATTTTTCTTTTTTTTTTGCAATTTTTTGAATGTTTTTAATAAAAATATTTTTTAAAGTGCAACTATCATCAGTTTTAAAGGTTGTAAACCCTGCCCACCACCTTTAACATGAGATAATTGGGGTTCCTGTAACCCCTTTATATCCCCAAATGTCCCCCTGCATACCTCAGAAATAGAGTTTTATTCTGTCCCACGCCATATGCCAATTTCTTTTATGTGTCATATGGGTGATTGCACATTGTGGTCAGTGCCAACCCATTCCATGCCAACACCACCCTGCTGCATGCCAACACGGCCCCACTGCATGCCAACACCGCCTCGCTGCATGCCAACACCACTCCACTCTATGCCAACACCACCCCCCTCCATGCCAACACCACCCTGCTGCATGCCAACACCGCCCCCCTCCATGCCAACACCACCCTGCTGCATGCCAACACCGCCCCACTGCATGCCAACACCGCCTCGCTGCATGCCAACACCACCTCACTTTATGCCAACACCACCCCGCTGCATGCCAACACCACCCGCCCCCCTCCATGCCAACACCACCCTGCTGCATGCCAACACTGCCCTGTTGCATGCCAACACCACCCTGATGCATGCTAACACCGCCCCGCTGCATGCCAACACCACCCCCCTCCATGCCAACACCACCCTGCTGCATGCCAACACTGCCCCACTGCATGCCAACACCGCCTCGCTGCATGCCAACACCACCTCACTCTATGCCAACACCACCCCCCTCCATGCCAACACCACCCTGCTGCATGCCAACACTGCCCTGTTGCATGCCAACACCACCCTGATGCATGCTAACACCGCCCCGCTGCATGTCAACATGACCCCGCTGCATGCCAACACCGCCCCGCTGCATGCCAACACCACCTCGCTCCATGACAACACCACCCCGCTGCATGTCAACACTGCCTCGCTCCATGCCAACACCACCCTGCTGCAGGCCAACACTGCCCCCACTCCATGCCAACACCAACCCGCTGCATGTCAACACCTCCCCGCTCCATGTCAACACTACCACTGCTGAGTGTGCGCAAGTGGATGACATAGCGACACCTTCCACACAACTCACAATTCCCGTACCTGCACTGTGGCACCTCACTGTGCTCTATTAAACAGCCAGTGATTCCACTGCACAGGCGCGAGACGTCAGGCACCGTGCGGATGATGCAAGACCGAAGTCTGGCGTCTGTGCAGTGGAGTCACTGGCTGTTCAATAGGGCCGAGTGAGGCTCCACAGTGCAGGCATGAGACTTGGGAATTGTGTGGATGACATTGGTATGTCATTCACTTCCACACACACAGGACGGCTGGTGATGATGTGACACCCCTGCGGGGGATTGCCACAGGATCCACCGGTGCAAGGAGGGAGTTACACTTTGGTTAACACAGCACACACCACCTTCCACCCCAGACCTGAAGGGGGAGCCCCACTGGCTGCTTTAAGTCAGTTCCCTTTTAAGAACATCCAGGCCTGAGGGGAGGAGTTAGTCAGTCCCAGAGTGAGACTAGAGCTAGTTCCTGTGAGGAGAGAGGAGACGGAGGAACTAGTCGCTGGGAGAGATCCAGGCCCAGGACCAGGGACCACTGACCGCTGTGTGCACCCTAGGGAAAGGGTCGGAGGCAAGTGGAGAAAGAAGGGAACTAAGGAAGGGAACCGGTTACTACAGCCGTTAGTACACCCGGACACTGGAGTCTGACGCTGCCAGCATTTAGTGCTACAGCAAATGCCCGGACGACTCAGGAGGAGTTCAGACCTGAGGAGAGTGAGTAAGAGACACTAAACTGACCAAGCACAGAACCAGGGGCCATAGGAGAGGCAGCGACCCCACAGAAGGACCTCATTGCCAGTTTAGGACAAAGCCCAAAGAGGAAGAAGAAGCGGTGGGTTCAGGCATAGGCAGGACTCATCCCAACCACAGAGCACAGACACAGAGGAGGACTCATAACTTTCTAAGGTGGAAGCCCCAAGTCTCACCAGGGACCTGGTTAATACTCTGGACTGTACCTGTTAGGCTGGGGTTACACATGAGCTCTTGGTCCGTTTTTGGCTTCATTTTTGTTAATTTTTTTTTCTAAGTCCAAAAACTGACAGAAAAACGGATTGGATGTAATAAACACCCTGTCCGTTTTTTTCTGGACCTCAAAACATTGCCCTGTCCGTTTTTGAGCCAAAAACGCTGCTAGCAGCGTTTTTGGCATCAGTTAAAAAACGCATGCGTTTTTTTAACATGGGGCCCTATGGGGAACGCATGCGTTAATGCATGGCATATGTAGGCATTTGCGTTAACGCACATGCGTTTTTCATGAAAAAATGACTAAGTCCAAAAACGTTCAGAAGTGCAGGAGACTCAAAAAGCACCCTATAAAAAACGGATTGGTGATGAAAATCACTTCCAAAAACGGACTTCTATGTGTGACCCCAGCCTTACTCTGTCACCAGTAAAAGGTACCTAAACAACAATCCCTGTGTGTCTGTGTGCCTGTCTAAGCGCCGCAATTCACCGCTGTGTCAGCAAAGACTCAACTACTATTTCCCTCATCCCCGCTGCCCTGAGGTAATAGCTCCACCTGTGGGGAGCTGTTCCACACTCTGCTACACCCACCATCACCTCAGCAGCTGGCTTGCAGCGCCGGTATTGTGGAGCCCACTGGGACGGGGTACTCGGTACCGGACCGGGTTGCTGCTGGGGATGTCACGGAGGGCCTGGTCCAGACCATGTCCTGGGTTCCGCAAGTAAAAGGGGGTATTTACAAGGGATGAATGTTTGTCGTGACGCCACCTACGGTTTGTGGTCAAGGTGACCACCGCTGCTGCAGAACCTCTGGGGAATATGTTGGGCAGCTTAGATGGAACGGCTCTCCGTAGGTAGAGACTGGTTCCCCGGGGCAGTGGAACTTAGAGTCTATGGTGGATATGATAGTTGCAATAATAAAGGGGTTGATAGTGGAGACGGGTTTAAGGATCACACACTCACGTTTCTGAAGTTTTCCAAAGCTTTACTGCAGATGTAGAAGCAGATTATTATCCACGGAGTCTGTACTGGGGCCGGGTTGCTCCCACCCTGTCCGGGTCCTCAGCTTTCTCCTGCTGCGCTGTGTGTGTGGCCCTGCTGCTGCTTCTAGCTGAGCTGCTGGCACTGTCTCTCCTCACAGGTACCCCTTGGCTAGGCAACTTGAGTTTTCCGTGTGCTTCTGACCTCGCCGTGTTGCTTCGTTCTGGTACAGTGTTGATCTACAACCTCCACTATCCCAGGATTTACTGTGCTGTGTGTGTCAGTCACAGTTTCTGATCCGGTATCCGATCTGTGCGCTCCTTCGGGGCGAGTGGTGATGGCACTCAGTCTCCCAGATGTGTTCCCTTGTCTTCAGTTCTCCTTCCCTCAAACTCTGGCTAGGCCTGGAATCAGTGAGCGGACTGTAGAGAAGCCTGACGCAGCTCCTTTACACTACAGTCTCCCTCAGTTCTCCCAGGAACTGGACTCTTCACAGTACTGCTACGTACTGAACTCTCCCCTAGAACTCAACTACTTCCTCTTGACCCAGAGTATATAAGGGAGCTGGTTTAGCTCCCCCTCCTGGCCCAAAAGTGCTAGTGTAGTGTCAGTGTGTTGTGGGGAGGGAACCCGTGTGATGTCACTGTGGCACATTAACCCTTGGGGTGCCACAGTACCATATTATCGGAAACTACAGGTGGCGTCATGTTCAATTGTAAATATCCCCTTATCCCCCACCGTTCCCTGCCATTGAGGGTCCAGAGCACGGGATTGGGGATCGACCAGCCGTGATCCCCCCATCAAAGCCGCCATCAACCCCGGTACACGAGTACCCCATACCCTGTCGACTGCCTCAATCCCATGGAGCGGGGCAGAGCTGACCGCAATCTGCAGACCCCCACATGAACCATAAAACAAATTAGAATATGGCACAAAACAGAATAAAACTCTAATTCTGAGGTGCAGGGGTATATCTGGGAATCTAAAGGGGTTTCAGTAACCCTAATTACATCATGATAAAGGTGATGGGCAGGGTTTACAACCCCCAAAACAGGTGACAGGTGCACATTAAAGGGAACCTGTCACCCCCTTTGAACATTTTATACTGTGCCCACCAGGTTACACATCATGTAAATGGGATTCTAGTAAGCCCTGTATGTGCCCAGACTGACCCCACATACCTGTGATTTAAACTTATATTCTGTCCAGAGTTGGTCTCCTATTGAGTCATGGAGGCTGGTATATGGTCATGATGGGTGAACGTCTCGCCGCCCCTCCAGGCTGCAAATCCCGCCCTGCATGGTTCAAATTTTCCACCCCTCCTCTGGCCGGCCCTTGAGTGACAGCGGCACTGCGCAGTAGAGCGGGTGTCTGCGGTCCATAGAAGTGCTGAAGTCTCGCAAGACTTCGGGTACCTTTACACGCCGCTACTGGAGGATGGATACAACCCGCTACAGGCTACAAATGTAGCTTGTAGCGTCAATATAGCCCGTAGTAGCGGCGTGTGAAGACGGTAGGAGGCAGCCGGCAACAGATACATCTGTTTCCGAGCACTGCTCGAAAACAGATGGCTACAAAGCCGATTGTAGCGAGCTGTATCGGCGTGTAAAGAAGGAACAGAAGGGTTGTTTCTACACCATGCTATGTAGCTGGGGCGTGACACAGGCTCCGGGTTTCCGCGCCCCCTTCAGCGATCATTGGAGGAAGCTCCTGCGTTGCGATTGGTTGTCGCCGCACAGGGCGGCATATTTAAGGAGCTGACGAGTCACACTACACAATTGCTCGAGCGTCAAGTATTAATCAGCCTCCTGCGATGCCTGCCCAATCATGGTATTATTGCTTTGTCCTATCAGCGTACGGACGTCTCGTAATCCACAATTGTAGCACGCCTATGTGCTGTCCCTGCTGCACCAGGTACGCCCATATTAGCTGGTTGTAGCGGTGTGTAAATGAGCTAAGATGAGCTACAGATGGCTACTTGAGACACCCGGCGATGTATCTAGCTGTAGATGTAGTGTAGTGTAGCGCACCTTGTGGCGGCGTGTAAAGAGGGTGCGTTTCCCGTTTGTAACCGTTTGTGCATGCTCGTGCACGTGAAGTAGCGGGTTGTATCCATCCTCCAGTAGTGGCGTGTAAAGGTACCCTTCGGCACTGACAGTGGCACCTGCGCTTGTGCAGTGGAGCAGGTGTCCGTGCATAGTGCGGAAGTCTCGCGAGACTTCAGCACTGTTCTATGGAGTTTAGACACCCGCTCCACTGCACAGGCGCTGGTGCCGCTGTCAGTGCCGAAGTCTCATGGGATTTGTGTGCCAGAGGAGGGGTGGGAGATTTGAACCATGCAGGGTGGGATTTGCAGCCCGGAGGGGCGGCGAGACGTTTACCCACCATGCCTATATACCAGCCTCCGTAACTTAATGGGAGGCCGGCTCTGGACAGAATATAGGTTCATATCACAGGTATCTGGGGTCACTCTGCGCACATACAGGGGTTACTAGAACCCTATTTACATGATTTGTAACCTGGTGATCACAGCATAAAATGTCCTGAGGGGTGACAGGTTCCCTTTAAATAAATGATTAACATGCTTCTAGTGTGAAAATCTGATGTTGCTCGTGAAATGCACTTACCAACTAAACTACGCCTATACGTCCATTGGAACAAAACATATGAAGTCCAGCGGAGGAACCCTTCTGTGCAGTGTTAAAATCCTTTTATTCTATGAACATCATTAAACCTTCACTCCATAACTGGACCAGGTACATACAAGAGTATTGGGCACTTTGCAATAATAGAGAGCACAGCTGTCTGGTCACAGACAACGTTGTTTCGACCTTTAAGGTCTTTGTCTCAATACATTTTTCTAATACATTAAAGGTATTGCTTTTAACATCTTGTGATTCCTTGGATTTCTTGGAACCAACGGACAGACGGCAGCGCACGAATTACCACCTTTTCATCTAATGTTTTAGTCTCAGTTTTGGGCAGTGGAACAGTTCAATAATCCACCAACTGGTAACAAGGTCCCTTGGCTGAAGTCCTGTAGAATCAGCTGTGATTGGAACAGGTCCATTTTTCAATCATCTTCCATATTCCCTCATCTTCCATTTCAGGGCGTTGTGGCCCACGCGATTGGTGGGAGATGGCTGTCCCCTTATTAGTTGCTAGTTTAGCTGTCCCCCTTATGATGCAGCCTAGTACACCGCAGGGGGCTGATGCAATACGCAATCAACACTGTTCCATAATTTAGCAGACAAAAGGGGGCACCGGACAGTCTGACATGAAACAAAGACTCACTGAACAAAGGAACAACATGTCTGGCTTAATTAAGAACAGCTCATCCATGCACAAGTGTCCAGATGTTCCTGATTGATGCTGAGTCGCCTACACATATGGGACAAAATGCAGGTCTTGGGTCCTTATACTTATACCCCTGTCTTGAGAAATCTAATGAGTCGGTGTCCAAGTTCCCGATGTCCAGCAGTTACATGGTGGCCGGATCTCAGTAGAGATTCAACTTACCTTGGTTTCATGACCTGTTTAGTTCACATTATCAGCATTGATAATTATTAGAAAGAATGTTACAATGTTTCATGGATCAGAAGAAGAGGAGGTTGTATGATAACCGGAATATCCCTACAATCCTTCTCATTCCACCACACACCTGACTTATCCCATAGTCCCGACACCTCTCCCATACACATACCTAGTACCAGTGTGAATGTAGGACGCTGTTTACACAGTGATGTCTTATAGTTACATGGTGTCATTCATTGCATGAACATAAAACTTGTCACAAACTTTATAGTGAAATCTGTTACGGGGGTGCGGAGACATTATGTAACTCGGGTTCACACGTGTCCCTGCTTTACAGGGACTGTCCCGGTGTTTGACATTTAAGATTCATGACTCAGAGCGCGTTTCTTTGTAATGTAGATTCCTTAACGCACCTGGACTAACAATTAAAGGTCCCTATAACTGTTTTATGGCTTCTTACATGGGGCTGCATTTGCAGGTAGAACATTCCACAAAACACGTCCATTTACCAACATAAAAACCTCGAGCTTTCTGTATTATTATGAATTATATTCATGTTAGGAAACATAGATGCCCCAAGAAATCAATTTGTAACAAATTATCCCCCAAAATTAGTCTTTGGCAGCAAAACTGTGCCTAATACCCGAAGGAAGATCTGGACCAAAAAGATGGACCTCAAGGTCATGGAGGACCCGGTGGAGAGCAGGCGGGAGCATAACTACAATAGGTAGAGGGGTTCAATTGCACCCATGCCCTGGAGCCTAGGGGTCCCCAAAAGTCCCTTTTGCCTATAGAAAATTACTTTTTCTATTCAAGATTTGCAATAATTGGGGGTTCCATTGGAGTTTTCGCGATGGGACCCATGAGCTTCTAGTTATGCCACTGAGAGCAACTAGTCAATGTAACCCTTCTTAATCCTTTCTTAACCCTTCTTGGCTCTTTGTTTATTAAGTATCTGATCACAGAACATAATACACGTCTTTTAGGTTCAGATACAATATGGACTAAATATTATTGGGGCCGAATTGAATTTACTGTCCAGTTCCAGCAAATCTGCCGGTGAAAGAATTTCGAGAGATTCTTACATCTCTAGTTAACACCCAAAAGGCAATAGAGTAATGTCTTTACAGTACGTAACCTTTATCTAGGTAATAAAACTTTTCCATAAAACTTTAGGCCTTGTTGTATGTATGGGGTCACAAGATAGAGGTGGTAGATGAGACTAGCCACCACTTACACCTCCCTGGTGCACTAACATAAGAATTTGGGTTTGCACCATCCAAGCAAGGTGGCCGGCTGCCACATCCAGAGACTGGACGGAAAGGTAACCAGACACTCTCTCCATTCATGACTATGGAAACTGTCGAATATTCCATCAATAAAGGAGCAATACCTCCACAAGACCTGACATAAGTATTGGGTAACAAGGGGACCCAAATGTGAGCAGACATATTTTTTGCTCTTTCAAACATGGTTGTGTCATGGGGTAAGTTATGTAAGTGTAACTTTTAGGTTTACAATTAGCAAAGTTTTGGCATCCTTATATAATTAAGTTTTCTAATTTCAGAAAAATTATTTTACAATGTTCTCTTCTGCATCAATAGAGGAACTAGGGATGAGTGAGTATACTCGCTACTTTTCGGAACTCACCGAATAGTAGCGGTATTCAGGTACTCACTATTCTCCGAGTATCTTATGAATACTCGGGAGTAGCGAGTAGTTCGATTACTTTCGCAGTGTATCTATAGATCTATAGATACACTGTGAAAGTACCCTAAAAGTGAATAAAAGTTGTTAAAAATAATAAAATTACATACTCACCTGTCCGACGCCTGCAGCGGGACCGTCCCAGAAGACCTGCGATCACCAGACTAGGACCTGTGCCTTCCAGCCAATCAGATGGTTGGTAGCGATCTGGCCAATCAGATGGTGACACGTCACAACCACGTGATCGCTAGCGGCCACCTGATTGGCCAGATTGCAAGGCCCTGGCAGTAAACTACGACCTTGCAATCTGGCCAATCAGGTGGCCCACCACATTTGTACAAGGAGAGACACAAAAATTGGATTCAGGAAAGTTCAGATTTTTTTTTGAAAGTCAAGGTGCAGAGCCCCCCATTGATCACAAGAGAGAAAGTTCTACCATTTCCTATATCACTGGAGTCATAGACCTTTTGGGTGGTGTGGCCTTCACCTCAGGGCATGGATAACACTGTTCTCTTATTGCTCAGCAGTTCAAGCCGACTGCATAATTTTCCTTTAAATAATGTACACAGAGGCGACACATGGAATTAACATGTAATTAGCAATCCACAAACCAAGAAAATGGAGGCTCCAAAAGTCTGATAAGATACAATGAATAACAAACATGAGTTAACAAACAGAAGACCAATATTTCTGGCCTAATTAAGAATATTAATACACGACACTCATTGAAAAAGGATGTGTTGTCACAGGTCATCATCACTCTAGTTAATATATTGGTGGTCAGTTCCATTCACACATGGGACCTCAAGTGATCCACAATTACTTACACAGAGGCTTTGGGTCCCCCATATCCTAGCATTTAGTCAATCAATGATCATCAGCCTCTCCTGGTTGGGTGATTGTAGCGGGAGACGCCTTTAAGATTTCAGGGTTGCTCTCTGTTCCGTTCTCAGAGCCACAAATCAAGTTCTCCGCACAGAAATGATGTTGTCACTTTCTTCTTTTTCTCTTTTATCTGAATTCTTGAGAGTTACAAAAAATGCTGTTTTGCGCTTTCTTGCTTCCCCCCTGAGACCGCGTGATCTGACACTGTCATGACCCATCCTCAAGTGACATATTAGTACAAGAATCTGTAAACCTTCTCCTTACCTGAAAGTGTCTATGAGACCGTCGCCGTTCACTGGGGATGCAGAAATGACAAGATAAATGGGAATATATATCTTATCCAGATGTTAAGATCCGCGGCATCGTCTATTTATACTTAGACTGTGTAGGAACTGACATCGTGTGACATGTTGAAATATATCGGATCGTACGTCGTGGAATTTGCGCGCACATTTTGGCTCGCTTTTTGCTGACATAATAATGTTTAGCACTTTTTAGAAGATGGAGGGAGGAGGTTAAGTAAAAGGATGGAAGAGATTAATCATAAGGAGCTAAAATAAGTTATCACCGTCCTTCAGAAGTGAAAACTCAAAAATCAACGGGAAAACAAGGTTTCCCAATATTCTCATAAGCAAAAATATAAACTAGCTAGCTGTAGAGTCCAGGAACAGTAACTAACTGCGCTTAGTTATTACAAAATAGAATGATTATTTTGCTGGGCTATATATATATATATATGTATATGTAGGCTGTTGCTGGGCTATATATATATAATACGGAGGATCCTGGTTTTTCCTTATGGTGCAAAGATAAACAGATTTTTGGCATTTCCAGCTCTTGAAGAGGCCACGTAAGGTTGATCATGAGAAATGCATGAAGATTGCAAATTGATTCCTGTTATTTTCAAGGACTGTCCCTGAGCCTTGTTAATGGACATTGCAAATGCCAGTGACACGCCCACTCCAGGGCCGGAGGTACCAGGCCAGTTTTTACAGTTCTTTTTGGGGGATGTCAAGGTGGCCACCCAGCTCCGTGACGCTGGCGGTGTCAATTAAAAGTTCAGATGACAGGCAAATAAAGGAAAAGGGGAATTCGTGACACCACCTGTGGTATGCGGCCAGAACGGCTGCCACTGCTTCAGAACCTCTGGGGCGATGACCGGCAGCTTGGATGGTTTCGCAGGTGGAGCGCGATCTTCAGGGCAGCTGGAAGGAGAGTTCAGTTTGTACCTTGGCAGATGTTCATTACGTCATCACCACCCTGGTGTCTCATGCGGTCCCTGCGGCCGGTGGTCGCCAGTAAAGAAAGTCTCACACACCATAGCTGGAGTTCGGTTACTTTTACTCAGTAGTTTCAGCTCGGCCGCCTGGTGCTTCCCTTACTAACCTCCAGTTCAGCGTTGTCTCCAGAACTGGGACAGTGCAGTCAAGCCTCTGTTGGTGTTCCTGTCTCTCTCTCTCTTACTTTCTGGGTGTCTCTTTCTCTGTTGGTCTCTCAGCACTATAAGGTAGTTTCTCTTCTGGGGCAAGCGTGACACCACTCTGCCCCCCAGGCTCTCAGCGCCTCTGCACACAGAGCTAAGGCACCGACAGCTATGGTTGCTCAGTTGTACCACTCCCGGGCACTGCTCCCTAGTATGGCTGCCTTCTCCAAGTTGTGTCGGGTGTTCGGCCACAGCTTTCATTAGGAACTTGGGGCCTCCGGGTAACGGTTCGGGCATACAGCTTCCGTGTTCATGGCCGGTTCCTGTGTCGTCCACCAGCCCCTTCATACCCTTGCCTTCGGGGATTTACTTCTCACCCCGTACCCCAAGGGCTCTGTTCTTCCTCCACACCCATCGGTCGTTCCCTCCCGAGGCGAGCGTGACAGTGCTCCAGCCCACGAGAGTCAACACCTCCTCCTCCTTACTTCTGCACTCCTCTCCTCCTGCTCGTCTCTCTGCCTTTCCTCCTCTCTTTTTTGGTTTCTCCTACACTTCATTTTTCCCTCCTGTCTACGCTTGGGTCCTCCCTATGGATCCACCCACCGTCCCGGGGTCCTTAAGTGTTGTGTGTGTGTGTGCGTGAGAAGCTCAACTCGGTGATTGACAGCAGGATCCAAAGGGTTTACAGCACCGATCGGATCCCGGATCCGATCGGAGCTGTAAGCCCGGCATCTCAACTGATGAGATTAGCTGAGATGTCGGGGACATGATGTGAGCGCCGCGCCGGAGCTCACATCAAACCCCGGTAACCGGCCCATGATGTTGTACAATATCATGGGTCATGAAGGGGTTAAGTTTATTTTAGTTTACCTGAAGAGAAGACTAAATTGAATTTGTGTCAAATTTCAAGGAATTTGTTGAATTTCGTGAATTTGAACAATTTTCTATTCAAAACAAAAGAAAAATGCCTGACTCAATTTTACACATTGCATAAGATTGCACCAGCCAGAAAGGGTTAGCAAGATCTCTCGGGTTTCCCCATAATGCCTTGCAGCTACAACATCACATGATATAACACAGCCAATAAGAAAGGATTATAATTGTTTGATTAAAAGCTGAGGCAGGGATTGCAGCGACCGATTTGGAGTGAATTTGTAGGATGTCCCAGCTCATAGCTCAGCCACAGTGATAGAGAGAGAAGCCATAAAGTACTGAATAAACAGTACACATAATGTGTGACAGCTCAGCAATGAAGAACAGTTACTCATAGCGATATATGTTGAGGTTCTTTGGACATTAGTAAGGCAGTGTTTGAATGAATGAGCTGGATACAGTCCTAAGAGACCTCAGAGTGTCACATGTATCTTTTCAGAGAATTTTGAGTACGGTACTTTGAATTAGGTCCAAAATAAAATTTGGAAACAAAAATTGTAACAAATTCAAATTTGAAAACATTCTCTCATTTCCACATATGTGTCATGTTACAATGGTTTTTTTTATTTTTACTCTTCATCATTTTAGGGCTGAGCAAAAAGACCATTGATGTCATGTGTATGACTGTGCCTGGTCCTGCAGAACATCCCATGAAAGTGAATGGGGAGAAGCTGCAGGATTCGGACGGTCACATATGACACCAATGATCTGATTGCTGCAGTAAAGGAGACCAGGAGCCTTTTTATTCTGGTCAGTGATAGTCCCAGAAGTTAAGCAAAGCAACATAAGAAGAGTTATGACATGCACTACCGCGTCCATGCACCATATATTGCCGAACAGGGAACTGGAGCACAGTTGCAGACAAATACCCACCGCTCAGGTGCAAAAGCTTCTGATGAGACTTCAAGAACAATACATCCAACAAGGAAAGAAATGAAGCTGCACTCACCAGTAAGGTTTCTTCAAGCATGTATTGTATTCCGAAAGGGATCAAGCAGGTGTGTGGGAGGATGCAGGCTACATTTGTGGACCATGGTCGTTTCACACTCAGGTGTGCTTCAACTGGTCCATTCACAGTATGAATGCATCCCTTGTAGACTGTGAGCCCTCGTGGGGAGGGTCCTCTCTCCTCAACCACTGTATCCTCACCCATCCCTTGCAGTCTCCGAGCCCTCATGAACAGGGTCCTCTCTCCTCTCCTACTGTATCCTCCCCCATCCCTTGTAGACTGTGAGCCCTCATGGGCAGGGTCCTCTCTCCTCACCTGCTGTATCCTCAACCATCCATTTTAGACTGTGAGCCCTCGTGTACAGAGTCCTCTCCCCTCCGCCGCTGTATCTTCACCCATCCCTTGTAGACTGTGAGCCCTCGGGGCAGGGTCCTCTCTCCTCAACTACTGTATTCTCACCCATCCCTTGTAGACTGTGAGCCCTCGTGGGCAGGGTCCTCTCTCCTCTCCTACTGTATCCTCACCCATCCCTTGTAGGCTGTGAGCCCTCGTGGGCAGGATCCTCTCTCCTCTCCTCCTGTATCCTCACCCATCCCTTGTAGACTGTGAGTCCTCGTGGGCAGGGTCCTCTCTCCTCTCCTCCTGTATCCTCACCCATCCCTTGTAGGCTGTGAGCCCTCGTGGGCAGGATCCTCTCTCCTCACCTACTGTGTTCTCACTTATCCCTTGTAGACTGTGAGTCCTCGCGGGAAGGGTCCTCTCTCCTCCTGTACCTGTCTGTGCCTTGTATTGTTCATGATTATTGTACTTATTATTATGTATACCACTTTTCACATGTAAAGTGCCATGGCACAAATAATAATAAATAATTATCATCAGTTGATCTTCTGGGAGATTCCCATAAATTAGAGATTAATCCAAGGAACTTGTCTGATTGGAGTCGGGAAATAATTTTTCCACTATTATGAGACAAATAGCAGTGGCCTAATGGGGTTTTGCCGTCTTTTGGAACAACATATTAGGTCAGGGGTGGGCAACTCCAGGCCTCGGGGGCCGCACACAGTCCAGGTTTTCAAGATTTCCTTAGAATTTGACGGTTAGGGCCCTTTCACATCAGTGTTTTTTTCAAATCGCGGCAGATGCGGTGAAAAAAAACGCATCTGCCGCGATTACCGCATACCGGCTGCACTTTCGGCGCGGTTGCGGTTTTTGCCATGCAAAGTATAGGCGGACTTGCGGCAGGTGCGGCAAGTGCGGTTTTGCACTTGCGGCATGTGTGGCCGAGAAAAAAAGCGCGGTCAGCCGCGGTTTTTTTCGCGGCCGCACCTGCCGCAAGTGCAAAACCGCACTTGCCGCACCTGCCGCAAGTCCGCCTATACTTTGCATGGCAAAAACCGCAACCGCGCCGCAAGTGCAGCCGGTATGCGGTAATCGCGGCAGATGCGGTTTTTTCACCGCATCTGCCGCGATTTGAAAAAAAACGCTGATGTGAAAGGGCCCTTAGTAATTTTACAATTATTTAGATTACCAACTGTCAAATTCTAAGGAAATCTTGAAAACCTGGACTGTGTGCGGCCCTCGAGGCCTGGAGTTGCCCACCCCTGTGTTAGGTTATAGGTGAAATTTGATGGACTTATTTCTATTTTCATTCTTAATAACGATTAAACTCTGATTCTGATAAAGGTCTAGTCTCGAGAGCAATGTTGACTTTGGGCACTTGACCCAACATGCTTAAACGTAGAGTGTAGCACGTTTGGTCAAGTGCGCACAGTCAACATTGCTCTCAAGACAACCTAAGACTAGACTATCTACGTTGTTACATTCATGTTTACTCTTCTGTAGGTCGGTGATGTGATGTCTTACCACATACCAGATTTTCTACGTTTCTTGACCCTTTAAAGCCTCTCCAAAGTAAATTCCTTTATTACTCAATAAAACAATCCCCCATGACCACAATAATAGCCATTTCTTCCAAGGTCAATGTCCATTTCTATTTTCAGTCTTAAAAACGATTAAACTCTGATAGTCTAATCTAAGGTCTAGTCTTGAGAGCAATGTTAACTTTGGGCACTGGACCCAATGTGCTATAACGTAGAGTGTAGCACGTTGGGTCAAGTACGCAAAGTCAACATTGCTCTCAAGACAACCCAAGACTAGACTATCTACGTTGTTACATTCATGTTTACTCTTCTGTAGGTCGGTGATGTGATGTCTTACCATAAACCAGATTTTCTACGTTTCTTGACCCTTTAAAGTTTCTCCAAAGTAAATTGTTTTATATCTCAATAAAACAATCCCCCATCTCCACAATAACAGCCATGTCTTCCAAGTCCCGGTGTCCACCCGCTCATCTTGAGCTGTCTCCTTGATACGGACTCTGGAAATTGGTTGAGCCACAAAAGTCTCTTTTTGAGTTTCCTTTGGAAAAAAAGTAATTTGTTCAGAAATCTTCTTGACAGGATGATAAAGCGTCCCTTCTTCTGTGTTTCCCCAAAGCATACAGCCATGTGAATCAAAAGAAAAGCTTAAGTTTACTGTAACACATCGACTGACAATTAGATTTTAAAAGTCTTGGAAATCAGATCTTATAATGGCACCTAATGGGATTCTGAACTAAAGTCTACTGTTCTCGGATGTCATCATTTGTCGAAATTAAAAGGAAAAATGCGGAAACTCGATTATTGCAGGAGCTGATCCTTAAGTGGGCTGTCAAGCCAAGAATCTTCTGGCGTCATCGGTGCCGTGAATATTTTTTGTTGCTTTCCTGTGTTATTAGATATTATTAGAACCTTTACCATTAATATGGACGGATCAAATGTTTATCACTCTCTCGAAGCCTCTTGTGCATATGGAAAATTTCTTGCACATCTCCTCTTCTGTCGAAAAACATTCCGGGATATTAAATCGAGCAATTAGTTGACTGTAAAAAATTGCAATCTGATCTACTGGCGGAGTATATTATGCTCCATAGAATCGAAGACACTATTTTTTTTTTAAGAAGTTAAAAGTAGGTCAGGAGTTCTATAAATGACATATTCTTCTTACTTCTTCCTTAACGGTACATTGGAAATTCAACTCGGTAAAATATGCTCCTGGTTTTTGAGGTGAGGCAATAATTATATTCCAGCTGCCACAGGTTTATCACATTCGTTCCTACATTAAAGTCAAAAGACAACACAAGCTGCCTGGAAGGGTCTACAACTCTTTAGATTGCTTGTTATTCCGGCTTCACGCCAAGATTGTTACCTGTCAGGTTCTGTCAGGGGTGAACCGAACAGAACCTGATCAGGTTTTGCCCCCATGTATCCCTATGGTGCCGGATTGGCCTTATTTGGCCTCCGGTTTTGTGCTTTTCCGGGAGGATCCGGTTCTGTTCGTTTTTGGCACCGGACACAAAATTGGAGTCTGCATCATTTCTTGTGTCCGGCGCCAAAAACGAACAAAGTCGGCTCCTCCCGGATCCGGGGCGATCCGCTGCCCATAACATTGGATCGCACTGGTTCCGGCAAGAAAATCATACTGGTTCCCGGACTCCTGGTACTGAAAGAGCGGCGGCTCTGTAATGCATCCGCTCTCGCTCAGCACCATGGACAGCGCAGCATTTCAAAGCCGGCGCTTAAGTTTAACACCTAGACAGCTCCACGGCTCCCCTGCACCCGCGCAGCTGAAATTTCAGCACTGGACAGCGGTACAGGCCCGCACAAACAATTCCTGTTTACAACAGAATTGGAGGGCATATTTGCTCTTAGGCTGCTTTCACATAACGATTTTTGGTTTTCCGATGCTGTCCGAAAAAAATCGGACAGCATCGGACCGATTTTCGGACCCCATGTATCCCTATGGGGATCGGACCGAATCGGATGTGCACTAAATGCCATCCGATTTGGTCCGATCCGATTCTGTCCGATTTTATTATCGGTGCTAAAATCGGAGCCTGCTCCGATTTTAGCACCGAAAATAAAATCGGACAGATTCGGATCGGACCAAATCGGATGGCATTTAGTGCACATCCGATCTGACCCGATCCCTATAACATGGGGCCCTATGGAGAAGGGTCCGAGAAAACATCTATGTCTCCTCGGACCCCGTTTTACTGTACTGAGCATGCTCAGTACAGTAAAACTGCTCCTAACTAGGAGCACAAGTGTTAAAAAAAAAAAAATAAAGATTATTCTCACCTCCCCCCGAGCCCCCGCCGTCTTCCGCCATCTTCTGCCATCTTCTTCTAGGCTCCCGCAGGCTCCGGTGTCAGCAGAGCGCTCCCTCTGCTGTTCAGGACCTGCGGTGATGTCACAGTCATGTGACCGCGAGTTCACCATGGTAAACCCGCGGTCACGTGACTGTGACATCACCGCAGGTCCTGTGTACAGCAGAGGTACACCTCTGCTGACACCGGCAGCCTGCAGGAGCCACCGGGAGCCTAGAAGAAGATGGCGGAAGACGGCGGGGGCTCGGGGGGAGGTGAGAATAATCTTTATTTTTTTTTTATTTTTTTTCAGCCCGGCGCCGATTTTATGCCGGAATCGGGTGCCTATTTGGCACCCGATTCCAGGCATCAGAAGGGAGCCGATGCTGTCCGATTTATATCGGACAGCATCGGCTCCCTGAAAATCGTAATGTGAAATTAGCCTTAGTGCGCGTCTGGGGCTGTCAGGTTGTGTCCAGGGCATCCTGCAAAACACCGGACACAACCTGACAGCTGGCCTTAAAGGGTCTGTGGAGAATTTGAAAAAGCTGCCTATGGTAATTAAGAAATAGCGCCATCTCTATCTATGGGTTGTGTTTGGTATATCAAGTCACTTACATTATATCTTGGTTTGTAAGGTGAAAAGGGTCCAAATTGTGCTGCCTCCCCATCAAAGGATCCACAATGGAAATACAAGTGTCACGGGTGTATCTGGAGGCACAGACGAGGCTGTTGGGGCCACTCACAGAAGGTTGCAACGTGTGGCAAAACAGCCAAAATCCTGAATTGTGGTTCTGACCCTTTAGGAGATATTCCTTTGCTTGGTGATAGCTGGAGGTCACTAGGACCCAGCAGGTCTCCTACCTGCCTACCTTTCAGCTGTTTCTATTTATACCTCTTGGCTCCCTTGATGCATTGCTGGCGATAATGTGTTTGGAGTTGGAGTTGCTTCCTAGCTTTGCAATGCAATGCATCAAGGTTTCCCGGTGTAGTGTGCTGTCTTCCTCTTCAGCTAAGTGTACCTACCTTCTTAAAAAAGCCAAGAAGCCAGCGCTGCCTGTGGTTAGCACGCAATACAAAAAGTGAATATGCACATATTAGTTTCTAACTGTACTTTAAACTGAGATTTAGGAAACAATTGATCAATTCTATAAGCTACCCCACCACATCACGGCATTCTCAGATGGGGCAGTCCTACTCTACATTTTTATATACGCTGTGCCATTACGGCCTCAAATTGGATGATAAATGGGAAAGTGAACCCTATGTCCTGTTGTACTATGTTCATGACAATAATAAGATGTGTGTCGTTAGTAAAGATGGAAGAAAAATGAGAGAAACAGTATCCAGAAATCATCTAAAGAGATGTCCTCCAAATTGGGAAAGCCAAGAGACCTACTATCAAACCACTTTAGAGATTGAACCAGTTCCAGAACCAGTCTCAATCCCAGATCCAATTCCAGAACAAAAGGAAAGAATGATCCAAACTGATCTAGGAGGATTCCCCGAAGATTGGCCTCAATTAGATGGAGCCATCATCATTCCAGTAATAAACTTCCGGACATTTTTAAGATGCGGTATGAGACAGAATAAAAGTTGATTTCCCAGCGCCCTGAAAACCGCTATTGTTTTTTTCTCCAATTGATCTATACACTCTGATGAGCGGTGAGGTACAGCGTTAAGGAGCAGGAAGCCGTGCCTGTGTGTCTATAGCTGACTGAACACAAGGACCAGTGGTGAAGTCAGAGGCACATGATACCCCCTGTGACCGGCTCCCTTGTGTACCAGGAAGGCGGTTCTAATGCGTGGTGCACGCTAAGCACCGAAGGCTTCACACCGGGTTATGCAGGCTGCATAACCTGGTAAGGTTAGTAACATAACCTTTTGACCACTTTCCCCACGTTAACTTCTCAGATTTCACCCAAGAGCGCCCCTCTCTCTCTTTTCTTTTGTACTCTTAATGTGACAGAGACTTTTTTTTTTATGATTTGGACTGTTTAGCCTAATGCTGGGAACTTCTGTGAGTGGCCTCCACAGTCTCATCAATGCCTCCTGGCACACCCGTGACAAAACCTGTGTCTGTACCCTGAGCTCAGTAATAAGCCTATACGGGTCCTTCCCACCCCCCACCCCGCCGTCGCCATCACATGCCTTATTCCCTGAACTGTCTCGCCTCTCACCCTGGATATTGGAAAGGCTGATTACGGATTACTGCACCAGACTTCACCACCACAATAATAAGACAAAGGGGACGTAAACAAAAAAAAAAATAAGCACCAACTCCAATATTGCAGCCAAACACTCTGGTGCAAATAACAGGACTCCAGCAGTTTCCAGAGACTTCCTCCTTCCACGATGGTCAGTTCAGAAATTCTATAAACGATATCATGTGATGAAGCATGTGACTATTTAAAGTGGAGGGGAGTGGTCACAAACGGCTTACACCTGAGATTGGAGTATCAAGGAACATTCAGCAAGGGAAGAGTCCTTAATACTACTTGCTGCACTAAAAGAAAGCAAATAAATTTGAAACCCAGAGTTTTACAAGGAAATGTGAACCTCAGATGGGTGCAGGGTTTGCAATCGCACCTGGGCCCAAGAGCTTAGGGGTACCCTAAAGTCCCTTTGGCCTATAGAGAAAGACTAAAGCTATTAAGGATTTGCAATAATTGGAGGTCCCATTGGAGTGGAGTGGAGCCCCTTGATTGCTCATCCAGTCTTCGTGGTATTGGCCAACCATCATCCAAATTCTTGAGCCCCGTAAGCCTCAGCTCAAGGTGACGGTAAACCCAATGGAAGGTTTGTTGTTGTGTTGCATCACTGTAGTTCATTTTGCACAAGAATTAAATAAATTATTCAACATCTGACTCTCTTTTTTTTTATGGCTGGAAAGCAAACCGGAGTGAGATCCTGACAATGTCGGATGTGCCGTCGAATTCCCTACCACCGCGGTGAAGGATGGACTGTAAATCACACTCACAAGGAGATTGATGTTGTTTGCGGAAGACTTTCTAATGGTGTCAGGTAGGTGTGTGTTCCTGAGGCTCAGGAATTATTTTTGTGGATGGCTCCCATCATTAAGGTTGATGATGTGCCTGCAACTAGGAAAGACGGAGGAATGTTCAGAACACCGGAATGATTTGTATCTCTTTCGTGCCAAAAACTTTCATCATCCATCGCGCTGACAGTTATGATTTGTTCAGGTTTTCTTCAGGGTGTTTGTAACAAAGCTTTGAATTTATTGTTTGGTGATTTGCATCTTTATTTCAGCCATGTATAAAATCCGGGATGTTTAAAAGAAACACAATATTTTATATTTTATTTCCGTTCTGCCGGGAAGGAGGACGGGGACTGAACGAGGCGCTGGGGTGTCCGCTCCGAACGTTACAGCTGTTGTGGAGCTTTGGATGTGATTAATGGAATTAGCACGGTTTCTTATGTTTAGTGTCTAACTTTAGAGTAGGGTCGGCAAAATTCTCTTTCTTAAAAGGGTTTAAAAGCATTTTTCTACACAAATAAATACATTCTGAGCTAATAAAATGGGATCCACATCTCTACGTCATAAAGAGTGGTCTTCAAAAACTCTATCTCATCCATAAAGAACAATAGGGACCCGAGAGTAACAGGCTTCTGATCATTTTTTTTTTCATTTAATTGAAGCTTGCTAATTGGTTGTGGGCCATGGACCAGTTTTTTTTTTATTTTCAAAAATCATTGTTATTAAAGTTTTTTACAAGTTTATGACCACTTATAAACTGTGTTCAAAGTGCTGTCCATAGTGTTGGATTGTCCATACAACCTTCTTCTCCCACTCCTGACACTGATAGCAACAGAGAAATGCTGCACAGGCCTCCAGATCCCTGTGTCAGATGCTGCACAGGCCTCCAGGATCCGTGTGTCAGATGCTGCACAGCCTCCAGATCTGGTGTGTCAGATTCTGCACATCTCGTATCTCGCAGCTAGATGGTCCATTTATATGGATACACCAAAATATAATGGAATGAATGGTGATATCAACTTGAAATAACTCATGAAAGAATAAAGCTACATTAAAACCAAGCACACCAGTGCTTTTCTTATGAAATTCTCAATACGTTTCGATGGGTCGCATGACCCTCTTCCCATTGAAAAAAAATAAAGTTGGATTCAAAATGGCCGACTTCAAAATGGCCGCCATGGTCACCACCACTTCTGGAAAAGTGTTCCCCCTCTCATCCAAACAGGAAGTTGATATCACCAACCTTTCCCATTTTATTTAGGTGTATCCATATAGATAGCCCACCCTGTAGTATCCTGGCGGATTTCCCCTCCCCTGCATCTGCCGTCGGGAAATGTTGCAACCATGTTAATGGATCCTGGTGAGTCGCTGCCACAAATGGTGCGTGTCAAGATAAGTACCTGACCCCAGAACCTCCGGACTGCTGGGCAGAGCCAAAGCCCATGACACATGACCGTTTTGGGGTGTTACATTTCGGACCTTGTTGTGATCTATCTGGAGCCTGTGCCGTCGGGGGTATAGTGTAACCATAGATCGCTGTATGAAGGATGTCGGAACTGTACTCTTTCCACTTCTCATAAATATCTTTTCTACCCACCTCCCATCCCCTGACTATTTTATCTTCTAGATGTCAGGTTGTATGAACTTTTCCCATCCCTTAAATACTTTCCCTGGTCCCTCCGTTGTCGTTATGTCCCACATCCGCCCGTAGATGTATGAGATATTAATGTCATTAATATCTGTCTCTACCGGAGTATCCCACACAGCAGTGACGCATTCTAGAGAGACATCTCTCAACTGCTGTAACACATTACACTGCAGTGGGCTACATTGTAACAGATGAGTGTCTGCCAAGTTCAATTTCTCCATTACCTCCACCTCCGGGCCCTCAACCAACATCTCTCTGTCACGTGGAGTAAGGCTAGGGTCACATTTATGTCAGCCGTTGCAGCTGACGGACCCCTGAAAAACTTAGAGGTAGGCAGGCATAGCACATAGCGTTAACAGCAAGTAACCCTATGCGCCGCCTACCTATGCCTTGCTATGGGTACCTTATGGTTAACGCAACCGCCCAAGCAGAGTTTCCTGTGCACTGTTGAAAAGCGCATATCCGGCTCTGCTCAGTGGAGGCGGCGGCTGTGTTGACCATAAGATACCCATAGCGCAGGCGGTAGCGCAGTGCAAGCGCAGCGTAACGCAGATGAAATGATATGCGCTAACGCCGCCATTACGTGGTATGGGCGAGCGCAGCCAAACGGAACCCAGAATCGCAAGTGTGAATAGAGTTGTTGCTGACCGCATGCGCTAGTCTGGACACACAGGAAACGTGTCATGCGATGTATCCAGTGCATCCGGACTAGAGCATGCACTCTGCAACAACCTCTATTCACACTTGCGATTCTGGGTTCCATTTGGCTGCGCTCGCCAATACCCTATAATGGAGGAGGTAACGCACAGCGCTTCATTTGCGCTCAGGTGCGTTAGGCTGCGCTTGCACTGCCACTACCACCTGTGCTAGCGCAATGCTGTCGTCGGGATTCCCTCCGCTGACTACCGTTGATTCTCTCCCCGCGGTGCCTAGCTTCCTGGTATGTCACTGCGCAGAAGTCCGGGAGACTGAAGTCTCCAGGTGTTCTGGAGTTCTCCTCTGGGCTGGTGCACTCCAGTGGACGCGGACTCAGGTGTCCGGTGGTTGCTTGGGGGTGAACCTAACGCTAGCTCCATGATCCCCTGTCTAGCTGCAGTTTACAATATCAGGTCGGCTCTCTATTTAAAACTAAACCTTTCCAAAAGAGAACTTCTTCTGCTCCCACCCTCCACTAACCTCCCTAAATCTGACATCTCTCTCTCAGTGTGCGGTACCATGATAACCCCTAGGCAGCAGGCTCGCTGTCTGGGTGTTATGTTTGACACCGATCTCTCCTTCACCCCATATATACAATCTCTGTCCTGCTCTTGTCGCTTGCACCTGAAGAACAGCTCTAGAGTCCGCCCCTTTCTCACCATGTGAACAATGAAAACCCTCACCGTGGCCCTAATCCACTCCCGCCTTGAAAACTGCAATTCTCTATTAATTGGCCTCCCCCTCACCAGACTTTCTCCTCTCCAGTCCATCCTTAATGCAGCAGCCAGGATCACCCATCTGGCCAATCGTTACTCAGATGCCTCTGCTCTGTGCCAGTCATTGCACTGGCTGCCTATACACTACAGGATCACGTTCAAATTGCTTCTTATCACCCACAAAGCTCTTCACAATGCAGCACCCCCCTACCTCTCCTCCCTCATCTCTGTCTATCACCCCACCCATTCTCTACGTTCTACAAATGACCTTCCGACTAACATCTGCACTAATCCAATCCTCCCACTCCCGGCTCCAAGACTTCTCCAGAGCTGCACCAATCCTCTGGAATGCTCTACCCCAAGAAATCAGAACTATCCACAAATTGCATGCCTTCAGACGCTCCCTAAAAGCACATTTTTTTAAGGCGGCCTATCATGCTCTATAACAATATTCCTTTGTACTGTACATAGCCATTCACTATCTCTCTGACATAATCTCTTCTTCAAACTGCACCAAACCCAAAAGCTCACACAGATTGTCTGGTGACCAATTCATGTAACTTTATTTCTATCCCCCATTTCCTCAAGATGCCTGGACCATCAGTGTAATAAGCCCCTGTACCTTGTGTAACGCCTATCTTGTTGTAGATTGTAAGCTCTTTTGATCAGGGTCACCTTTATTTTTTGCTTTATCTATTGTATTGTATTTTTTACATTGATTTTATGCTTATTGTATTGTTTCCTATTATTGTACTGTTTTCTACTGGAATTACTGCATTGTGTATTTTTCGTTTATTAACCACTTTATTGTAAAGCGCTGCGGAATATGTTGGTGCTATATAAATAAAGATTTATCATTATATTATTATATTATTATTAATATAATTAGAATACCACATTTATCAGTAAATTGTAATAGTTTTTATGGTGGTTATGTCGGGTGGTGGAAGTAACGCCGGCAGTGTCAGAACACATCCACCAAAGGTCTCTGTTAAGATTGGCGAGGATATATGTAATGTCTGTATACTCTTATATTCTGTGATCCCCGGCTGTAATGTCTGTATACTCTTATATTCTGTGATCCCCGGCTGTAATGTCTGTATACTCTTATATTCTGTGATCCCTGGCTGTAATGTCTGTATACTCTTATATTCTGTGATCCCCGGCTGTAATGTCTGTATACTCTTATATTCTGTGATCCCCGGCTGTAATGTCTGTATACTCTTATATTCTGTGATCCCTGGCTGTAATGTCTGTATACTCTTATATTCTGTGATCCTCCGGCTGTAATGTCTGTATACTCTTATATTCTGTGATCCCTGGCTGTAATGTCTGTATACTCTTATATTCGGTGATCCCCGGCTGTAATGTCTGTATACTCTTATATTCTGTGATCCCCGGCTGTAATGTCTGTATACTCTTATATTCTGTGATCCCTGGCTGTAATGTCTGTATACTCTTATATTCTGTGATCTCCCGCGTGCTGTAATTTTTCCTGTTAATGTCTGTATACTCTTATATTCTGTGATCCCCGCTGTAATGTCTGTATACTCTTATATTCTGTGATCCCCGGCTGTAATGTCTGTATACTCTTATATTCTGTGATCCCCAGCTGTAATATCTGTATACTCTTATATTCTGTGATCTCTGGATGTAATGTCTGTATCTCTTATATTCTGTGATCTCTGGCTGTAATGTCTGTATACTCTTATATTCTGTGATCCCCGGCTGTAATGTCTGTATACTCTTATATTCTGTGATCCGCGGCTGTAATGTCTGTATACTCTTATATTCTGTGATCCCTGCCTGTAATGTCTGTATACTCTTATATTCTGTGATCCCAGGCTGTAATGTCTGTATACTCTTATATTCTGTGATCCCCAGCTGTAATATCTGTATACTCTTATATTCTGTGATCTCTGGATGTAATGTCTGTATGCTCTTATATTCTGTGATCTCTGGCTGTAATGTCTGTATACTCTTATATTCTGTGATCCCCGGCTGTAATATCTATATACTCTTATATTCTGTGATCCCTGGCTGTAATATCTGTATACTCTTATATTCTGTGATCCCCGGTGCAATGTCTGTATAATCTTATATTCTTGATCCCCGTCTGTAATGTCTGTATACTCTTATATTCTGTGATCCCCGGCTGTAATGTCTGTATACTCTTATATTCTGTGATCCCCGGCTGTAATGTCTGTATACTCTTATATTCTGTGATCCCTGGCTGTAATGTCTGTATACTCTTATATTCTGTGATCCCCAGCTGTAATATCTGTATACTCTTATATTCTGTGATCTCCGGATGTAATGTCTGTATACTCATATTCTGTGTCCCTGGCTGTAATGTCTGTATACTCTATATTCTGTGATTTTCGGATGTAATGTCTGTATACTCATATTCTGTGATCCCTGGCTGTAATGTCTGTATACTCTTATATTCTGTGATCCCCGGCTGTAATGTCTGTATACTCTTATATTCTGTGATCCCCAGCTGTAATATCTGTATACTCTTATATTCTGTGATCTCCGGATGTAATGTCTGTATACTCATATTCTGTGATCCCGGCTGTAATGTCTGTATACTCCTATATTCTGTGATCTTCGGATGTAATGTCTGTATACTCATATTCTGTGATCCCTGGCTGTAATATCTGTATACTCTTATATTCTGTGATCTCCGGATGTAATGTCTGTATACTCATATTCTGTGATCCCCGGCTGTAATGTCTCTATAATCTTATATTATCTGATCCCCGTCTGTAATGTCTGTATACTATTATATTCTGTGATCCCGGCTGTAATGTCTGTATACTCTTATATTCTGTGATCCCAGCTGTAATGTCTGTATACTCTTATATTCTGTGATCCCCGACTGTAATGTCTGTATACTCTTATATTCTGTGATCCCTGGCTGTAATGTCTGTATACTCTTATATTCTGTGATCTCCGGCTATAATGTCTGTATACTCTTATATTCTGTGATCCCCGGCTGTAATGTCTGTATACTCTTATGTTCTGTGATCCCCGGCTGTAATGTCTGTATACTCTTATATTCTGTGATCCCTGACTGTAATGTCTGTATACTCTTATATTCTGCGATCCCTGGCTGTAATGTCTGTATACTCTTATATTCTGTGATCCCCAGCTGTAATATCTGTATACTCTTATATTCTGTGATCTCTGGATGTAATGTCTGTATGCTCTTATATTCTGTGATCTCTGGCTGTAATGTCTGTATACTCTTATATTCTGTGATCCCCGGCTGTAATGTCTGTATACTCTTATATTCTGTGATCCGCGGCTGTAATGTCTGTATACTCTTATATTCTGTGATCCCTGGCTGTAATGTCTGTATACTCTTATATTCTGTGATCCCTGGCTGTAATGTCTGTATACTCTTATATTCTGTGATCCCCAGCTGTAATATCTGTATACTCTTATATTCTGTGATCTCTGGATGTAATGTCTGTATGCTCTTATATTCTGTGATCTCTGGCTGTAATGTCTGTATACTCTTATATTCTGTGATCCCCGGCTGTAATATCTATATACTCTTATATTCTGTGATCCCTGGCTGTAATATCTGTATACTCTTATATTCTGTGATCCCCGGCTGTAATGTCTGTATAATCTTATATTCTCTGATCCCCGTCTGTAATGTCTGTATACTCTTATATTCTGTGATCCCCGGCTGTAATGTCTGTATACTCTTATATTCTGTGATCCCCGGCTGTAATGTCTGTATACTCTTATATTCTGTGATCCATGGCTGTAATGTCTGTATACTCTTATATTCTGTGATCCCCAGCTGTAATATCTGTATACTCTTATATTCTGTTATCTCCGGATGTAATGTCTGTATACTCATATTCTGTGATCCCCGGCTGTAATGTCTGTATACTCCTATATTCTGTGATTTTCGGATGTAATGTCTGTATACTCATATTCTGTGATCCCTGGCTGTAATGTCTGTAAACTCTTATATTCTGTGATCCCCGGCTGTAATGTCTGTATACTCTTATATTCTGTGATCCCCAGCTGTAATATCTGTATACTCTTATATTCTGTGATCTCCGGATGTAATGTCTGTATACTCATATTCTGTGATCCCCGGCTGTAATGTCTGTATACTCCTATATTCTGTGATCTTCGGATGTAATGTCTGTATACTCTTATATTCTGTGATCTCCGGCTATAATGTCTGTATACTCTTATATTCTGTGATCCCCGGCTGTAATGTCTGTATACTCTTATATTCTGTGATCCCCGGCTGTAATGTCTGTATACTCTTATATTCTGTGATCCCTGGCTGTAATGTCTGTATACTCTTATATTCTGTGATCCCCAGCTGTAATATCTGTATACTCTTATATTCTGTGATCTCCGGATGTAATGTCTGTATACTCATATTCTGTGATCCCCGGCTGTAATGTCTCTATAATCTTATATTATCTGATCCCCGTCTGTAATGTCTGTATACTCTTATATTCTGTGATCCCCGGCTGTAATGTCTGTATACTCTTATATTCTGTGATCCCCAGCTGTAATGTCTGTATACTCTTATATTCTGTGATCCCCGGCTGTAATGTCTGTATACTCTTATATTCTGTGATCCCTGGCTATAATGTCTGTATACTCTTATATTCTGTGATCTCCGGCTGTAATGTCTGTATACTCTTATATTTTGTGATCCCCGACTGTAATGTCTGTATACTCTTATATTCTGTGATCCCTGGCTATAATGTCTGTATACTCTTATATTCTGTGATCTCCGGCTGTAATGTCTGTATACTCTTATATTCTGTGATCCCCGGCTGTAATGTCTGTATACTCTTATATTCTGTGATCCCTGGCTATAATGTCTGTATACTCTTATATTCTGTGATCTCCGGCTGTAATGTCTGTATACTCTTATATTCTGTGATCCCGGCTGTAATGTCTGTATACTCTCATATTCTGTGATCCCCGGCTGTAATGTCTGTATACTCTTATATTCTGTGATCCCCGGCTGTAATGTCTGTATACTCTTATATTCTGTGATCCCCGGCTGTAATATCTGTATACTCTTATATTCTGTGATCCCTGGCTGTAATGTCTGTATACTCTTATATTCTGTGATCCCCGGCTGTAATGTCTGTATACTCTTATATTCTGTGATCCCCGGCTGTAATGTCTGTATACTCTTATATTCTGTGATCCCCAGCTGTAATGTCTGTATATTCTTACATTCTGTGATCCCCGGCTGTAATGTCTGTATACTCTTATATTCTGTGATCCCCGGCTGTAATGTCTGTATACTCTTATATTCTGTGATCCCCGGCTGTAATGTCTGTATACTCTTATATTCTGTGATCCCCGGCTGTAATGTCTGTATACTCTTATATTCTGTGATCCCTGGCTATAATGTCTGTATACTCTTATATTCTGTGATCTCCGGCTGTAATGTCTGTATACTCTTATATTCTGTGATCCCGGCTGTAATGTCTGTATACTCTCATATTCTGTGATCCCCGGCTGTAATGTCTGTATACTCTTATATTCTGTGATCCCCGGCTGTAATGTCTGTATACTCTTATATTCTGTGATCCCCGGCTGTAATATCTGTATACTCTTATATTCTGTGATCCCTGGCTGTAATGTCTGTATACTCTTATATTCTGTGATCCCCGGCTGTAATGTCTGTATACTCTTATATTCTGTGATCCCCGGCTGTAATGTCTGTATACTCTTATATTCTGTGATCCCCAGCTGTAATGTCTGTATATTCTTACATTCTGTGATCCCCGGCTGTAATGTCTGTATACTCTTATATTCTGTGATCCCCGGCTGTAATGTCTGTATACTCTTATATTCTGTGATCCCCGGCTGTAATGTCTGTATACTCTTATATTCTGTGATCCCCGGCTGTAATATCTGTATACTCTTATATTCTGTGATCCCCGGCTGTAATGTCTGTATACTCTTATATTCTGTGATCCTGGCTGTAATGTCTGTATACCTATTATGTGATATATCCCACCTGTTCCTCCATGGTCGGACACATCCATTACACAGGGGCACATTTATAAGAATATCTTGGAACAAGAACATTTATTGTAACATTCAATTGTGGAACTCATTTTTATTCCAGGATCTTATAATTATAATGTACAATTGTTTGGGGCGCGGCCCATTTAAGAGTGACGAATCCTCCGATGTCCTTACATAGATGTGAACAGTCTTGTGTCCGCAGCGTCCGGAGTCTCCGTCCTGTCTGAGCTCAGCCATGAAGTAGCTGCAATTTGCCAATTTTCCGGCGATGCTATTATTTAGAGGGATTGATTTCTGGGAAATTGCATTTACAGGGGCACATGGCACAACTTATAGCAAATTATGACCTCAATCTTGGCTTTGTTAATGTCTTCACAATGTAATTTTCGGTGAAATATCGGAATATTATGGCTCAGGAGGGTTCGGCTCCTTTGTGTTTTTCGCTGTGATTCGGTTATCTTATCTTATTCTGCATTTTATGCCCAATAGAGAAGTCTTATTGTTCAGCGATAAGTGTGACTCTGTCTGTAATGTGTCTTACCAATGCCCTGTGTCACACTCCCAGTACTCAGCGCCCAGGACAAGGCGGCCCAGGATCTAGTGTTTCCCAGAACTTCCCTCTCACTGGGAGTCATTCATCTGTTTAATGTCTCAAGGGAAAAGCTGAAAACTCTTACTGAGGAGGGTACGTAGAGTTCTGATTATACCGTGTCCACATTATAAAGTAGATGGAAATTAGAAATGATGATAGAGCAGGAGTTTATATCATCTCAGATCTCTTGTTTTGCACTGATGAGGGGCAAAGACCCGAAAACACCATCACCTCAGATGAAGCTTCCAGATTGGCTTCTTATCCTAAGTCATGTGCCAAGACCGTTTAAATCAATATTGACTTTCAGGATTGCTACTTCTGATAGGTGGAAGGGTCAATATTGACTTTTAGGATTGCTACTTCTGATAGGTGTGAAGAGTCAATATTGACTTTCAGGATTGCTACTTCTGATAGGTGGGAAGGTTCAATATTGACTTTTAGGATTGCTACTTCTGATAGGTGGGAAGGTTCAATATGGACTTTTAGAATTGTTACTTCTGATAGGTGGGAAGGGTCAGTATTGACTATTAGGATTGCTACTTCTAATAGGTGGGAGGGTTCAATATTGACTTTTAGGATTGCTACTTCTAATAGGTGGGAGGGTTCAATATTGACTTTTAGGATTGCTACTTCTAATAGGTGGGAAGGTTCAATATTGACTTTTAGGATTGCTACTTATAATAGGTGGGAAGGTTCAATATTGACTTTTAGGATTGCTACTTATAATAGGTGGGAAGGTTCAATATTGACTTTTAGCATTCCTACTTCTGATAGGTGGGAAGGTTCAATATTGACTTTTAGGATTGCTACTTCTGATAGGTGGGGAGGGTCAATATTGCCTTTTAGAATTGTTACTTCTGATAGGTGGGAAGGGTCAGTATTGACTATTAGGATTGCTACTTCTAATAGGTGGGAGGGTTCAATATTGACTTTTAGGATTGCTACTTCTAATAGGTGGGAAGGTTCAATATTGACTTTTAGGATTGCTACTTATAATAGGTGGGAGGTTTCAATATTGACTTTTAGGATTGCTACTTCTGATAGGTGGGAAGGGTCAGTATTGACTTTTAGGATTGCTACTTCTGATAGGTGGGAAGGGTCAATATTGATATATATAGTATAAGATTTTATGGTCAATGGGGTCCTCTCTCTCCTCCTGTACAGTGTAATCTCTTATGATCAGTGGGGTCATCTCTCTCCTGTAGAGTATAAGCTCTTATGGTGAGTGGGGTCATCTCTCTCCTGTAGAGTATAAGCTCTTATGGTCAGTGGGGTCCTTTTGCCTATAGCATGAAACCTCTTATAGTTAGCTAAGTCCTCTCTTTCTCTCTCCTGTAGAGTGTACGCTCTTATGATCAGAGGGGGTCTCTCTCTTTTGTAGATTGTTAGCTCTTATGGTCAGTGGCATCCTCTCTCTCCTGAAGATTGTGAGCTCTAATGGTCATCGGGGTCCTCTCTCCCTCCTGTAGAGTGTAATCTCTTATGATCAGTGGGGTCATCTCTCTCCTGTAGAGTATAAGCTCTTATGGTCAGTGGGGTCCTCTCTTTCTCCCTCCTGTAGAGTGTACGCTCTTTTGATCAGAGGGGTCCTCTCTCTCCTGTAGAGTGTAAGCTCTTATGATCAGAGGGGTCTCTCTCTTTTGTAGATTGTTAGCTCTTATGGTCAGTGGCATCCTCTCTCTCCTGAAGATTGTAAGCTCTTATGGTCATCGGAGTCCTCTCTCTTTCTTCTCTCCCTCACATGTATTTTCCAAACAATTACCAGCTTTCCAATATTTACATTAGTTTTATTTGCCACAAAACACATTTTTTGAGAAAATTCCACACCGTCGACAAATTTGAATGTCAAAATATCTGTAATCAATATCCAAGTAACAAAGTGTCAGCGGATGCGAGTAAACAAGTTACTTCTCCATCAGCAAAGAGAATAAAGAACTCAGCTGTCAATTTATTTGTTCAGTTCCAGGAGGAACAACTGAAAAAACACAAAGAAATCTTAATAAACATCTTCCATCATTATTACTGTAAGGGTAGATTAGTGTTCTTATACTATGGTCAGCGGGGTCATCTCTCTCCTGTAGATTGTAAGCTTCATGTCAGTGGGTTCTTTTCTCATCGTAGAGTGAATCTCTATGATCATGGGTCATCTCTCTCCTGAAGAGTGTAAGCTCATATGGTCAGTGGGGTCCTCTCTCTCCTGTAGAGTGTAAGCTCTTGTAGTCAGTGGTTGTGCTTTCTCTCCTGTAGAGTGTAAGCTCTTATGATCAGCAGGGTCCTCTCTCTCGTGTAGAGTGTAAGCTCTTATGGTCAGTGGGTCCCTTCTCTCCAGTGAGCTTCCTTAGAGTGTAAGCTGTTAAGGTCAGTGAGGTCTCCTCTCTATCCTGTCTCTCCTGTAGAGTGCAAGCAATTTATGGTCAGTGGGTCTCTCTCTCCTGTAGTGTGTAAGCTTTTATGGTCAGTGGGGTCCTCTCTCTCCTGTAGAGTGTAAGCTCTTGTAGTCAGTGTTGTGCTTTCTCTCCTGTAGAGTGTAAGCTCTTATGGTCAGTGGGGTCCTCTCTCTCCTGTAGAGTGTAAGCTCTGTAGTCAGTGTTGTCTTTCTCTCCTGTAGAGTGTAAGCTCTTAGTGATCAGCAGGGTCCTCCCTCTCTGTAGAGTGTAAGCTCTTATGGTCAGTGAGGTCCTCTTCTCTCTCTCAGTGAGGCTCTCCTATAGAGTGTAAGCTTGTAGGTCAGTGAGGTCCTCTCTCTCTCTATCTCTGTCTCTCCTGTAGAGTGCACAATTATGTCAGGGTCTCTCTCTCCTGTAGGGTGTAAGCTCTATGATCAGTGGGATGCCTCTCTCTCCTTTACAGTGTAAGCTCTTAGGTCAGTGGGTCTCTCTCTCCTGTACAGTGTAAGCTCTTATGGTCAGTGGGGTCTCTCTCTCCTGTACAGTGTAAGCTCTTATGGTCAGTGGGGTCCTCTCTCCTGTAGAGTGTAAGCAATTATGATCAGTGAGGTCTCTCTCTCCTGTAGAGTGTTAGCTTTTATGATCAGAGGAAGCTTTTATGATCAGTGGGATCCTCTCTCTCTCCTGTAGAGTGTTAGCTCTTATGATCAGTGGGATCCTCTCTCCCTCTCTCTCTCTCCTGTAGAGTGTAAGCGCTTATGATCAGTGGGGTCTCTCTCTCCTGTAGAGTGTAAGCTCTTATAGGTCTCTCTCTCTCTCTCTCTCTCTCTCTCTCCCCCAGCAGAGTGTAAGCTCTCATGGTCAACGGGGTCCTCTATCTCTTTCTCCTGTAGAGTGTTAGCTGTTATGATCAGTGGTATCCTTTCCCTCTCTCCTACAGAGTGCAAGCTCTTGTGTCAGGAGAGATAACTACAGATGAATGAACTTCTAAAGGTTCGGTTCAGGTCTCCACCAGACTTCCTGATGTTGAGCAAACCTGTTCACATTCGCCGTTCGGTGCTTTATGTCTGCACACATTTGGTGCTCGGCGTGAGCCAGCGTGCAGTGTGTGATCTGCTCACATTGGGGTTAAAAGCACAGTTTTTGTGTGTAGTGTGTGCTGAAAATTAATGTTAAATAATAAACCTAACTGGTTTACCACTTGGAATCAGTGACTTCCATTGAGGTTCAGGTCAAGTTCAGGGTCATGAAGAGTGCGCCAAAACGTGTCTGCTGCACCGCCGGAACCTGAACTTCAATAGAGTCACTCATCTCTAGAGATGACGGGTCGTCTTTAAAGGAATCTATCCAAATGTTTTTACTGAAACCTGTGGTATGGTATAGTATATGTCTGAAAAAACAATGATATAATGACTGTCTTACCTGATAGAGATCTAATGTAAGAGCGCTGAGAACTCAAATGTTTGATCCCACATACAAGGTAGCCTGGAAGTGTACTGTATGCACTGAGTACATGGACAAGTCCTGTAGCAAAAATATGTATCTATAGGTGAAGGAAGACCACAGTAGTTAATTGACATCTATTAAAGTCTGTGTCACTACCTACAAGTCATCCAATTTGAGACCCCAGGTAGTCTTCCTGAGAACACAAAGGTTCACACATCAGATGGCTTCAAAGGGAAGCAACAAATGGTTAACCATGGCAGAGTCTTCGATTACATATCTGCTTGGGGTAAGACAGAGCTATTAAACAAGGGCATTTGAATTGTAATATATCCAGTGCTAAATTATCCATGGTCCACTGACAGACCGGAAGTAGAATATTAAAATTGAAAGGCTGTGCTAGAAATTCGACCTTAAGCTCAAACCTATAAAAATGCTTACAAGCCATGAGGTCTTTGTTCATAGACGGAGCAGTTGAAATACTGCTGTGATCCATATTTCACCCCTCCTTCCCCAATGATACAGAAAGAAACATTAGTCTGGAAAATGTAAGTATTTCTGGAAGTTTCTCCCTTTTATTTTATAACTGTTTTACATATTTGTATGTTGTTTTTATTTTTTATCTTTGATTTTTTTTTATTGTAAGCATTGTAACTTTATATTAAAATTTAAAAATGTAATACGCTTCACTCCTGTATGCGCTAAAAGAATCCATAGTCATGAAGTGTGTGATCTGACCGGCAGACAGTGGTAAAGTATTTCAGGGACTCATCACCCCATGTTGATGAGTGATGGCAGTGTGTGAGTGGTGCGTGGTCTGTGTCGGGGTATGATTTATGCTCACTTTTTAGCCTACAACAGAGGTTGAGTGTTGGATTGAGTGAGAGGAGATAAAATTAACCTTTGCAGGCACAACCCCAAGTCACATGCTGAGAAAGGGTGCATGATATGCCCCAATGCACTTCCCTGCTAATTAACATGTGGAATATAAGTTTGATTTCTTAGCGCTTCGGCATCACATTACCACTAGGGATGAGCGAGTAGTGAAATATTCGGATATATTTTTATGGGATATTCTAAATATGAAATAACATTTTAATAAACAAGTACAGTGAATTGACTAATTACTTTGAGAAAAGTAGACCATTGGCAAAAGGGTATGAGTTTGCGCTGGGCTCCCATAATAATATAATCGTACCATTTTTAAGGGGGACATAGCACGGTAGTCCCCCTGTAGCCTTCTAGCAGCAACAAGGTACAGCACACACCTAGACTAGCTCCAGTGTACAACCCAACATACATTGTTGAAATAGTCGGACTCGCTATACTCGTAACGAGTAGGTCCTGATACTCGGGTACTCGTTGTGAGTAGCGAATCCAATATAAGTCAATGGGAAATGCGAGTACTTTCACAGTGTACCTATATACACTGCGAAAGTGAAATAAAAGTTAATAAAAGTTGATAAAAATAAAAAAATAATATACTCACCTATCCGACTCGAAAAGAACACATCCGATGGGCTGCGAGGTCATTAAGTCTGACGGCCTATCAGATGTAACATCACACACCACCTGATCTCTACCAACCATCTGATTGGCCATCAGACTTAAGGTCCTGGCAGTCCATTGGAAGTGTTCTTTTCGGGTCCCAGCACAGCCGTTCAGTTAGGTGAGTATATTATATTTTTATTTTTAACACCTTTTATTAACTTTTATTTCACTTTCGCAGTGTACATAGATACTGTGAAAGTGAATGTACTACTCACTACTCCTAACAAGTAATCGCAAGGAAACTCACGGAGTAGCGAGTAACCTGAATACCGTACTATTCGGCGACTACCCAATAGTTATGAATATACTCTGTCATCTCAAACTACTACAAGACCGGTGTCATTTTTAATGTTGTCCCGAGACCTCTACAAGCAGACCATCCGCTTCATCCTGACAGGTACCTGTAGATAATGAGGCCCTGGTTCCTGATGAGGAGTTATTTGCATACACAGCTATTCTAACTAATGACTAAAAACTTAAAATCCCGCTACAAGTAAATGAGAATGGAACACGGCCCGGCGGTCGCTCGCGGCACAATTGTCCATTTTCCGTAAATAAACAGGACTCGATTTTTGGTGGAAGGACATCAAAGGCCCGAGCGAATGGAAGAGGGAAACGGCATCATTAATTTGACTTCATTAATATTTGGATTTTGGTCGTTCTTCTCTCGCTCCGGCTTCTCGTTTGCTGATGTCCTTCAGAAGTTCATTAACACAATTCATTAGGTTCTTTTTATTGCATTTCATTGGGTTTTAGAAGGAAAACTCTTAGGTTCCGGGCATGTTCCTTATTTTCTTGTTTTTTTTTTTATTCTGTTTTGCTACATAGTCTCCAATTATTTTCTTTCTCCAGGCGGATTGATAAGTTATTCTTTCTGCATCTAGGAAAATAACATCAGTGGTTCTCATTCCGCCTCTTGCGCTTCTCACTGATGGGAGCGAGTCAATGTTCTCCTGGTATTTGCTAGGTGTGTATTGGGTTGTAATGTGGAAACGTCTTCATGGCTCTGGGCTTTGTAGAGACTTCACTGGGTAAATCTGAGCCCGATGATTATCTCCACATTATGTGTTTTATTTACTTTGCTGCTTGTATTTTTTAGCATTTTACTATTATCCCCAGTCATGGAAATAAGAGAATTTCTATTGTGTTATACACAGATTGTAACATTAATATCATATCTCTTCTGGTTTATTTATGCTCCTTATTAAAAAGACAATATTCATCAGAAATAAAATATTTTAGAATCTCAGAATTAATATAAATGTAACATGTAAATTATGGAATCAGTTCTGAGTATTCAAAAATGACAATAATAAAGGCGCTGTGCCGGAATAGGCAAACCTGGATGTTCCCCTTGTTCAAAGGCCAGTAGGGAATTGGGGCTGACACTGATCCTGGACAATTGGGGTGACATCTGTATTTTTCAAACCCCCAACAATCCCATTATTGATATCATCTATCTGTTTTTCTTTTGACTTCAATGGGAGCTGAGCTTAGCATGGCCACTATATAGGGTATTGAGCGGTGCTGATCTGGCTCTGTACATTTCGTCTTTAGAGGACCTACAAACCAGGGCGGCGAAGTCAGTAAGCCAACCATCTGACCCTGACTCTTCAATTTCCCTAAATGCAACTCCTACTCCAACTCCCCTAAAATGGACACCAGCTCTGACTCCGACTCCATGACTCTGACTCCACAACCGTGGTTGGAAGTCAGCAGGGGCAGACTAGCCCAGGTGGCAGGGGGGCAAGTGCCCCCCAGGCTGGTGATATTGGCCTCTTCCAGGTCCGCCCCCATACAGAAATGGGTCCGTCCACTTCTGCTTTGCGGCCGCTGCCGGTAATCTTGCAGCAGCCGTTGTGGCGGGCGGGCACTGTGGTAAGTGGGCTGCTAATCGCACCCTCCCCCCCGCTCCTCACCTCGGGCTCACTGCTAGCACAAACCCCTCCCACCGCTCCTCACCTCAGGCTGGGAGGACAACTCTACCTCCCGGAATTAAAAGCGCCAGCCTGCCCCTGGAAGTCAGTAAGCCAAACATCCAACTCCAACTTTGACTCCGACTCCTCAATTTCCCTGAATCCGACTCCAACTCCACCAAAATGGACTCCAACTCTGACTCCGACTGTAAGTCTGTTAGCCACACAAACTGACTCCAATTTCAACACTGACTCCTTGATTTCCCTGAATCTGACTCCGACTCCACCCAAAATGAACTCTGACTCCACGATTCCAATTCTGACTCCACAGCCCTGATTCAAGCAGATGAGATTTCCAATCTGGGTAAAATAAAGCCTAACTCTACTGCAACTGTACAATTTCTGTTCTATAAATTTCTAGCTGTAACAGTAGGAAACCACAACTCTGTCCTTCTTAGGAAGCAGAGGGAAGAGAGCAGAACACTATAACCCGGGATAGAGAAAGTGGGCAGAGATAGGCAAGGACCCAAAGTGTGGAAGAATAAAATATGAGCACAATTGGAAAAAGGTAAAGTGCAACTGCAAGTTAGGATAACCTTCTATAACCTAACAACCAAGAGAGTGGAGTAGGTTTGAGAAAGTGAGACAGCTAAGAGAATATACCAAGCTGATCTCTATCTGGCAGGCAAAATTCCTTGGCAGTCGGGATCCACATAGAAATATAGCCAGCAGAGAAGGCCAGCATAAGGAGGGTATAAATAGCCGCACCTGCAATGTGATAGGACAGAGTAAATGAGCAGATGAAAACACTTGCTGACTGCAAACCAAAAGAATAAAGACAAAGGTAAAAGATAATCAATAGTGATGAGTGAGTAGTAGCTCTAACCGAATACTTTAAACTGTTTCAGTATTTGCTTCCGAGTGAGTTCACAATATATTTGCATTGGATATGTTACTCATTCAAAGTGTTCTGTCTATTCGGTCAGAGCTATCCGAACTCGAGTATCTTACTACTCACTCGTCACTAATAGCACTTGGACAGGGATTGACTGCACTATGGCTCAGCAGAGAAGGAAACCAACCACACAGCAAAAGGTCACCAGATTGAATTCCGAGGCATAAAACTGGTCATTGGGAGCATCCCTCCTGGTCTATCCTGTGGATATGCCATCAATGTCTGCACGGTGGCTCAAGTGGTTTGCACTGCAGCCTTTGCAGCACTGAGGTCCCAAGGTCCTGGGTTCAATTCCAACTAAGGACAACATCTGCAAAGAGTTTGTATGTTCTCCCCGTGTTTGTGTGGGTTTCCTCCGGGCAATCTGGTTTCCTCCCACATTGTGAAGACATACTGATAGGATGTTTAGATTGTGAGCCTCAATGGGGACAGCATTACTGATATATGTAAAGCGCTATGGAATGAATAGTGCTATACAAATGAATAAATATTATAATTAATGTCTAAGTGCTGGAGATCCCCTTTAATTACAAACACTTATACAAGACACACAGCCGGATGTACAGAACGAGACCTGCTTAAGTCATTCTTCCGTAAGACTTCACGGTCCTGTACATGCAAACAGCCTTACCTAAAAGAAGACTTAACATAGGTATCATGGCCAGTCAGGAATTACAGGAGCAAGATGGTGTCGGTAAGGGTACCGTCACACGCTGCAACTACAGTGTAGAAACTGAGAGGCAATCCGGAGTTCCGTCACCGTTGCTATGAAATTGCGGCGTGTAATTCAGGAACCTGGTGGTGATTTTTGCAGTTGCTCCCAGTTGCGGTTTCAGAGCATTGTTCAAAAACCAGACGCAACCCTGAAGGTGAATTTCCCTGGTTTTGGCGTGTGAAGGGGCGATAGGGATGGAATCTGCGTCGCCTACTGATTTCCCGGAGGCGTGCCACAGCATGCTGGATACCGCGCCCCATCAGCGATGATTGGTGGGGGCTACTGTGTTCCCATAGACTGTCCCGCAACAGGGCGACATATTTGAAGAGCTGTCCATTCACACTACACAATAGCAATGGCGTCATGTATTAGCCAGCCTTCCTGCGCAGGCTGGCCAATCATGAGCGCTAATGCGTTTTCTAACCAGCGTATTTGGGTCACGGAATACACAACTCTGTCACGCCTATGTTTTGGCGGCGCTGAACATGTACGCCCACATTCCTTTGGGGATTGTGGCGTGTGAAGCGGCGTCAGGAGTCAACCGGATGTTTCCCGCTGTTGGTGTGGGAACTTCCGGAACGACACATCGCCTTAGGTTGAGGGCGCAATTTCGGCTTGTGCATGCGGCATCGGCGTTCAGTAGCAACCGTGAAAAACGTGCACGCGCCGGTGATAGTTGCGGCATGTAAAGGTACCCTAAGAGGTGACCGGGGAAAGGGGGGGGCTCACATTTAAAGCATCACTCCAGCACTGAAAACATATGAATACTCCAGAGCGGTGCTTCAAGTCATCACCGAACTGATCGTAACGATTGATCTTGGTAAGAGGTCATCAATATCTCTACTCCCTGAAAACCTCTTTAACGATATCCAATTATTTCTCAGAACAATGATCTCATATGTTTAGAATTACAAACAACGCCGACATCTAAACAGAACACGGTGTTATTTAAAGACCTGAAAATACTTTCCCAGCTCCAAAATGCAGCAATCTCTTCAGCCCTCGTATCTCCGCACTTCATAAATAACGTCCCGGTAACATCTGCATGATATTGTGCTGTGTTATCTTTCACTTTATGCCTCGGTATTCACGACCTCAAGTGTTTTCCCGCACCAGAGTCCCGGATTGCGCAGAACTATCTGGTTACACCTTCCATGAAAGCGGTTAAAATGATGAACCCCTGAATAAGCCATAAAAAACTCTTTATTTTCCCTTAACAATATCCCGTATTTCTTTACTTCAATTTTACATTTCAACGTTGGACATTTTCCAGTTTCTAATTTTTGCCTTCAGCCGAATAGCAAGAAGCCGCTGAAATGGAAATCAAAGTGTATTTAGCAATCACATAAGATGGCGAAGTCGGATCTCATGATTAACGATTTCTTATTTTGGCCGGAACGTATGACAAGTGCAAAAAAATGTTTTTCCATTTGTTTCATTTTAGTAAGTGACTATTGAAGCTTCCAAAACCAAAATGGATAAAAAAAAAACAGCTTAACTGATACGGAGGAGTGGAGATTATGTGCAGAACCTCATCGAGGAGCTGATGGAACAAACAGAGATAGAGAATGTAACAGCGGATGACGAGGGAAAGCGGTGAAACAAGGTAACGTAATCGCGGTGTGAGGATACAATGTGAAAAACGAGGAGAATACTATAGGCTCCGGTGTAAGAGATGTGTCTAAACACATAAAAATTAGGTTAAAACTTACCTAAAATATATTTAAAAAAAAAATAAAAACACCATAGGGAATAGGGAATGGGAATGACTTAACGCCAAGACTTGTGCAATAAGCGGCAGGGGTCAAAGTTAAAATGAAGAAACTTTATTGAATGTATATGTCGGAAGCAGCCATGAGACTAATGTTTGCAAGTATTCCAGATAGAAATAAAAAACTGCACTCACCGTGGTGATCTTCAAGTCTTTATTATGATGCAACAATGGAATTCAGGAGGAGGAAGCGGGCTACGTACTGTGGGTGGACTTCAATTGTTTCGATCGCAGCTGAGCTTCGGGGGTCCAATGAGGAGATCACTGAGGTCTGAGATCATCTCAGATATCATCATGGCAGGAGATCACTGAGGCCTGAGATCGGCTGAGGTATCATCATGGCAGGAGATCACTGAGGCCTGAGATCAGCGGAGATATCATCATGGCAGGAGATCACTGAGGTCTGAGATTGGCTGAGATATCATCATGGCAGGAGATCACTGTGCCTGAGATCATCTGGTATATCCTGCAGGAATCACTGAGGCCTGAGATCGTGAGATATCCATCTGACAGAGATCACTGATGCCTGAGAACTAGCTGAGATACACATGCGGAGACCACTGAGCTAGATCGCTGGATATCATATGCAGAGATCACTGAGGCCGAGATCGGCTGAGATAACACATGAAAGGAGATCATGAGCCTGAAAATCGGCTGAGATTCATCATGCAAGACACTGATGGCTGAATCGTGAGTATCATATGGGTGTCACTGAGGTGAATTGCCTGAGATTATCTGGCAGATCACTGAGCCTGAGATCAGCAGAGAAGCATCTGGCAGGAGACTACTGGACCTAATCAGCTGAGATTCTCATGGCAGGAGATCACGAGCTGAGATCGGCTGAGGTATCATCATGTGCAGAGATCACTGAGGCTGAGATCGGCTGAAGTATCACATGTGCAAGAACACTGAGGCCTGATTCTTTGAGATATCGACTATGACAGGAACCAACGAGGCCTGAAGATTGGATGAGAAATAATCAGGGCAGAGATCACGAGCTGAGATGGCTGAGATTATCATGGCAGGAATCACTGAGGCTGATCGGCCGAGATATCAATGTACAGGAGATCACCGAGGCAAAAGATCGGTGAGATATCATCATGGCAGGAGATCACTGCGGCCTGAGATCGCTGAGATATCATATGGAGGAAACACGAGGCTGAGATCAGCTAATATCACATGGCAGGAGATCACTGAGGCCTAAACAGCGAGATAATCATCAGGCAGGAGATCACTGAGCCAGAGAATCGCTGATTATAATCATGGCAGAAATCACATAGGTGAGATCGTCGAGGTATCATTGGGGAATCCTGAGCTTGAGATCGCTCGAGGTATCACTGGCAGATACACTGAGGCTGAGATCAGCTGAGATATCATCATGAGAACATCAGCAGAGATCGTGAATTACAGCATGGCAGGAGACAATGAGGCAGAGATTGGACTGAGAAATCAACATGGCAGGAGATCACTGAGGCCTGACATCGAGTCATATATCATGCAGGAATCACGATGGCCATTAGATCGTTGAGGTATCATCAGGCAGTATCATGAGGCTGGATTGCGAGATATCATCAGACAGAGCCCACTGAGCTGAGATCAGTGAGATACCATCATGGCAGGAGATCACTGAGGCTGAGATATCTGAGGTATCATCATGGCAGGAGATCACTGAGGCCTGAATCGTTGAGAATATCATCATGGCAGGAGATCACCGAGGCCTTAGATCGTCTGAGTATCATCATGGCAGGAGATCACTGAGGCCTGAGATTGGCTGAGATATCATCATGGCAGGAGATCACTGAGGCCTGAGATCGGCTGAGATATCATCATGGCAGGAGATCACTGAGGCCAAGATCGGCGAGATATCATCATGGCAGGAGATCACGAGGCCTTAGATTCGTCTGGGGTATCATCATGGCAGGAGATCACTGAGGCCAGAGATCGCTGAGATATCATCATGGCAGGAGACACTGAGGCTGGGATCGTCTGAGATATCATCATGGCAGGAGATCACTGAGGCCTTAGATCGTCTGAGGTATCATCATGGCAGGAGACCACGAGGCTGAGATCGGCTGAGAGTATCATCATGGCAGGAGATCACTGAGGCCTGAGATCGTCTGAGATATCATCATGGCAGGAGATCACTGAAGGCCTGAATCGGTTTGAGATATATCATGGCAGGAGATCACTGAGGCCTGAGATTGGTTAAAGGTGTCATCTGGCAGAAGACCACTGAGTCCTGAGATCATTTGAGGTATATCATATCAGGAGACGACTGAGTCCTGAGATTGAATGAGGTATCATATGGCAGAAGGACCACTGAGGCCTAAGATTGGTTGAGGTATGATACCTTCTCTTGCCATTGGTTGTCTGACTGCTCTCATGATGCCAAATCTTGGCTACTTTCCTGCTAATACAGAATCACGTCTAATGCTGTCAATCCGTGTCTGCTTTCAGAATGACCATGTTATGCACATGGGCATTACAACACAGGTAAATAAAGCCTATTTCTTAGCAACTGTACTTGCCCCAACTGGTTCCTGTACATACTAGTATTTCCAGCTGCACAGTCCCTGCTGGCTCCTCACAGGCTGGAATATCCTTAGCCACAACACTAGGAAATCACAACTCGGATTTGGCTTCCTGAAAGGCCGTCAAGTTGTTCTTTGTACCTCCTTAGGAACCAGAGGGAGGATAGATGAAAACTATAACCTAAGATAGGGAAAGCATGCAAAGGTAGGCAAGAACCCAAGGTGTGGATACATTAAACATGTGCATGCGTGGAAAAAAGGTTAAGTAGCAACAGCAAGATTAGAATAGCCTTTTAAAAGCTGTCTACCAACAGGAGAAAGGAGAAGGTAAAAAGTGAGACTCTGAAAAGTAAATACCAAGCTGATGTCACGATCTCCACATTGTCTGTGTGTCTCAATCACCTGAATTCAGCTCACTTAATTAAGAGCCTATTTACCTAGCTTGCAGCTCTGCTCTGGGTCAATTGTACATTTGCTTTTGGCTGTGTAGGACGTGATCTCTTTGTGCTCTGAACCAGACCCTGCCTGACCTTGTTTCTTACCTGGACTTCATCCTCTGCTTGTGACCTGACTTCTCTTTCTGTTTTGTACCTATGTACTCTCTTTATGTCTCTCTGGTTTCTTGACTTCGGCTTGAATTGGATTTTGCTTCTGTTAACCCTTTCTGTACTGCGCCATTTCCTGGACCTCACCCGGATTGCTTTGACCTCTCTTTACTACCAGTAAGTAGTATAATTGTTATATTTACTTTCCATTTATTTCAGTTAGTTTTCTGCTCCTCTGAGACTAGATTATTACTTGTGACCAGTGTCACAGCTGGTCTCAGTCTGGCATGCAAGAATCCTTAGCAGTTGGACTGGATTTTTTTAGCAGGTTCCACATAGCAATTAAAGAAGCCCTGCATCTGGAGGGTATAAATGCCCAAATCCGAAATGTGATAGGCCAGAGTAAATGAGTTAATGAAAACACCTGTTGACCACAAACCAAAAGGATAAAAGCAAAGGAAAAATACAATGAGTAGTTGGAAAGACATTGACTGTGCTGTAGCTCAGTGGAGAAAGAACATGACCACATAGCACAAGGTTACTGGATGTCACGATGGTCTCTATTACTTTGGGGACTTGTGACAGATATGAGACCTGTGTCTTAATTCTGTAATGACACTTCATTTTAAATGTGCTTCTTTCCTTTGGCAGTGTAGGAGTTAATGTAAGTTTCTGTTGCTAGCAAAGCTTCTTAGTTCTCTTCTCAGGTGTGTTTACTTTGTGATCTCTCCCATCTATTTTTTATGGTCACATGGTCCAGCATTCCTTGCTGGTGATTGAACTTCAATCCTGTCCTTGCTGCCTCAGTTAAAGGTACTAATGTGGAGAAGCTGACCGTTGCCAGGAGAGTGACAGCAGGTGTGATGACATTGTTGTTGTCATTTCCCTGTCTGTCTCTCCTTCTTCTCTTTTTGTAACAAGTGCAGTGGTTGGGACTAGTGCTCCCGCTGGCCATCTCCCTATTTAGAGCTAACATCAGGTCCAGTGAGTAACAAGGTATCTTGCTCGGCGATGGGGTGAAAGAACCCGTATAGGGATGTTAGGGAGATCAGGGCACAGCCATAGGTAGAACAGGAGGTCTCCTTTCCCCCATTCCCTACAAGCAGGGCCCTCCGCTTGGTGTTTCCCCAGTCTGACGTTGTGTGTAGTGCGCCGATCACTGTTGGTCCATGTGCCACTATTACACATTATGTCAGTGCCATCCGCCCTAGTTTGCAGCGTGACACTGGATCGAATCCTGAGGCATGACAGTAGACCTTGGGGTCTTTCCCAGGGGCGTAACTACAATAGGTGCAGGGGTTGCGATCGCACCCGGGCCCTGCAGCCTAGGGGGGCCCCAAAAGTCTCTTTGGCCCATAGGAATAGACTAATACTATTAAAGAGTTGCAATAATTGGGGGCCCCGTTGAAGCTTTCGCATCGGGGCCCTTGGGCCTGAAGTTACGCCACTGGTCTTTCCCCAGCAAGGTTCACACCCCCTACTGAGATTAAGGGTGAAACTAGGGATGAGCAAGTATACTCGCTACTATTCAGTATTCGCCGAATAGTAGCGGTATTCGGCTACTCGCTACTCTCTGAGTACTTATGTGTACTCGGGAGTAGTGAGTAGTCCTAATACTTTTGCAGTGTATCTATAGATACACTGCAAAAGTAGCCTAAAAGTGATTAAAAGTTGTTAAAAATAATAAAATTACATACTCACCTGTCCGACGCCTGCACCGGGACCGTCCCAGAAGACCTGCGATCACCGGGCTAGGACCTGTGACTACCAGCCAATCAGATGGCGACACGTCACAACCACGTGATCGCTAGCGGCCACCTGATTGGCCAGATTGCAAGATCCTGGCAGTACATCTAGGACCTTGCAAACTGGCCAATCAGGTGGCCGCTAGCGATGACGTGGTTGTGATGTGGCGCCATCTGATTGGCTGGAAGTCACAGGTCCTTGTCCAGCGATCGGATGGCTTCTCTGCCGGGACGGTGCAGGCGTCGGAGTACGAATATTAAGGTACTCGCTCATCCCTAGGTGAAACCAAACGGACTGCAATTTAGAGAATGCCCAATTCTACTATGTGACCAAAGCAGAAGCAAAGCAGAGGTTTTCCCTGAATTGTTGTGAGAAGTGTCTTCTTAATTAACATGCACGAATCTGAAAAGCAAGTATGCAAAATTCTATTGTTTCAGCAGCAATTACAGCATTGGGAAACATCTGCGGAGCGGATACTTGTCATGAGTGGGGTAATTGTATGTATCATGTTCTCCATTGATTTGATACAGTTGCAATTTTCTCAGCACCAATTAAAATGCCAAAATTATTGTAAGGCAAAAGGTGCGTTGTCTAAGCAGAGCACGATACCAGACTGATATACAAATAACCTAATTAACCGTTAATTTATCTCGTTTGACATCGTTATTTATTCAATTAAATGGCTAAAAAATACCCTAGAAGGACGGAGGCGTCTTCTCCACGTGCCGCCCCCACCATTATCCGCCCATTATGCACGTGCACCCCCAAAACATTAAAAGGTGACCTTGGCTCTCCAAACAAGAAGTGTAAAGCGAGACCCGGAGAAAAATAATGAATTATTGATTTGACAGGAAGCACTTAATAAATGTTTTACAATCTTCTTATTAAGCAATTTACTAGTTGCATTAAACAGTTGGATAAAATCTCCCCGTTGCGATGGTTGTATACCAGCTGTACACTCAGCGGGGCCCTGGCACTTCATTTAAGTAGTAAACACAAAAAATCAAACATGGAAAATGGTTAAAATGCTAAAGGATCTTCTCATCTGTACAAGATAACGGGAGATTATGTCTGATTCTAGTTGGAGGCAATTCTCCATCGGAGGTTGTTTATCAAAATACACAAAGTTGTCAGTGCGGCTTATACGTCACCCAGACGCACGCGCGTCCGAGGGATTTACATTGAGGTCGCAAATTATATTTATTATTATTTACACAGGACTGAAAATCAAAGCTTGAGTATAACTCTCGGCCTTAGAAGATTTAGGCAATTCTAATTTAATAGGAGATTGTCTATGTAGGATCGTACGGTCCCGATGCTTCCGCTCAGTGCGTCTTGGATGCGATAAGTCCCAATTAATGAGATAGGTCTTGTAGGCGCCGGGTAGAAGAGGCAGGGAGAGATAGTTATCTTCTTTATTAGTAAGATATCTAACTAAGGCCCCTTTCACGTCAGTGTTTTTCGCTGATGTGCGGATATTCGGCAGATTCAACGCATTCGCCAGATTGGCCTCCTAATGGCCGCACTAGGCAAGCCCCATGCATTGTCTATGAGGCTTGCGGTCCAGTGCAGCAAGTGCAGTGACGTTGGATCGGCCTGATCCGGCACTTGCGGCTGCGAAGAAACAAAGCTGCAAGCAGCAGGTTTTTGTCGCGGCTGCAAGTGCCGGATCTGCCGTATGCAGCAGAACCGCACTTGCCACACTGGACCTCAAACCCCATAGACAATGCATGGGGCTTGCAGGGCTGGCGGCGCAAGGGCGCTCGTTAGGCGGTCAATCTGGCAAATGCGGTAAATCTGCCGAATCTGCCACATATTAACACTGACGTGAAAGGGGTCTTAGTTAGACATCTTACTAATAAAGAAGATATTCCATAACTATATCTCCCTGCCTTTGCTACCCGGCGCCTACAAGACCGTGTCATCTCTTTATCTGGATTTTCTATCCCTCATTTGAAGGGCAGAGCGGCCAGCGCAGCACGGGAGCACTTTGCTGAACCCCGACTGCAGGACTACAGTGCTCAAGTACTGTCGGTGATGTCTTCCCCACATGTGACCCAATCACATGACCCACTGTTACCAGCAGCCCAGACACTTGAGCAGCATTTGACAAATGTAGGAGGCTTCTACTGGAGTTGTGCAGGGATACACAACTCCTACAGGTCAGTGCACTAAAAACCCTCTCCCTCCACAAGACCAAAGGTAACACTCAGGAGTGTCACCTCCATTCCTGTTTTATTGGATGCAATGAGAGACAGTTTGCTGGAATGCGGAATCAGGACCCGCTGAGCTGTCAGTTTGGTGAGTGACAGCTCAGTTGCCCAATCAAGTGCTGGGGCATGCTGAGATGTCGGTGTGTTGATTGATAGCACAGCCATCCAATCTGAGACTGGAAGGTGCTGAGTTTATTCAGATGTTCACTGTTCTGAATCTCTATGAATGCTGAGCAGTTAATTCCAAATCTCTGCCAGTCGTAGCATTTGTTCATTGGTGCATGTTGGCCTTGCTTAACTGTGCTTTGTGTTCTGATCTATTGCTGCCAGACCTTGGACCTGTAAATGTAACTTGAATATTCACTGCTCCCCACACCCATAATCCCACCCACCTCTCAATGATAGTAAAAGTCTTCACTGTCATTTAGAGGTGGGTGGGATTATGATGGTGAGGAGCAGTGTATATTAAGGTTTCATTTTCATACATGTGGCTAGCCAGCATGCGACTCTAAATTCTCTGAAGCTTTCAGCAAGACAGACAAAGAAGCTACAGCAATAAAGGTTAGTGATCCTGAAAGGGCTGCCCAAGCCCTATTTCATTATACCATAAGAATTGTACTAGAAAATCACCTGACAGATTCATTTTAAAGTCATTATCACACCCTTTATTGAGCCTTTCAAAAGCTCTCCACAATCCCACCCACCTCTCAGCGCCGGTGTCAGTGATAGTGAAAATCTTCACTGTCATTCAGACGTGGGTGAAATTATGGGTGTAGGGAGCAGTGAATATTTATTTTACATTTACACACGCTTGACTAGCCAGGGCACAGCACTAAATACTCCAGGGCTTACAGTAAGACAGGCGAAGAAGCTACAGCAATAAAAGTTGGTGACCTTCAAAGGGCTGCCCAAGCCCTATTTCAGGATACCAATAGATTTATACTAGAATGTCACCTGACAGATTCCCTTTAAAAGTCATTATCGACCCTTTATTGAGCCTTGGAAGGGTCAACATTGACATTTAGGATTTCTGTCCCCAATGGTTGACCTAAAGTTCTAGTTATTATCCACTATGAAGAGGATATCTGCTTATTGTATGTGAGTGTTCATCAGAGCGGATCCGAATGACTACAAATTACATACAGTATTAGGGTGGAGACACACTAGCATGCGTGAAAATTGGAGCGTTTGTGATGCATGAAAGTCATGCGAGTGCTTTCCATATGGTCTAGTGAGTGTGGTGCAATAGCAATGAGTGTGGTGTGACTGTGGTGCGAGTGTGGTCAGTGTGGAGCAAGTGTGGTGCAATAGCAATGAGTGTGGTGTGACTGTGGTGCGCGAGTGGTCAGTGTGGTGGGAGTGTGGTGCGATAGCAATGAGTGTGGTGTGACTGTGGTGCGCGAGTGGTCAGTGTGGTAGGAGTGTGGTGCGATAGCAATGAGTGTGGTGTGACTGTGGTGCGAGTGTGGTCAGTGTGCAATACGTTTTTGACATGGTCTTTCTCATGGTGTATAAACTGAGAAAAGAGCAGATAGAATAGCTACATCTGGCTTAATATTCTCCCGCTGTTACTTCTGGGGCCGCCTATTAAGCTAATTGCATATTCACTGCACTGTCAGACAAACAGCCAATCACAGAAGATCACACTCTGTGAGTGCCTCTGTGATTGGCTGCTGTAGTCAGACTGGAGTTACTCAATCTGGACAGTGATTCTGCTTGGTTGCCGTACACATTAGTGTAGGGCGACCAACCTGCCATCATAGGGTGCTAAATAAATAAATAACTTTTAAAAAATTGTGGGGATTCGCTGCATTTTTAAGTCTCGCTCTATGAAAGCAGACAACTGTGAGCTGCCACCATCGACTGTCTAATTTACCCTTGTTCGGCAAAAAAATAAGTGTGGGCTTCACCCTATTTTTAATTGCTAGCCAAGGTCATACTAGGCAGCTGAGGGCTGGTATTCTCAGCGAGATGAGGGCCCATTATTTTAGGGTTCCCCCCATGTTAAAGAATAGCAGCCCGCAGCCGCCTCTAAAAATGGCGCATTTATAAGAAGCACCATTTCCAGTCATCATGCTCACATCTTCCTAGACATAAGACATAGATCATGAGGATGGTGTTTTCAGGCCTCCATCATGTGTGACAGTGGGGATGGTGTTTTGAGGGCGATGAGCTTTGTTGCTTTTACACCAAACATATCGTGTTGCATTGTGGCCATAGTGTGATTTAGGTTTCCTCTGAGCAGAGCCCCTTATTCCACATGTTTGGGGTCTCCCAGGAGGCTTGTGGCAAACTTCAAATGAGACTTTTTATGGATATCTTTGAGAAATGGCTTCTTCTTGCCGCTCTTCCATAAAGGCCAGATTTGTGCAGTGTATGACTGATTGGTGTCCTCAGGACAGACTCTCCCACCTCAGCTGTAGATCTCTGCAGTTCATCCAGAGGGATCATGGGCCTTTTGGCCTCATCTCTGATCAGTCTTCTCCTTGTTCGAGATGAAAGTTTAGAGGGACGGCCGGGTCTTGGTAGATTTGCAGTGGTCTGATACTCCTTCCATTTCAATATGATCTCTTGCACAATGGCTCCTTGAGATGTTTAAAACTTGGGAAATCATTTTGTATCCAAATCCGGCTTTAAACTTCTCCACAACAGTATCTCTGACCTGCCTGGTGTGTTCCTTGGTCTTCATGATGCTCTCTGCACTTGAAACAGAACCCTGAGCCTATCACAGAGCAGGTGCATTTATACGGAGACTTGATTATGCACAGGTGGATTCTATGTATCATTACCAGTCATTTAGGACAACATTGGATCATTGAGAAATCCGCACTGAACTTCTGGAGTGAGTTTGCTGCACTGAAAGTAAAGGGGACGAATTATATTGCACGCCACAGTTTTCAGTTTTTTATTTGTTAAAGGGATCCTGTCACCTCCAAAATGCCTCCTAAGCTACCAAAACACGTCCCTGCAGCATCCTATCATTAATCCCACACTGCTTTTTTCTCCTAAAAGCATCCTGTGAAAGAGCATAAAAACGTTTTAATACCTCATTAGTGATTATAATTAGCAGGGGCTATATTCTTTAGTCACCAGGGCTGACTGTTTTGCAGCCTGAATGATCCACCCTCCCTATGTCTGTGCTGCTGTTATGTGCAGCTGAAGGCAGGACTAATGATTTGCATTCTGTGAGTGATAGAGAGGGGGGAGGGTAAAGCCTGCCCAAGCAGAGCAACACAGACAGAGAGAGGGTGGATCCTGGAGCCTGCAAAACAGCCCGCCCTGGTGACTAAAGAAAATAGCCCCTGCTAATTATAATCACTAATGAGTGAGTATTAAAACGTTTTTATGCACTTTCACGGGATGCTTTTAGGAGACAAAAGGAGTGTGAGATTAGTGATAGGATGCTGCAGGGACGTGTGTTGCTAGCTTAGGAGGCGTTCTGGAGGTGACAGGATCCCTTTAAAAAAGTGTAAAATATCCAATAAATTTGGGTCCACTTCACGATTGTGCCCCACTTGTTGTTGATTCTTCATGAAAAAATTACAATTTCTATCTTTATGTTTGAAGCCTGAAATGTGGCAAAAGGTCGAAAAGTTCAAGGGGCCGAATACTTTCACAAGGCAGTGTATATAGGGGGCCGAATACTTTCACAACGTACTATAAATAAATAATAATAATAGCTAAGCCGTATGGAATATTTTATTGTATCTAAGCCATATGGAATATTTTATTGTATCTTCTCCGGTCGTCACTTGTTATATTGATTTCTAATTTTCTGGAAGTTTTTTGTAAGGTCTAGTAATAATAAAAAATGTAATTTCTGGCCACAATCTGAGTGACTCACACAATGCCCCCATTAATATTTAGCAGGTTTGGGTCACAATAAATCATTTGAATATTTGTCACATCAAACTGCATTCCATAACGAGACGCCCCCTGCTGACGAGCACCAGTCACAGCAACTTATCAGGAAGCGCGGCGGGCCCCGCGGTGTCACTATCGGGAGTCCGCGGCCTTTAGTCTTGTCAGGGCAACATCGGAGTAGATCATTAGATGGAGAAACATGACAAGTCCCGCAGATCGCACAGCGGCTCCACGGGCACAGACTCCACCGGCTCCACATCTGAGGGGCTCGCCTGTCGCCTTTTCTTGCTCTTTCATCACTTATTGCAAACAAAAATAAAATAAGATGAAAGAAATTATGTCGTTATCAGATTTATTAAAATGTAAAGAAATAGGATGTAACAGTTCAAATGTGCAAATATCCCCGACACAAGACGTAAGGATCCGGAGCATCAATATGTGATCACAAGAAAATAACAACCAAAAAGAAGGGATAGTATCACAACTAGTGAAGGGTCCATACATTTCCTTTAACTCCCTTAAAGGGGTTGTTCCATTAACATTGCATTGTCTGGCTGGGGGAATCTTTACCCTTACTGCAAACTAAGGTCCTAAAGTCATAGGAGGATAGCCGCTCGCACAGGAATCCCATAATAAGTCATACACATGGGTGTAACTACAATAAGTGCAGAGGTTGCAATCACAAGCGGGTCCTGGAGTCTAGAGCGCCCCAAAAGTCCATTTAGCTATAGAAAAAGACTAATGCTATTAAATATTTGCAATAAATGGGGGCCCCATTGGAGCTTTTGCATTGAGGCCCATGAGCTTCAAGTTACCCCACTGGTCCTATGTCATTGCCTTGAGGAGTCCTCTGCCCTGTATGATGATTTCTTACGCCCTCCCTATTCAGCTTCAAAAACTATAGAAACATTGGTGCTGTTTTTATTTTTTCTGCTATCCTGTTCTCATTTGCTTATTGTCTCTGTCCTATCACATCCCGGGTGAGGATATTTATACTCTCTTTTCTCCAGCCTTATCTGCATTTCTGCTAAGGAGTTCTAACCCTGCAGCTAAGAGACTTTGCCTTTTAGGTAGAGAACAGTGTTGTGATCACTCTGTGTACTCATTTGCCTTTCCTCCACCTTACTTCTGTTCAGTGTTAGCCTGGTAGGAGGTTTCCTCTTGCTTTAATTTATTTTTTCTCCTTAGTCCCCTGTGCACATGTTTTATGTTTCCTGACCAGGGGTTCCCATCTAACGCTGCATGATTGCCGTATCTTGATTAATGTGTGTGGCAACCTCCCCTCCAGGTTCATAGAAGATATGAAGAACAACTCAATGGCCTTTTAGGCAGACAGGTCTGATTTGTGATATTTTAGTTGTACGGCTAGGGATGTTTCAGTCTGTTCAGGAGAAATTAGGGGGTTGTGCAGTTAGGTATATTCCAGTCTGTGCAGGAACCACTAGGGTGTGGGTGCAGCTGCAGTGTGATAGGCTTTATTCCTACTTTACCTGTGTTGGAATATGTAAGTGCATAACAGACACATTCTTCAACATCAGTGTTTGTCAGCCCTAAGGAGAAGTGATTTCTCATGAGCTGTTGATGAAGAAATCAGTCCAGGAATGAAGCTGATCTCATACATGAGAGCTAGTATAGGTAGAGCCGTCCTGGACACACAGATCTCCATCTAGCACTTTCTTAATAAAAACAATTACTAAAATTTTGAAGATTTGCTGCAAGAAAATATCTGATATATTGAAAAGTCAATTTTCCAAGTTTTGGATGTCCATAGCCTTTAATATGCAGAAGACTCAACAGCACCATCACAGGACAATGAAAGCATTGCACGGTAAAAAATCAATAACCTTCCTCTCCATTGCACGGATGTGTCAGGTCTTCTAGACAGTGATACTTTTTATAGTTCACTTATGTTCAGACTGTTTGACAAAGATTCCGAAAGAGGGACCTGATCTCTATTAAAAATATACGACTCCTTAAAGAAGGGTAGCACCTAGTGCACGAATGGTGTTTTCCATCTTTTGGGATTTTTTTAAACTTAAACTTTGTAGGTAATTGGAGCCAAAAATCTTTTTTATTTTTGGGTTTCATTAAAAATGTTGCATTCTTCTCTTTCTATATCCTCTTTGTTGCACTCTCTTTTCCTGGCTGGAGAATGAGAAAAGTGAGAATCAATCAGCGAGCCTGACTATGCGATTGTAACTCTTTTATCACTATTTACCATAACTGAGCTCCTCTTAGCAAAGTATAGAGTTTGTGACGCCAGCTGGAATATTCGGCCGGGATGTGGCCAGCACTGCAGAGGGTCCCTGGGAGATTGATGGTGATGAGCAGTGCAGGTGGTTAACCCATCCCAACTAGGGCTGGCTCCCTGGAAAGTATATAGTTAGGGATGAGTGAGTAGTGAAATATTTGGACTGACTATACTCGTAATGAGTAAGCTCTAATACTCGCTTATTCGTTAAGATTAGCGAGTCCAATGTAAGTCAATGGTAAATGTGAGTAATTTTCTGCTGGACCCTACAAAGTGATCTGAGGGCCTGAGGAAAAGGCTAAAGTGGATGCAAGATTGTTTAAAAGCCGGCGGTAAAAAGCTGCCGGCTTTTATAAACAATCAGCCGATGCATGCTCAATGCCCGGTGCTTCGCTCTCCGCCTGGTGCTTCGCTGCCTGATCCTCCATTCCCCGCCTGGTCCTCCTCCCCCTACTGATTTTCTACTCCCTGCCCAGTCCTCCGCTTCCAGCCCTGTTCTCCGCCTCCCCTCGGCCTGCTGGAAACGAGCCCACCAGCTTTTTCAAATTTACCGCCGGCTATTTCAAACAATCAGCTGATGCGTCAGCTCATAGTGTGAAAAAGCCGGCGGGTTCGCTTCCAGCAGGCGCCGGGGAGGCGGAGAACAGGGTGGGAAGAGAAGGAGTGGGAAGGAAGTAGAAAATCGGTTGGGGAGGAGAACCGGGCGGGGAATGGAGGATCAGGCGGGGAACAAGGGATCAGGTAGGGATCGAAGCACCGGGCGGGGAGCATGCATCGGCTAATTGTTTAACAAAGCTGGCAGCTTTTAAACAATCTTACATCCATCTTAGCCTTTTCCACAGGCCCCCAGACCGCTTTTTAGGGTCCAGCAGCATAGTTCTCGCATTTCCCATTCACTTGCATTGTACTTGCTACTCGTAATGAGTAATAACAAGTACACTCACCGAGTAACGAGTATCCCGAATACCATACTATTCTGCGAGTAGCGGATAGTAATGAGTATACTTGATCATCCCTATTCATAGAAATTGCAGTGCAGCGGAAAACAAGGCTGAAGGAGACAGAATGATCAATTTTGATATTTATCATAAACTCCAGACAGATCCACAGGACACAATACACCTTCACCAGGCTTCAGCATGACCCGTCCAACAGGGGATTGACTCCTTCGCTGCAGTGGCGTACCTTGACCCTGAAGGGCCTTGGTGCAGCAGCTGCTGGTGAGGAGCGGGAAGGGGGTGTTAGTGAACGACAGCGAGGAGCGGGGGGAGGGTGGTTTGCCGTAGGTGAGGTCATGGAGTCGGCTGGAGGCTCCCCTGCAGGCTTGAAGGGCCCCCTAGCTGGTCGGGGCCCTGGTGCAGCTGAACCAGCTGCACCACGGTAGGTCTGCCCCTGATTTGCTGAGTTGTAGTGTTGCCTTCCCACTGCTGAAGTTCTCCCTTGGAGAAAGGCATCTTTGAGCGTGAAACTGCCAATACTGCCTAGCACTTGCTCCATGCGTTTCCTCTAGCTGAGCTGGCAACGTGGATCCTGTAGATCCCCGATCCTATCATGCTGCTCGGTGCTAGAGACAGCAATTCAGATTTACCACCGGACCTGGAAAGTCAGAGTGACCTAGGGACTGAGACCCCGCTATTTGCAACTCATCTCTTCAGAAGGCTTGTGGCCTCATCCAGGACCTCATCCTTCTTGTTCCACTACAACTAGACTCCTTCTCCCCCCCGGTTAGGGACTGTGTTCAAAGCCTCAACACCGGTCAAAGTGCACAGCTCTAGTAAGGGGTCGGAGTAAATGTGTAGATGTAGCTTTCCCAGCAGAAAAGTCAAACTCCTATCAGAGCTGAGTCAAACTCCCATCAGAGCTGAGTCAAACCCCCATCAGAGCTGAGTCAAACCCCCATCAGAGCTGGCAATACCTAATGCAATATTACATCTGTGGTGGTACAGACTCAGGGCGCCAAATACATGTATTTAAGTAAAAGAAACACTGTCCTTAAAGGTAGAAAACTCCTTCTACAACTTGTGAATCCTGCATGGAAGTCAAATAATGGATGAATGAATAAATCCAAAAATAGAAATGTGAGATATTGGAACAGACAAGAGTCCGTTGTGCAGTTTGCAGCCGGCTCTGCGCTCGGCGTCAGCAGATATTTCCCGTGGAATCGTACGGCACGTAATGCAATGTGTAAGTACATCACATTCCCGTTATTGGTGCTCTCAAATCATATTGTTGTTTTTCTGCTTTATTCGTGTTGTTTTAACGTTGTGTCTTTAATAGTTTTTTAATGTGTTCTTTTTTTGTCTTTAATGGAACCAGAATAAGCCTCATGCGTGATTATTTCATCAAAATAATTGTCCAAATTTACCATCATTTAAGTTAAGCACATGTAAAGAAAACACTCTTACATTTTTAATGTAATCACTAACTCCCAGTACAGAGCCTGGAACCGGCACGGCAGAGACGTCTATCGCCGCCGCGAGAGTTGTGTTTACCGTAATGTTATCGTTCTTGTGATACAAAGTTACATCAGGTTGTTGGATCCGGTCTCATCATTGTTGATACATTGTTGACAATTTGAAAGGTTTTTATGTCCGGCTGGTTTACTCGTATTAGGGCCACATTGTAAGCTACGTCTCTATAGCTCATAATTAGGGATGGGCGAATCTACTCGCTAGGACTCGTTACTCGGCGAGTTTCCCAGTGATTACTCGCGAGTCTAATGCAAATCAATATCAATCCTAGTTTTGTCAGAAACGCTGACAAAACTACGATTGCCATTGTTTGCATTAGACTCGCGAGTAATCACTGGCTACTGTGCCAGTGATAGCAGGGAAACTCGCAGATAACTGCTGTTTCTTTGCGAGCCGAGTCCAGCTGTCTTCTCTGTGCAGCTCCAGGGTCCTAGAGCCCGCCTGCTCACAGACATGATGTAGCAGTGCTGAGATTGTTCTCAGTCTGCTCATTCCCTGTGTACAGACATGAATGTCTGTGCACAGAGATGATGTAGCAGTGCTGAGATTGTTCTCAGTCTGCTCATTCCCTGTGTACAGACATGAATGTCCGTGCACAGAGATGATGTAGCAGAGCTGAGATTGTTCTCAGTCTGCTCATTCCCTGTGTACAGACATGAATGTCTGTGCACAGAGATGATGTAGCAGAGCTGAGATTGTTCTCAGTCTGCTTATTCCCTGTGCATAGACATCTATATTTATGCACAGGGGATGTAGCAGAGAGGACATCGCGTTTTGGACTGTGTCGGACGGAAGAGGATTTTTTTAATTAAAGATGGAGTCCCTAATGGCTTTTTTTTTTATTTCTAATAAAAAACTTTTCCTTGTGTTGTGTTTTTTTTAAAACAATTTAATAGAAATTCATGGTGGTCATGTCTAATATTGGCGTGACCGCCATAAATTTCGGGCTTAGGGCCAGCTGATAATACAAAGCTGGCCCTAACCTCTTTATTACCCAGTGTGCCACCGCTACCAGGGCCGCTGGAAGAGCGGGGTTCAGCGCCAGAGGATGGCGCTTCAATGAACGCGCCATCTTCTGGGGCGGCTGCGGGCTGCAATTTGCAGCGGGGGGTGCCCAGAAAGCTTGGGCATCCCTGCGCTGCGGATTCCAGCCCCCAGCTGCTTAGCTGTACCTGGCTAGACATAGAAATTGCGCGGAGCCCTACGCATTTTTTTTTAATTATTTCATGAATTTCAGAGTCAGAGTCTCAGAGTCAGAGTCTCAGAGTCAGAGTCTCAGAATTTCATGAAATAATTAAAAAAAAATGCGTGGGGCTCCGCGCAATTTCTATGTCTAGCCAGGTACAGCTAAGCAGCTGGGGGCTGGAATCCGCAGCGCAGGGATGCCCAAGCTTTCTGGGCACCCCCCGCTGCAAATTGCAGCCCGCAGCCGCCCCAGAAGATGGCGCGTTCATTGAAGCGCCATCCTCTGGCGCTGAACCCCACTCTTCCAGCGGCCCTGGTGGCGGTGGCACGCTGGGTAATAAAGAGGTTAGGGCCAGCTTTGTATTATCAGCTGGCCCTAAGCCCGAAATTTATGGCGGTCACGCCAATATTAGACATGACCGCCATGAATTTCTATTAAATTGTTTTAAAAAAAACACAACACAAGGAAAATTTTTTATTAGAAATAAAAAAAAAAGCCATTAGGGACTCCATCTTTAATTAAAAAAATCCTCTTCCGTCCGACGCAGTCCAAAACGCGATGTCCTCTCTGCTACATCCCCTGTGCATAAATATAGATGTCTATGCACAGGGAATAAGCAGACTGAGAACAATCTCAGCTCTGCTACATCATCTCTGTGCACAGACATTCATGTCTGTACACAGGGAATGAGCAGACTGAGAACAATCTCAGCTCTGCTACATCATCTCTGTGCACAGACATTCATGTCTGTACACAGGGAATGAGCAGACTGAGAACAATCTCAGCTCTGCTACATCAGGCAGCAGGCGGGCTCTAGGACTCTGGAGCTGGGGCAGCCAAAACACAGAGAAGACAGGATCTTATCTGTGCGAGTCAGCTATTACTTACAAAGTAAACGAGCAATGCAAATAAATGACAAAACTAGGATTGCTTCAGGCTGAAGCTTCCGAGACACATCTGCGATTTGTAAATCTCACACTACTCGCTATTACTCGCTTCCCCATTCATTAACATTGGACTCGCTAGACTCGCAACGAGTAGCGAGTCCTGTGCTCGGACTCGCTAGAGTCAAGCGATTCCGAGTAATTTAGGATTCGCCCATCACTACTCATAATGTACGCAAAGAGACCCTGAATCCAGAGATGCAGCTGTGGCTAATTTGTATTAATTCTAAGGTTCAGCGGCTCTGGAATAAAGGAGCTGTAGTGTTAGAGAATCGCAGTACACTGATTTTTTTTCAGCACATTGGCTCGAGAGATTTTTCATGCCTTTGATATTTCTAGCCAATAAACTAACAGTATTACATGAGTGGGGTCCAATTTTACCATGAGCTGAATGAAGCATCTGTAGTGCTCCCATATCAAATTTCCTGGGGTCTAAATCCTAGCACCCCCCCACCAATTATCTGACCGACAGTGCAGAGAAGGTCTGGTGCTGTAATGCTTGTAGGGGCGAAAGTCTGGGAGTGAACCCACTAGACAAAACCACCGATCACCACCTGGAGGAGCATACCTGAATGATTACCAAGTCTTCACTAGAGCTTGGTGGAGAGGTTAGGCTTCTGCAGGTAGGTAGCCACCAGGTTATACTCCAGGGGACCATGGTACTTCAACTGCTGACTCAAGGAGTCATTCTTCAACAGACAGGCACAGTCTTTGGCATAAAGGTGCTTCTGGACGGCTGATGCTAAAAGGTGCAGACATGATGGTGACATGGCTGATCCTCGCTGGTGCAGCAGTTATGATGGCACAACAGGCTCAGCAGCTACAGGCCAGTTTCTAGGACAGCTTAGCAGACACAGGTGTGACAACACAGCCTTTTTCAATGCGTGTCATGGATTAATGTTCTTAATTTGGCCAGACGTATTGTTCATTTGTCTGTTGACTCATGAGAAGTCAGTCATTGCTTACTATCAGACTGCTCAGAGCCTGCATTGTCTCAGTTTGTGGATTCCTAATTGAATATAAAGTCATATTGAAATGCCAATGAAAAAGGAACAGCCTTACTCTACAAATCCTGTAAGAACACAATATACCCTGAGGTGAAGGCTCTGGATATAAAAAGGACTACTTCAGTCAAGAGTTGTATATATGCTTACATGATTTCAAACTAAGGGCTCCAGTCTCGGTTAGAATACTAGGAGCTTCGGTTCTGACTAGTGGAGCACCAAAACTGAATTATATTCTGAAGGAGTTAAGCCTTGGATTCTAGGATTTGGCTGGAAGATCAGAAAATACTTAAGGAACCCAGGTTGGGACAATTCAGTCACCTGGCTACAGACTTTGCTGTCCTTGGTCAGCTTTCTAAGCTTGTCACTATCTCTTCTCAGTAGGTGCTCACCTAAAGCAGGGTGCTGCTGGACTGGGGCAGTTGGCCCTGGAAACTCTGAGGCACTAATATACTATTCCCTGGTAAACCAGCGAAAGGGTGAGACTCTGTTGCTTGTTATATTTTGTGCTCTTGCTGAGTATGTGTTAAATTACATTGACTGTTGTGGATCCAATAAAGTCTAAACAATGTCTGTTTCCCTCACTCTGTGTTGCCTGAGTACTGTTCTTCCCCTGGTTAAGGAGTTTGGGCATTCCATAGGATGACCTTTAATCCATGCAGTCTTTCTAAAGGCCGCCGGTCCGGTAGATGAGAGCACCCACTGACCCCTGTGTCTCCACAACAGGTACTAGATATATGAGTAGAGGTACAGCAAGGGGACTCAAGGATAGGGACCTGAGAAAAGTAAAGTGTCTCTAGGGCATAGATGGCATTGCTTAGGCACCTCCCATAGGGGGATGGTGCCTTAAATACTCTGTGCACTTCTGGATATGGGCACGCTGGCTTTTTTTTTTTTTTAAAAAAAGGAGGATGTTGCGCATGGAGACTAAGCACATTCTTGGAAGGCCCATGACACAGATGCAAGGACTCAGGACAGAAGGCAGAAGCCGGAGCTTGGGCAGATGCCGCGACCCTGCTGGAGAAATGAGTGCGCCGCTGCCGCTGGTCTCTCTGCTGTAGAGATGTGGGGTCGCAACGACCGGCACCACAGGTATTTAGTAGGTAAGGCTGTGTACATTGTGTCCTGGCTCAGCCCTAGTCACACATTGTGCAAACAATGAAGGAAAGACATCCGTCACAAGAGTTATTAAGTCCTTTTAGCCAACTGATGAATGGGTTCTTGAGATTTGGGTCCCCATCGATCTTACAGTGGTGGCCTATCGATATGGTGATCAGGAGGTCCCTCCGTTGCGATCCGCATCGATGCTCCATATTTCGACCAGTCAAAAGCCACTTTTAAGCGAAGATTTTAATAATCCCCGAATAGAAGACCTTTATTTGCAATAATTCATCATGTCTCTTTGTCATCGGGAGATTTTTCTTTCAGATTTACTGAGTATCTCTTAAGTGTATGAGAAATTGACAGAGGGCAGATTACTTAATTAACACCTAGCGCTCCACAGGGTGTGCTTAAATAGCCGGCTACATTAGTATCACCACGATTAAAAAGCCATGCCTATATTTTATTAACAGCTATATATAAAAAGAAAATCAACTGATTAAAAAGTAGGATAAAAAGAAAAGCCGAAAAGGAGAGAATAAGACTTTAATATATTCCGCACATCCTGCTGGGCTTCTGCAGATCATATTAGGATATTCTGGACTTTCTTTCTTTAAATAGGCAGTTTCTGAGTTTAATTGTTTCGGACAAGGAACTTACTGAGCAGCCGGCACCTTTTGACCCAGTTACACCATTAAATGTAACTTAGTTTCTAGCAAATGGTATCTTGAGCAGCTCTGTAGAGCCGGTGGATCGCCGGCGCGCCGCTCGCAACATGTTCTGTGACACATTCCTCTGATAATACGGGAAGATTTTCAAAACTACCGAAAAGATAAAAATCCGTCCATTTAATAGCCGGGGTCAATTAGATTTAAGAACAATTTGACAGGGAATAAATTCTCGGGGACGAGTGGAATTCAGAATATATTTAAACATACAAAAAAAAAGTTTCCTATTGTTTAAATGTTTTTTAAATTGGCCTAATTATTTGACCACAAATTAGAAAAAGAAATGTTTTCCATAACCGAACAAAGTTTGATCGTCAGGATATATACGCTCAGTCATATGTAGTGTATGCCCTCATCATCTCCTGCCTGGACTACTGCAACTTCCTGCTATGTGGACTCCCTTCTATCACTCTCGCACTCCTACAATGTATCATAAACTCTCCTGCCCCACTAATCCACTTGTTTCTCCTCTCTGACAATCCCTGCACTGCCTTCCACTGCCCACAGACTCTAGTTCTAATCTGTAACCATGACATATAAAGCCATCCGCAACCTGTCTCCTCCATACATCTGTGACATGGTCTCCTGGTACTCACCTGTATGTAACCTCACAAGATCTCCTTTTATCCTTCCCTCCTATTTCTTCTTCCCACAATCACATACAAGATTTCTCCCGTGAACCCTCCATACTCTGGAACTCTCTGCCCCAATACATCAGATTCTCACCAATTGTGGAAACCTTCAAAATGAACCTGAAGTCCCAGCTCTTCTGACAAGCCTACATGACCAGCTCTACCCTCACCTACTGTATCCTCACCCATCCCTTGTAGGCTGTGAGCCCTCACGTGCAGGGTCCTCTCTCCTCACCTAATGTATGCTCATCATCCCTTGTAGACTGTGGCACTTGTGGGCAAGGTCCTCTCTCCTCACCTTCTGTATCCACATCCATCCCCTGTTGATTTGAGCCCTCTCATGCAGGGTCCTTTCTCTTTCCCAGTTGTATCCTCACCCATTCCTTGTATACTGTGAACCTTCACTGGAAGGATCATCTCCCCATTGTATCCTCACCTATCACTTGTTGATTGTGAGCCCTCTCAGGCAGGGTCCTCTCTCCTCGTCTACTGTATCCTCACTCATCTCTTGTACACTGTGAGCCTCCGTGGGCAGGGTCCTCTCTCCTCACCTACTGTATCCTCTGGTCTAGTCTAGTGTGAGCCCTCATGTGTAATGTCCTCTCTCTTCTTCTACTGTATGCCCGCATCCGCTCCTTCCTTGACCACAACACGACTAAGACACTCATCCACGCCGTCATCATCTCCCGCCTGGACTACTGCAATCTCCTTTTCACCGGCCTCCCTGCCACCTCCCTTGATCCTCTCCGCACCATCCTCAACTCTGCTGCCCGACTCATCCACCTATCTCCCCGATATTCCCCCGCCTCCCCTCTCCGCCAAGCCCTCCACTGGCTCCCCTTCCCCGAGCGATCTCGCTTCAAAACCCTAACCCTGACATACAAAGCCATCCACAACCTGTCCCCTCCCTACATCTCCGACTTGGTCTCCCGCTACCTCCCTTCGCGCAACCTGCGCTCCTCCCAAGAACTCCTTCTCTCAACCTCCCGCATCTCCACCTCCCATAACCGTACAGAAGACTTCTCTCGGGCTTCTGCCAGACTCTGGAACTCCCTCCCTCACCACATCAGACACTCCCCGACCCTGGGAACCTTCAAGAAAAACCTGAAGACCCACCTCTTCCTACAAGCCTACAACACACACTGACACCCTATCCACTGCACCAACTCACCTGTCCCCCTCCTATTGTCTCCCTCCCTACCCCCTTTAGACTGTGAGCCCTCGCGGACAGGATCCCCGGCCCCATTGTACCTGTATTACTATTTGTGATCTGTCATCGTTTGTCACCGTTTGTGGTCGTCGTCTTCGACCACTTGTCTATGTCAACCCTCTAAATTGTAAAGCGCTATGTATCCTTATAGCGCTATATAAATACTTATTAATAATAATAATAGTATCCTCACCCATCCCTTGTAGACTGTGAGTCCTTGTGGGTAGAGTCCTCTTAACTCCCTGATATATAATCACCCATTCCTTGTACACTGTGAGCCCTCGTGGGCAGGGTCCTCTCTCCCCACCTACTGTATCCTCACCCATCTCTTGTACACTGTGAGCCTCCGTGGGCAGGGTCCTCTCTCCTCACCTACTGTATCCTCACCCATCCTTTGTAGACTGTGAGTCCTTGTGGGTAGAGTCCTCTTAACTCCCTGATATATAATCACCCATTCCTTGTACACTGTGAGCCCTCGTGGGCAGGATCCTCTCTCCCCACCTACTGTATCCTCACCCATCCCTTGTACACTGTGAGCCCTTGTGGGCAGGGTTTCTCTCTCCTCACCTACTGTATCCGCACCCATCCCTTGTAGACTGTGATCCCTCGTGGGCAGGGTCCAGTCTTCTCATCTACTGTATCCTCCACCCATCCCTTGTAGACTTTGAGCCCTCGCAGGCAGGGTCCTCGCTCCTCCCCACTGCATCATCAGGCATCCCTTGTAGACTGTAAGCCCTCGTGGGCAGGGTACTCTCTCTTCCTCTACCATACAGTTATTTGGGATATGATAATGTAATAGAAATGTAACCTTGAGTCAATAAAATACCAATACTTTCATAGTCATTATATTTCACTTACTCTATAAATCATCCAGTGACGACCAAGCTCATGAAGGTCATCAGGTTGAATTGAACGACCACTTTAGTTTATGTCAGTATGTAGCAATGGAAGAATTTAGCCTTGTGGTTGTGCTCAAGTGGTGGAATGGGAGACAGTCTCAGGGAAGAATCTGTTTGGGGAATGAGCAGCAAGAATAAATGACAATGGTCATGAAGTACATCAGGTTGAATTGAGCAAACAGTTTAATATTTGTCAGTGTAATGCCTTGCAGTTTTATCCGGTAACCCTATGTTTTGTGATCACTTTCCTTCCCTGCTGAGCCACAGTCTTTGTCAATTTCTGATTATTTTTTACCTTTGCTTCTTTACTTTTAGTTTGTTCATTTGTTCTATCCTATCACATTCTGGGTGTGGATATTTACACCTTTCTTTTGCTGGCCTTCTCTACTGGCTGTATTCCAATGTGGATAATGCAGAGGAGTTCCAGCCCCATTGCCAAGGATTTTTGCCTGTCAAATAGAGACTAGCTTAATGTTATGTCTTTGCTGTCTCTCTTGTCTAACCTACTCCTTTCTTCTGTTAGTTAAGTAGTAGGTGTAATAACTATTGCGGATATCTCAGGAACATAATAGCATGGGAGCAGAGACACGAGTGAGAAAAGGTATTTAGGTAAAAAGTCTGTATTAAAACACAAATAGGAAGGTTCAAACTTGAGGTGCAGCAAAGTAAGCAAAGTTCATAAACCATGCAGTAGTCACTTTTACTTACACAATATGGAATAGTCTCTGAGAAACAGTTCAACCATAGTGATGCCAACAGGAAGAGTTTCTTAGTAACAGTTCACACTGGGAGATGCCATTAGTAGAATAGTCTATAGTAACAGTTCACACCCAGGGAGGCCTGGGAACAGTAACGTTTCTGAGAACGAGTCTAAACACTGATGCAGTGCAATGTAACTAAGAAAGTCACGAACTGTCCAGATCACTGCAGCCGCACAAACAGAAAAGCCGCTGCAGGGCTTTCAAAACCTAATTGACTTTACATGGCGTGAGGCTGGCTGGCAGCAGAAGCTGGAGCAGGAACACACGCTGTACAGAGCAGCTAAATGCAGGAGACAAACTGGAAGCAAGGGTGGTTTGCTGAGATCAGACTGCAGTACATGGGTAAGAACTGAACCAGGAGAAGGAACAACAACTTGGCATGCACATATGAGCCAGTGATCCAAGCAGAATACTCAAGCAAGGACTGGAAGATAATTACGTATAACCACCACAATGGGAAGTAAGGAAACCATATAAATGTTTATTTAGAGAATTAGAAAACACAAGAAACCATAAAAACTGTCCCCATAAAAACACAGATATGAGCAATGCGGTTGTCAGCCAAATACATAATACACAGCAAATACTGATAACAATTGCATGGAATCAGTGAGGCATACATAATAGAGAGGCAGAGGTAACAACAAGAATCATTCTGCAATAGTATATTAGTATTACAATCACCCTACCGGTTATAAGGAGTTCACCAAAATGGCTGTCACACTACATCCATTCTGCCCTCACTCCATGCCCCCCATAGACACCATAATGCCCAACACCGACTTGGAGCACAACTTCCCCTATTCTCTCCCATGTTAAATGGTCATTCCCAGGTTCGCTCGTCCAAGGGGGCGTAGACATTACAGTTGTGTTGCCTGCCGATATCTCCCTGTGTGACAGCTCCTATGCGATCTTGGATTTCATCCAAAAAAGTGCGCGCTCCCGTGCCGTTGTATACAATATCGGAACGATGTTGGGATGTGTAAAGCGGCCATAAGCCTTGGGGCCACTGGTGAATTGAATAATAGATTGATTGAAGCAATTAAAGGGAAAAAAATCCCTCTTGTATTCTGGTTTTCGATCTCGTTGATTCCTTCCTTGTGATTCTCTTTGTCCCCTCTCAATGCCTCATCTTCTGGCCACCGTTGGTTTTCCCATTGTTGGTGCTCCCCTCTGTGTCGTTAAGTCTTGTAACACATTCAAGATTCCGTACAAGGATGTTACAATAACTTTATTCCAGATCCCGGTAGGGTGAGACCGGCATGTTCTCAACTTCAAAAACCACTTTTCATCCCTCAACCCATTTCTTCCTGCAATGAAAACCTGTCCTTCTAGATTAATGCAGGACCTACGGTTGACCGCCAGGGGTTCTTGGCTGTCACATAACAGATCACAGTGACTCGGTGGGGAGCATGAATGAATATGTACCATGTTCCCGCTATGAATACATCATTACCTCTGCCCCGTAGTTAAATAATGAGTTAAAGTTGAATAGCTGCTTAATGTCTGATTCTATTTCACACTTTATGTGATGCTCATTGAAATCGCGATTGTCTTTGATGGTGGTTTTTTGAATGAGTTATTGACTTGGCGAAGATGAAGGCGCGCCGCATCAATCAGTCAATAGTCATACAGCTGTAATTTTCGCTACGACCGGGCTCTGTGCACATATTTGTTATTTTATGAGTTTGGATCTCGCGTTACAATTATTTATCTCTCACTGTAAGGGTGCGCGCGTGTGTGTCAAATTGCGCCTCTATTTTATCTATCTCATATCTCCATTACGGGCTCGGAGACAAGAAGCAGCAGGAGCTCAGCTAATACTCCTATGTGCAATTTACATTGGCATCAATTCTTAATGACATTGACACAATTATGGATGATGTCATGATAGGAACACTCAATAGCTATTTTATAGGAGGCCACGGTGATAAATGTGATTTATGATCGAGGCGCTGACATATTCTACAATGTTGTACAGTCGAAGAATTGTTGGCGTATACGGGGCCCGAATAGTGTAAGTTCTCTGCACAGAAGACCTCGTTTATACTTTACTGCGACATGGCAGATCTGTTATTTGATTAATATTTAATGGATCCTAATTGATCCAATTGATTTCTAGTGGGGTCCTTCAGGTTGGTATCTATTCATAGGACTGAATAGCACAAAAAGAATATTCCATTGGAAATGAAAGCTGATGAAACAAGTCTGAACACAGTCTAAAACACATCAATACGTTAATATGTACAACACACTGACAACTCTCCCACTTTTAGTACTCAGGACTTGCAGCAATCTATAGTATGGGCAGTGAAAATGTGTGTGACCTGAGCTAAGGGACATCAATGCCTTAGGGTCGTGGCACTTGTACCTTAGAAACTCACCGAAATAGGACATAAAATCAGAAAAAACTCACCAAAAAAATTGCCCGGTAAATACCCATTTCACCTAGCAGCATGCTGCTGATGTGGCCAGGGCTGGGGGGGTACTCAGACACCGGGTCTGATGGTGGTTTGGATGGGGAGGTCAAGGGCGGTCGGGATTCCGGTTCCGTACCCTGGTGATCATTTGAGTAGATGGTGGGGGAGAAGAGAGTATTTACAGGGGAACGTGACACCACCTGTCATTCCCAGTATGATGGTACCGGCGCTGCAGGCTGGTCGCTGAGGTGATGGTGGGTGCAGCAGAGAGTAGTCCAGCTCCCTACAGGTGGAGCTATTACCTCAGGGCAGCAGTGATAGATGTGGATGAAGGGAGTTGTAGTGATAGTTGGTGTTGCAGTTCTTACCCCTGCAGCTGAGCTGCTGCTGGTGCTGAGGCCTCCGGGCACCGGCGAGAAGAACAACGGAAACCAGTTCAAGTTTAACTCCAATTTACTGGGTACCGGCAGATGGTAAAACGGAACACGGTACAGTTTGGTTTACCAGGTGGATGTTGCCAGCTCAGGGTCCCCCTTATGGAGTCTCTAGGTGTTCTCTCTTGATACCGCAATTTTGGCCCTTCTCCTCTAGTGTCGTGAACTGGTTCTTGGTACTAAGGGGTGAGATACCTTGTGGCGCTGTCAGCAACCCGGTTTCTATGGGCCTGCAGCTCGTCGGTCTGCGGTCAGAGCTGAACTTCTGGCCGCCTCGGCTTTCCGCGTTGCCGATGTCTCCCTTAACGTGACCAGCTACCTCCAACCAGCCTTGGCCCGTTGCCTGCTGTCCTGGGCCCCTGGGCCTGTCCTTCCTGACTACCTTCCCAGCACTAACTCACTAAAACTGTCCCTCTCTCCCACTACTCTACCATAGGCTCCACCCCCTTTTAGGACCTACTAAATTACCGGTCCCCCTATTCTAAGTGGCCTAGTCCTAAGTGTGTCAAGTACAGACTCCACAGGTTTAACCCTGAACTGACAACTTACAGGGTGAACACATTTGTTGTCACAGTGTAGTACTACCCTGTGGCGCCTAGCCAGAAGGGTGCCACACTGCCAGCTCATTTGAGAGGCAACACAGGTGTCTGTATACCAGTGCTCAATCACCTACAACCCACAGATGGGGGTGGTTGTAGCACCAGCGTCCAGCCATGCTGTCAGGGAGGTGGCATTTATAGACACAAGGTTAGAGGAGCTAGCAGCTCTCAGAGGAGCTAGCATCTTGCTACTAGGTGCAATGGGTATTTACCGGGCAATTTTTTGGTGAGTTTTTTCACTTGCACCTTAGAGCATTGATCCTATGGTTAAAGGGAACGAACCAGCAGGATTTAGGTGAAGCTGGTGCTCTGGGATGCTAAATGCAATCATACAGCAAATGAAGAATCAAGCAGCACTCACCAGTCTTACAGTGCAAATCTTTATTCTGTGCGAATTAGGGGGTTATATCTGGCGCAAGGAGGAAGAGGAAACTGCAGAGGTGGACAATGGTTACATCGTTTTGCGCGTTAGCGCTTCAACGGGTCCTGCAATCATATCTTTACATGAATGATTCCATGTTTGGCTGCAGAGAAAAATGTGATAAAACTATTGGAAAACAGGGCATCAGATGATTGATGTGAGCAGCACTGCGTCAATATTTGGAGTTGTTTTTTTTCCTCCTCTATGGGTGTGGTTTTTCATTGTGAGACAATACCTCCCCCTCCCTCTCATCTGCTGACCTAGCTGTCGTTAGAAAGACCACCCGGGACCAAGCTCATGCCAAAGTATGTCCATAATCATTTCCCGTGAGCAGAACAGTACTCAGGCAACAAAGAGTTTAGGGTACCACGCTTTATTAACACTTTATTGCGTAACTAACAGTCAACCGCATATAGTACATTCCCAGTAAGGACATAAGATGGTGCATGTGACAGAGTCTCACTCACCAGGGATCAATACTTTCACGACTTTGGGGCATCCAGGGCCAACTACCCCAGCTAGCAGCACCCCACTTTTGAAGGGCACCTCCTGAGAAGAGGTGGTAGCAAGCTTAGGAAATTGACCGACCTAAGCAAGGCTTGTGGCCATGTAACTGGATTATCATAACATGAGCTCTCCAAACAAATTTGTGGGCTCAGTGTTGGGTTGTAGAGTAGTTTTGTAATTCACCAGCTGGAACCATGACCCCTAGGCTGAGGTCCAGTAGAATCACATCGGTGAAAGAAACAGGCCCCTTTTTAAATTCTATATTTATTCACCTTAAGGGTACACTAGATAAAACACTATATACACGATGGATATATATGTATATATATACAGTAGTCAGATATGCAAATATGGGTGGTGATACAGCAAGTATAAGCATACGTACAGGTGCATCTCAATGGATTCAATAAATAAAGTGAAATATATCATATTTAGAGTTATTACAAACAAAGTGATCTATTTCATGTGTTTATTTATGTTAATGTTGATGATTACCAATGAAAACCCAAAGGTCAGTATCCCAAAAAATTAATGTAGGGAGGTTGAAGGGTTTAAAACCACGCTACCGTATTCCACAAGACATCAAAAGGTGAATATAATATTGATTTATTAGTCAACGCATTTCAGGTCTCACTGAAACATGGCAATATGACATTGATTGGTCCTGAGGAAGGGACCAGGGAGGCCAAAAACATATTGACTACTTAATCAATATTATATTTACCCTTTGATGTCTGGTGGAATACAACAGCACGTTTTTTTTACCCTTCATCCTCCCTACTCTATATGCACCACATTGGGGACTGCAGCAGCCGTGATCTGCTTTTATATATCGACTTTTTGCTCAATAAATGTGAAAGAACATATGAGGACTTGGATCGTTACATTACTATACGAGGAGTGCCAGCGATCAATTGGAAACCCCTAACGTCCATAATGGAATTTTTTGTAAGTTAATGGTGGCTAAAACGTCCAGTAGATTCTGCATAGACCGGGGTGGATCACTATCATTCTCCATAGACCTGGGTGGATCACTATCATTCTCCATAGACCTGGGTGGATCACTATCATTCTCCATAGACCTGGGTGGATCACTATCATTCTCCATGGACCTGGGTGGATCACTATCATTCTTCATAGACCCGGGTGGATCACTATCATTCTCCATAGACCTGGGTGGATCACTATCATTCTCCATAGACCCGGGTGGATCACTATCATTCTCCATAGACCTGGGTGGATCACTATCATTCTCCATAGACCCGGGTGGATCACTATCATTCTCCATAGACCTGGGTGGATCACTATCATTCTCCATAGACCTGGGTGGATCACTATCATTCTCCATAGACCTGGGTGGATCACTATCATTCTCCATAGACCCGGTGGATCACTATCATTCTCCATAGACCCGGGTGGATCACTATCATTCTCCATAGACCTGGGTGGATCACTATCATTCTCCATAGACCTGGGTGGATCACTATCATTCTCCATAGACCTGCGTGGATCACTATCATTCTCTATAGACCTGGGTGGATCGCTATCATTCTCCATAGACTTGGGTGGATCACTATCATTCTCCATAGACCTGGGTGGATCGACTATCCAGTTGCGCACAGCAGATCTTGGATTCTACATTGGCAGCAGCAAACTACGGTAAACTCTAAAGAGTATTGTAGCCTCAGTCTAGTATCAGAATTCTCACAGCGCTCCATACATTTGAAAGATAAAGGAAAAAAAATCACAATCGTTAATATATTTAGCTTTTCCCCAATCCGAATCCTTAAAATAATAAAAAAAAAAATAATAAACATAATTAGATCAGCAAAGGGACCCGGACTTGAAAGTACATAATTATCAAAACCACATCTGACAGGCGATTCTGAAAGTTTTCCTCTGGAAACACTTAAATATTAAATAATCTGTGAAACTGCCCTAGAAACTGAAGTTATCTTTTCCAATTTTATTTTTTCGTTGGAAAAAACTTCTTTGTTTCGCTAACGACAACTCTCTGGTGCTTTGTCCCGGTGTTATTGAACAAGTTTAATGATTTGCAGAGGACCTCTTCTAAAGGCATTACCGGGCAACATGAGATTAAAAATGTACGATTGCGCGGGCTCTACCGGAGTAAATGAAAATATTTTATGCAGCTACCAAGAAGGGCCCCCAGAGATCAAATTAGAACCTCGCTGTGAAGGGAGATGTTTAGGCACGCCGCAGAATTATTTATGGCCGTGTTCGGCTCATGAGAGAATCAGCGGACATTACATTTAAATTAAACAAAGGGGAGAAAAAGAGATTTTGTAATTTGACTGCTAATGATAACCCTGAATATTCCGAACAGTTTAAGCTTTGGGCGATGGAGTCATGGCAAAGCAGAAGTCAATGTTGGAGGTCTTAGTACAAGGACGCTCAGGGTTTGAACTTAAAGTGTCATTCCGGAACTGGAAAGTTGCCAGGCAGCCAGAGTAGACAAGGAGAACAGAGGACAGCGGGAGTAGAGGAGCTAGTGGGGGTTTGCCCAATTAAACACCGGACTTCGGGGGTCCGCACCTGCAGCACTGCTTCAAGCCAGCGTCATCGAGGGTAACCCACGCAAGAGGAGAGAGAGAGCAGTGAGGAGGCCAGCCAGGTTATACACGGGCAGGGCTTCAACAACAGGAGAGAGAACTGAAGGAGGCTTTATTCTGGAGCCCACTGGGACGGGGTACTCGGTACCGGACCGGGGTATCACGGAGGTTATCATGGCAGTCCTTGGTTCGGACCGTGTCCCGAGCCCACAAGTAAAAAGGGGTTATTTACAGGGATTGTCGTGACGCCACCTACGGGTTGTGGTCAGTGAGGGGGCCACCGCTGCTGCTTACTTCTGCCAGGAGGATGGATGGAGCTGCAGCTAGATGGATGAGCCCGCCGTGGGTCGGGCTGCTCCTGACAGGGTGTGAAGAGTGGATATACCCGTTCTGTATGCAGGGAATCACACAAGGGAGACTGAAGCAGGGTTCACCGGGTTTTACTAGCAGTTCTTTCTCAGTACAAGCAGTTCTTTTACACAGATAACTCCGGACAGTCACTTAACCCTCTGCAGCCAGGTTTCCTTCTGAGACCCTACTCTCCCTCTGATGCCTTTCAGGCTCTTCTCTAACTTCTCTTCTCTGTGGACTGTATGGGGCAACTCGGTCCCTTGTCTGGCTTCTCCCGGTGTGTGGGTAGCAAGCCTGGGTCCTGTGTGCTGCTGTTCCTCCAGCCTGTGTGTTAGGAACTCTGACCTGGAATCAGAGTCCCCCGTCGGTGTGTCCGGGATCCGGCATATAGCCGCGGTCCCCTCAGAGCCGACTCTCTGGTCCCAGCCTAGCCTTAGGTGTCCCTATGTAGTGGGGATCACAGGGCCCTTTCCTACCCGTGTGACTACCGTGTACTCCACGGGATCCCTTCTCCCAGTCGTCCTCAGTCACCACTGTCGGTTTCCTCGGACCCAGCTGCACTGGTCCGGTGCTCAGTCTTTCCCCTTCCCTTTGTTTCCAGGCTGTGGAGCGGGCTTTCTCTCCAGGGGATTATACCTCACAGGATTCTGCGCCTCCAGGGAGCCTGAACCCTTCAGGGACGCTTCGCTCTGTCCTACTTGGTCTTTGCTTCTCATCCCTCTTTGGCCTACTCAGTCTTTTCATCTCGGCACCCACTGGCCTACTTTGTCTTTGCTGCTCACCTCACTCTGGCCTACTGCCTAACTACTTCCTGTTTTCCCCTTTTGTACCCGGTCTGTCACTATGTCTACGTCCCACCCACTGTGACTGGCCCTACCACCCCTTGCCCGCCTAGAGTCCCGGGCTCCAGGTTGGGTCTTGTGTCCGTGGGTGTGTGTTGTTAAGGTGGTTTGTGTAAAACCTGTCATTATCTGCCTGGCTGCAGTTCCTACCTGTGGCCACCCTGGTCGCAGGGGCACCACAGTATACCCACTCTCTGCAGTTTCCACCAGTAAAAAAAAGGTAGAGAGACAATCAGCGGTGTGTGTGTGCATTATTCCTCCCTCAAAATCTAAAAAACGAGAATGCGCATAGGGTCTTATCCTAATTAAGACATAAATCTCATACGGTCATTAGAACTGCTCACCTGGTTCGGTTGTGTAGCCCACAACCAGCTTGATCGCTCAAACACAGCAGCTGCAGCAGGGACCGCACTTCCACAGCGTGGGGGTGAAACTCTATCCGGGACCAAGTGTCTTACATTCCAATAAAGTATCAAAAACACCGGAATGTTTTGAACCAAGTAATCCTTTGTTTTATTTTCCGACGCGTTTCGGAGCTAATACCCAGCTCCTTCCTCAGGGAATGTTCGGGGTCCGTGCCAAATGCTCAGGTGTTCAGTATGGACCCAAAACAAGCAAATGGATGTGGATTGTATCGGCTGTAGCCAGATGAAATCGTACTGGTATTATAATGGAACCGGCACATGGATCTGGTATTATACCGTACTGTCACGTGTTGGCTGCTCTGCAGATTTAATGTGTCTTTTTCCTTTGGCACATTCAATGTTGTTGTATTGCAGTTTATGGGTGAGCCGGCTCTTCAGTCGCAGGTGAGTTGCTGTTGCTGGGTGTGTCATCTGACTTAGTAGCCATTAAATAACCTCCTCTTTCACCAGCTGATGTCACTGATAGAGTTTCACTCTGCCTTGACCATGTGTGCTGTTAGGAAGTCTGTGCTGCTGCTAAAGTCCTCCTGCAGTGAAGATATTCATCTTTGGAGAATTTTCTGCTGCTATTCTGGCTGGTGGGTGGAGGTGAGAGGGTGCTAGTTGAGGAGCTGAGGGTAAGGGTTGTGTCCCAGACCTCCTCACCATCTGAAGCACCTCTGGGAGCAGGGAAAGCTAAGACAGGGTCAGATTAGCTACCCAGGTACCCTGCCCATTATTGTCATCCTGCTACTCGTTCCCTCATCCTCTGTACCACTACTGTGACAGGTACGGTTTCATCCGGTTTAAAGGCAGCTGGATGAGGGATAGAAAAAAATGCCTACACGTGGGCACCCTTAGCCACCTCTTCTGAAGGAGGCTCCGCAGACAGCCGGGCACTCAAAATATGTTGCGATGTAGCGTAAACTTTAAGATTAAAATCACTCCATTCTCGAGGACAAAGGGATATTTCATAAGAGGTTGATTGCAAAGTTGCAGGTTCTTACAAATACTTTACAATGATACTCACTGGAGGAAGTTGGACGGATTAAAGTTTAGCGAGACGTCTACCTGTTCTTATATCCTCTATGTCAGGAGCATCACAAAGACATTTCCAACTTAATATTCCAAGTAATTGGAGAAATAATTCTAAATTCAGTTCAGACAAACAGTTAAATTTATCAGCGATATCGAGGTCATTTTCCCCCAGAATTTAACCTATTGAAACATTATCTCCCCTATTCAGGTCAGTTGGGAGCCCCGAAAGTCACTTTCTCACACTTGTTGTAATTGCCCAACACTCAGGTTGTTTATTTACATTATTTACCGACGTCAATCTCAATTAGAGGAATTTACATGTGGGACTCCTCAGAGCGCTGATATTTGACACATTGTGTCCCCGAGGACCCCAAAGGGTTAGAAAGGTCCAAACAGAAAAGAAAAAAGCATTATGTCTGTATCCAATTCATCAATGGATTATTTGGACATTTTTTACATGGAATTTAAATTGTATTTTTTCTGATAAGCTTCAATTTCATGCTGCAAAAGATATTAAGAATTTATGTGTTAGGGCACAAGTTATGTAGGTTTGGGCAATGTCATCATCTCAACTATTGTAGGAGCTAGGAGCAAAGTGGGGCAATAGGGTCAGGTCCAATAATAAAGTGATCTATAGACAGGTATTTGTTCGGCAGATTGATGTGTCACGGGGTGGTAAAGGGAGTCAGGTAGCAGGATAGTAAGTTGGGCAAAAGGTAAACAGGGGAACTAGTATGACCCCTACACTAGGGCTCCTTGGCTCTCCCTGCTCCCAGAATAACCTCTGAAGGTGAGGATGTCCAGGCCGCCACCACTGCCCTTTGCTCCTGAACAACCCTAGGCTATGTCCCCATCAACTTAACACAAAGACCGGGATGCACAGCAACTCCCACAAAATAAGAAAAACTCCAGGCAGGAACAGCAGGACACACAGCACTACGTCCTTACAGAACACGGTCTTGGCAGAGACTAAACTCTATCAGCAACATCTGCTGATGGAAGAGGGAACTATTTAAAAGGCTAGGAGAGTGGACAACTACAATAGCTGACATACCCAACAGCAGCTCACCTGTGCCTGGAGAGCCGTAAACCCATATACAGCAACAGCTTCTGATATTAACACTGAATGTGCCAAAGGGAATTTACTGCAGAACAGTCAACACGTGGCATGATCTTCTTGAATGAGGCAATATTGAATATACAGGAGTTTTTCAGTCCGTGACTGTGTCATTTAATAAAGGGGTGATATTGTCACGGTGTAGTGAGAATGCTGATGAGGAAATGGCAATTATTGGCAGGATGACCAGGGAAGACTAGTCTGAACCTAGTCTTAGAACCCTGAATGGCCCTGATCCCGAAGGTATCTCTAAAGGTGAGAAGGTTCAGGCCTCCAGCATCTCCCTAACCTCCTCCACCAGCAATGAGCTATTCCCCCCTCACCTCCCTCCACAGAACTGGGATACAGCAACTCCAAAGGAAAAGACTTCAGCAACACAAACACCCAGGTCAGCACAGCACAGCTTCCAGGCATAGAGTGAGACTCTATCAGCAACACCACCTGGTGGAAGGAGAGGCTACTTAAAGGCCAGGGGGAGGGGAGTTCAGGTGAGTCACACATTAATCCCTCAACCAGCAGTTGAACCTAATAGTGAATGCAGTTCTGGAGCCCAACACAGGAGACCAGGACCTTCACAACTATCAACCATGCAGCTCTTAAAGACAAACATACACAGCAGCATCCAGCAATGTCAGCGCCATCTAGGCGTGTGACAGATATTAGGGAGAGTCTGAGGGGATAGCGGATATTCATGATGCCACCTGCGGTATGCGGCTGCCACTGCTGCAGAACCTCTTGGGGATGATGACCGGCAGCTTAGAAAGTGCCCCCTCCCCGCAGGCGGAGCGCAATCCCCAGGGCAGTGGAGTGGTCTTCCCGCGGCTCATACCTCGGCAGTTGGTCACTTGGTCTGAAGTACCCTCGATGTTTCAGGCGGCCCCAGTGGCCAATGGTCGCCGCAAATAAAAGCCTCACACACTACAGCTGCAGTTCCGTTGCTTTTACCCAGGTGTTAAAACATGGCCACCGAGTACGCTCCTTGCCACTCTCTGGTACAGCACTTTCTCCAGAGCTGGGTTAGTGCAGTCAAGCTATGGTTGGTGCACTTTCCTTCTCCTTCTAGGTGTCTCAGTCTCTGGTGGGTCTATGTTCTCTCAGTGCTATAAGGGGTAGCTCTCCTCTGAAGTAAGCACAGCATCGCTCTGCCCTCCAGGCTCTCAACGCTCTCCCACAGGACAGAGCTCAGGTACCGACAGCCACGAGTGCTTATTTGTGTTCCAGGCACCATTAGGATCCCTCCCGGGATCTGCTCCCTAGTTTAGCCGCCTTCCCCAAGATGTGTTTGGTGTTCGGCCACAGCTCCTGTAAGAAGTCAGGGGCCTCTGGATTTGCAGCTCGGTCATGAAGCTTCTGCACCGTGTTCAGGGCCGGGTCCCTGTGTCCTCCACCAACCCTTCTGTCTCATCAGCCCCTAGGGCTCTTCTCTCTCCGTCAGTTAGTCTTTCCTTCCTGTTGGCGAGTTGGGCAGCATTGCTCCAACCCACGAGAGTCAGCACCACACCATCTCGACTACCACTTCCGGACAGTCGATGTTACTCCTCTAGTCTCCTTCTACTGTCTCTACTCTGTCTCTACCACTTCCTGTTTCCCCTTTTTGTGACCTGGGTCCTCCCTCCGGGTCCTCCCATTGTCCCAGGGCGTGTGTGTGTTTTTGTTTTGGGCTCAACTGCACCATCCCAGCACCTGGAGAACAGGGGCTCTACACTCCCTAACCGCAGGAGTGCAGTACCTCTGGTGGCGGCTTACCCGGTGGGGCGCCACATGTATATACAGTGTGTAATGCTGGTATTGTGCCTTCTACTGTTAATAAATATTTCTCTTGTCTATGTATGCCCCTTTTCAAACACAAGCTTCTGGCTGCCATAGGGATCAATATACAGGCGGCGCATAGCGTTTCATGCCCGTAATGCTATGTGCTCTGCCTCAGAATTTCTACGTTTTCAACGGACTAGGGGCAGATGCAAGTCTGACCCCACTTAAAAGGAAGAAGTAACAGTGATCGATCATCATGGGTTAAGAAACTTTGTGGTTGTAATCAAAGGCATTCAGAGTCTATTTTTTCCCTGAAACGTTCCGCTCATGTTCCCTTTTAATTCAACAAAAAAAAATTAAAAATTGCAGTGAAATATAAGTTTAGAAACAGCAAAATCATTTAATGACTTCATCATTTGGGATATTCAGACGTTTTCAAGAGCGCTAAATGAGAGATGCAGAAGGGGGATTCTCTGATTAGCTTCATTGATTTCTACTTGAAGATGCTTTACTTAACTTCAGTCACTCTTGAGTCGACTCCGAGGCTTCTCCCGAGGTCCTTAATGTGGGGGTAGCATCAATCCATGCAGAACACATTCACACCTTTAGGCACTCGTCTCATTACCGGATCGGTAACGGTTTAGACAATGTGCCGATAAACTGCTACAAATTATCCACGACCGACGGCGGGTCGGGTTTAGCGTCGTCTCGATTGCAACTCACGATTATTTGTAAATATCTATTGATCCTTCTGTCAATAAAGGGTTTGTTACAACCTACTTTGTTCCGTTCTTATTAATTCTCGGAATCCTTTTCTTGACAATAGAATCACGTTGTGTAGATGAGAGATTGTTCCTTTTTGCCGAGACGTTCGGCTCTGAGACGAATGAGCGGCATTGTGAGCGCATCATCGGGATACATCACTTATAATATTAATAATGTTTTGGATTCCATTCACTATTTATCGTAGAGGCAGATAAAGGTTTGAAATTAGCAATTTGTCTGGGGAAGAATTAAGCGGGTGTCAGGTGAAATGGTTGTTGTATTGTTACAATCTTGTTAGTTGTCAAATTACATTTTATTATCATTGTTTCTGCTCTTCATTTTTTTTTCTTAGTTAAAGTAAATTGGCGCATTTAAAAAAGCGACACTAGAGAATGGATGAGCCGATTACTGGTGAATGATAATATAGGGAAGACAATGCAATTGAATTTTAAAATGAATTTTAACCTATTTCAACCCTCATCCCCTTAGGGATTTTTAACCTGAAAAGTGCCACCTTCAGCAGCGCCTGTGCTGCATTCTGTGAAGGCGTCTATAATCACTTTACCCATGTACACCTAAATAATCCAATATATAAAGCTGAGTGTGCGTGTGTATGTCCCAAGCCACGCCCACCCCATATAGCCACCCCACTCAGCATAGCCCACCTACCCAACATAGCCATGCCCCCAGTCTGCATTACCAACGCACCATCTCCACATATCCCTGCCTCCTCCACATAGCCCCACCCCTGGGACTATGTGGAAGGGTGGATGTATGAAGGGGCTGGGGTTACACATGGGGGTGGTGCTATGAAAGGGGTGTGACTGCTGGGAGGGGTGGCTATGTGTAGAGGCATGAGATGCAAAGGGGTGGGGCTGCTGGGAAGGGAGGGGCTATGATACATACACACACATACATACATTACCATAAATGAGTGATATTGCCAGATATGGGTGATATTACCATATATGGGCATTAGAACCATATATGACCATTACACCCGGACAACGTCGGGTTCTACAGCTATTGACGTTATAAAGTATCCCGCCATGTATGTAAATTCATAATTGCAGGTCCGATGGGTCTTTCACCGGTCCGGACCTTCACCCCCTCTTCGGTCTTCCGCCTCCTCTTCTCTCTTCCCAGTCTCGTCTTCGACGCCTGCACAGATTCCTCTCTCTTCGTGCAGGTGCCCTGAGCTCTGCCCTACTGCGGGCAGAACATCTGACTATTGTACCACCGTGTACCGCAGGCCCAGATCCTGTCCTGTTTTGTGTTCTGCTTTATGCAGACACCAGGGTGGGAATCTAGCGCTTGGGAACTAGTAGTAATACTCTGTGCAACCATGCAGTTTACTCTGCCACATTAGGGCAGAGCTAAGTGCGCATGCGCCAGATTCCCAACCCTGCAGTCTGCATAAAGCAGAACACAAAACAGGGTGTGATCTGGCACTTGCGCAAACATACAGGAAATGGCACAGGCGCTGAAGCCGAGACGGGGACAAGAGAAGAGGTGATGCCCAGAAGAAAGAAGAAGTAGAGAAAGGATGAAGAGGTGGTGACATCCGGATGAGTGAGAAAACCCATTGAATCTGTAAGATGAATTTACATACGCAGCGGGAAACTTTATAAAGTGATTATTTAGGTGTACAGAGGGCTAGCGGGATTATAGCCACCATAGGCGCTGCTGAAGGTGGCACATTTATTTTAAAACAACCCTAGGGGGTGACAGGTTCACTTTAAAGGGTGTGTAAAATGTACGATTACAGTAGAGATGAACTCGATTCCAGCCCTCTGGCCACCAGCCATGTCATTTGGTGTAGGGTGGTGGCACCTCATCTGAATTGTAAGAAAAATTAGATCACCAGCGATCCAGAAGAAACGCTCATTATTAGAAGATAGATGTCATAAAACTTCACATTTATTACTTCCCTGAAATCAGCACTCAATCAGACAGAAACATGGAAATCACCTACAAAAAAACCCACGCATTTCGGCCATAAACCATGAATATGGCATCGCTGAAACGCGTTGTTTTTTTGTAGGTGTTTTTCATATTTCAGTCTATTTGTGTGCTGATTTTATAGAAGTAATAAATGTGATTTAATGATATCCATCCTCTAATTGTGGACGGAACGTCTTGATCTCTGGTCATCTATTTTGTCTGCAAGTCCATACGTGGCTCCTGGGTGGATATGGAAGACCAAGGGATTTCACGTGGACACGGTGAGCTGGGATACATTTTTATTTGCATGCTCTCATTAGAATTGTAGATCCCTTATTCTTCACAATATCAGAGCTGGTGAAGCCAGCAGGAGGAAGGAGGTTGGAACAACTCCAATGCCGAAAAAACAATGTCTCAGGTTGCTGTTGGATCAGGGTCCTGCTTATGTATTTGCTCAACTTTAATTTTTTTCCATTTTATTTATTATTTGGCCATTTCAAGTAAAAATGAATCTATTTCTCATCTAGGGGTGGTAAAACATAAAATACACATTCATAGAATCCGGTCCATCAGTTATGCCAGTCATCTGGGGTGGCTGGAAAGGAGCTCAGAGAACCCCCTCCTACTTCCCTGCATCCCAATCTCTGATTTTTATTCACCAGTGTGATGTCTCAGTATCTGACCACTTGTGCTAGGGTGAACTATTCTTAATAATGCCAGACCATCTGCAAGTTAAGGGACATGAGCCATTGTTTCATATGGGACTGTGCCCTCTTTAGTCTGCTAATTTGTGGAATGCCTGCTGATTGTGGATTGCATCAGTCCCTGCGGTGTACTAGGCTGCATCATTCCGTCAGATTGATTTAGCTACCGATGAGGGAACAGCAATCTCTCACCAACCTATGGGACACAATGCCCTGAAATGGGAGCTGAAAGATATAAAAAGGGGTTTACTCCTGTCTTATCCAGACTTCACAATTGGAGCCATGGTAAAGATGGTGGATTACAGAACTGCTCTACTGTCCAACATTAATCCCACAAATTAGTTTGGAGAACCCAGGTTTGGACTATCTAGTCACCTCACCACAAAGCTCACTGTGTTCAGCTGGTTTCCTAAGCTTGCCGTTACCGCCTCTCACTGGACAGGGTGTCGCTGGCTGGAATACTTTGTCTTGGATGCCCCAAAGACATAGAAGTTTTGATCACTGGGGAGCCAGCAGAAAGGTGAGACCCTGTCATATGCACGATCTGGTGTCTTTGATGGGAATGTATTATATGCTGTAAACTGTTTGTGACCCAATAAAGTCTTACTGGAGCATGGTACCCTTACCCTGTGTTGTCTGAGTAGTGTTTTGCCTATAGGGAAAGAGTGTGGGCATCAAGTGGGATGAGCCCCAGCCCCGGGTGCTCTTTCTAAAGACAAACAGGTCAGCAGTCAAGAGCACCTACTGACCCTCGAGAGCACCTACTGACCCTCGAGAGCACCTACTGACCCTCAAGAGCAACTACTGACCCTCAAGAGCAATAACTGACCCTCAAGAGCACCCACTGACCCTCAAGAGCACCCACTGAACCTCAAGAGCACCACTGACCCTTGAGAGCACCTACTGACCCATGAGAACAGCCACTGACCTCGAGAGCACCTACTGACCCTCGAGAGCACCCACTGACCCTTGAGAGCAACTACTGACCCTTGAGAACAGCCACTGACCCTTGAGAGCACCTACTGACCCTCAAGAGCACCGACTGACCCTCAAGAGCACCTACTGACCCTCAAGAGCATCTACTAACTCTTGAGAGCACCCACTGACCCTCGATTTTCATTAAAAAAATCGATGAAAACCGAAACAGACAAAAACCGAGGTATCACTGTACACATTGTGACACATGCATGTATATATATATATATATACTGCGACACATGCAGAAACATATATACACTGTGACACATGCACAAAACATATACACACTGTAACACATGCACACACATATTCACTGTGACACATGCACACACATAAATGCACTATGACACATACCATACATATACACACTGTAACACATGCACACACATATACACTCTGTAAGGTTAGGGTCACACTTGGGAGGCTTTTTTTTTATGCCAGCGTTAATGGTTGCAGTTTTTTTCTGTTGCCATTTTTATGCCATTTTAACGCTACATGTATGTACCATACGTTAATGCATGTGTTTCCGTAGGCTCCCATGTTAAAAAAAAATGCATGCGTTTTTGAAAAAGCAGCACAAAACGTTACAGACCATGTTTTTAGCGGACCTTGCAAAAACGCATAGCGTCAAACGTAATGCACGTTTGCAATGCATTTTTTGCACTGCAGCCTATGGGTGCGTTAGCACATGCGTTTTAACACCTTTCCACATTAAAAAGCGCATGCATTTAGCGAATGCATGACGCAAGTGTGACCCTAGCCTAACACATATATACACTGTGACACATGCATATACACACGAGAATACATGTATACACATATACACACTGTGACACATGTACACACATACTGTATATAGTAGTCCCATATTTCTCCATCAATAACAGTTTCTATTTTTGCACTTTGGCAGCCATTATATCATGGAGAACAGATATTTGAGCCAATTGTATTCTATTTATTTATTCTTAGACAAATGAGCTTTATATCCACCCGTTCTCTTCGCTCTGGAAGTGACTTCAGATTCACTTCTACATTAATCCGATCCTCCCACTCCCAGCTCCAAGACTTCTCCCGAGCTGCACCAATTCTCTGGAATGCTCTACCCCAAGAAATTAGGACGATCCACAACTTACATAGTTTCAGGCGATCCTTAAAAACATATCTTTTTAGGCGGCCTATCATGATCCCTAGTCAAAGTTATCTAGACATAGCCTATCCGCTTCACCAGTCTCAAGTAGATCACAAATAACAGGTGGTGTCCACTTATACTGTTCCCCATCTCCTCAAGTTGACTATACCATCATTGTAAATAAGCCCCTGTACTTTGTGTCCCCCCACCTCATTGTTAGATTGTAAACTGTTATGAACAGGGTTGTGTCATGTGCTTAGTTGGCGCTGACATTGCTGGATGCTGCTGTATATGGTTGTCTTTAAGAGCTGCATGGTTGATAGTTGTGAAGGTCCTGGTCTCCTATGTTGTGCTCCAGAACTGCATTCACTATTAGATTCAACTGATTGAGGGGTTAATGTGTGACTCACCTGAACTCCCCTCCCCCTAGCCTTTAAGTAGCCTCTCCTTCCACCAGGTGGTGTTGCTGATAGAGTCTCACTCTATGCCTAGAAGCCGTGCTGTGCTGACCTGTGTGTTTGTGTGGCTGATGTCCTTTCCTTTGGAGTTACTGTATCCCAGTTCTGTGGAGGGAGGTGAGGGGGGAATAGCGCAGGGCTGGTGGAGGAGGTTAGGGAGAGGCTGGAGGCCTGAACCTTCTCACCTTTAGATATACCTTCGGGATCAGGGCCATTCAGGGTTCCTAGACTAGAGTCAGACTAGTCTTCCCTGGTCACCCTGCTCTTCCCTCATCAGCATTCTCACTACTTGCTCTAATGATTATATTATATTGTATTTTCTGATAACTGATTCTTTAAATATGAACCTCGGAATGGTGAAGCGCTGTGGAATATGTTTGCGCTATATAAATAAAGATTATTATTATTATAATGAAGCTGATGTTAACATTTTATAAATTGAGTAATACCAAGATCCAAACAAACCCGCACATAACATTCTAGAAAAACGCACAACGACCAAATTGATTTCCCTTAAAATAATTTTCCAATGGCGAGAAATTGGATACAAATGTCATTTTACCCAAATATTATCAATGTGTCAACCTGACATTTAGATTTGTGTTTCCTCGTGTGTTGGGACGCTCTCGTGTACACCCGGCGTTCTGTTCCAAGAACGATGGAAAAAGTCCCGTATTTATAAACTGATTTCCCTCGGCGATCGGAATTGTGTTTCTTTTACATTCTAAACCGTAACCTTTGGAATGACGTCAGCCATTAGATGTATTTAAAAACACATCAATCATTTTCTGAGCCGCTCGATTGTTTTTCACTAAAACCTTTGCCCTCGTTGGGCAAAAAAAAAAAAAAGTTCCGAAATGTATTTGCAAAAATAAAATTGTATCAAATTAAGACGAAATAGAAACAAAGCGAAGATGGAAATAGTAATCAGCGGTGGAACGGGCCGCCATTGCGCCGAGGTAATTTACGATAAACGTTGTTATTATTAGTTTTCGGTGCCGGTGATTTCTGTGTCACATTAAGAGAGGAAATTAATGAGCTATCGAAAACATGGAAAAAATTAAACCAGCGGGACGTCTTCTGTGATATCTCTTGGTGTATACAGATTCATCAATTAATTTGTGTCAGAAATTACTATGGAAATAAATAACCCGGAACATTTTTAATTATGTTTTATTAGTATTTTATTGATTTATTTATGTATATTTTTATTTTTTTAACATTTTTTTTAATTAGGTAGTTTGTAAAATTTTAAAGAGAACCAACCAGCAGGATTTAGGGCTACAAAGTGAAGCCGGTGCCTTACAGGTGCTGGGATACTGAGTGCAATCATAGCTTTACTTGAATGATTCCATGTTTGATTACAGAGAAAAGTCCTTGGAAAGAGAGCAGCAGGGGGACGGAGTGTGCAGCACGGTGTCACTATTTGGGGTGGGGTTTGTTTGCATTACACCCCTGTGGGCTCTAAGCCAAACCCTCCCCCCTCCCTCTCTGCTTCCCCTCTCACTCCCTCCCTGTCACTATATGCCAGGCACAGGACATCTGACATCGCGCATGCTCATAGCCGAGCTCATCACTCCCTCCCTGTCACTATATGCCAGGCACAGGACATCTGACATCGCGCATGCTCATAGCCGAGCTCATCACTCCCTCCCTGTCACTATATGCCAGGCACAGGACGTCTGACATCGCGCATGCTCATAGCCGAGCTCATCACTCCCTCCCTGTCACTATATGCCAGGCACAGGACGTCTGACATCGCGCATACTCATAGCCGAGCTCATCACTCCCTCCCTGTCACTATATGCCAGGCACAGGACGTCTGACATCGCGCATGCTCATAGCCGAGCTCATCACTCCCTCCTGTCACTATATGCCAGGCACAGGACGTCTGACATCGCGCACGCTTTTAGCCGAGCTCATCACTCCCTCCCACGCCTGCGTGTCTGGCTTCCCCGGCTTCTCCCTTCTTCTCCTGTGATCGTGCAGGAGAGGAGACCGGGACAGATCAGATCTTTGACCACAATAGCGGCAATCTGTCTCAGTCTCTTCTCCTGTTCTGATCGCAGTCTGTGAGACGAGATGCGGAGAGGAGGGAGCGGGGCCATCTCCTGCTTGTGACCGCGCGATCACAGGAGAAGCAGTGACCAGCCGGGAAAGCAGGAGACACAGGTGAGGGAGTGAGTGGTGAGCTCAAGCACATTGTGTTTTGAGCATGCGCGATGTCAACCTGGTAAATAGTGGCAAGGAAGGAGTGAGAGGGGGAGGAAAAAGGGAGGGAAAGAGGAAGGGATGAGGGTTTGACTTAGAGCCCACAGGGGTGTAATACAAACTAACCCCACCCCAAATAGTGACACTGTGCTGCACACTTGGCTCGTCTGCTGCTCTCTTTCCAAGGATTTTTATGACACTTTTCTCTGCAATCAAACATGTAATCATTGAAGTAAAGGTCTGATTGCACTCAGTATCCCAGATCCTGTAAGGCACCGGTTTCACTTTATAGCCCTAAATCCTGCTGGTTGGTTCCCTTTAATCTTTGCAGTTATTTGTAGTTTGGGAGTGTGGGAATATTTGCACACATTAAGGAGACTCAACTATGTAAGGAGATTTCTTTTATAAAGGTTATTAGAATAAAGCTGCCGGAACCAGGGGCAACAATAATCAGAGCTCGGCTACACAACCGCAGCCAGGTATGTTCTACTCTGAGACACCGTGCAGTACAAGGAGAAACACGACTTGTGCAATGATGTCCCTGGCCATCTTTTCCCCGCCCTGCTACAGTTGATTGACAGGTCTCTTCCATGTGCAAAAATAGGGAGCGGTATGTCAAACAACTAGAGAGGGGTGGTGGAAAGCTGGCCGGGGACATTATTGGGCTAGTCTGGTCCCTCCTTATATCTTCCTGCCCACCACAGCGAAACCCTAACCCCAATGCTCCTTCTAATGATTCAGCAGCTCTTTGTCACTATACATTGAATGTATAAAGCCATCATGAGGTGTCAGCATGTAATCATTCACAGCTCCTCTGTGTAGCCCATTTGACTGTTATCTTGTACTTTTCTTTCTATGCTGAAAGGTTTATGGACCCTTTCCCTTCTGGCTGAAATTTCTTTCAGCCTTAATGCTATATTCAGCTTATTATTATCACTCCCTTCTGGTATATTTACATGCCTCTGGTTTCACTCCATGTTGGATGTAGACTCTCTAGTCTCATCATGTTGCAGGAGTTTGTCTCTGTATTACTGAGATGTTCATTCCAATTGCAGCAGCAAAGTTTCCTACTAGAGAAGATTTGGAGCCCTGTTATATCTATTGCCTTGCCTGAGTTCCCTATGAGTTCCCTTGCCACCTGTCCCTTCATTCCCTTAGGGGGTAGAGGGGACATATAGGTGTGTCTTATCTAGACATATAGCAAGGTATGAGACCCAGGCATCCCCACCTGCAGGGGTATTCTTGGGGTTAGGGATAGTCTAGGTGCCCCTAGTGTGAGCAACAGTTAAAGTGCATATAGTCCCTTACCTGTACTCTTAGTGTGACATAAGCTGCCAATCAGAGGTGTGGGCAGGTTTATAAGAAGAAAGGTTACAATCTGTGGTGTAGGCGGTGTTATATTCTATGGAGTTATATGCAGAAAGGTTACAATCAGTGATGTGGGCGGGGTTTTACACTGAAAACTGCCAATCAGTGGTGTGGGCAGGTTTATAATCAGAAAGGTTCCAATCAGTGGAGTGGGCGGGGTTATACACAGCTCAGCATTCTGAGGTCTGCAAGATCTGCAACAGAGAAAACTGGGATATTGTCATAATGGCTGCACCCAGTAAACTAAGTGACACATCAATGGAATCAGGGTCTCTGCCCCTACATCATGCTGCTGACAGATTGCATAGAAAAAACTTGCTAAAAGTTTCCCTTTGGCTACAGTCATTATGAGTCTCCTTGGGATAGTAAATATTATATTCACCCTTTGATGTGTGGTGGAATATGGCAGGGTGGTATTTAACCCTTCACCCTCCCTCCTCTATATGCACCACGCTGGGGACTGCAGCAGCCGTGATCTGCTTTTATAGTGGTTGTGACTCTCACAACCACACAAGGTGAAGCCTCTGATATCTATTTAGGTCCTATTTTATCTCTCAGACCCTTTATCCTCCCTACTTTACTTTTCTGAGATAACGACCTTTGGGTTTTCATTAATCATCAACATTAACAGAAATAAACACATGAAATAGATCCCTCTGTGTGTAATGACTCTATATAATAGATGTGGTCACTTTATGTATTGAATAAAGTAATTTGTAGATGATACTCTAATTCACTGAGATGTACTTGTACATATATATATACATGTATCCAACACTTCCCCTCTGCAGAAGCAACAATGAACTTCAAAGGAAAGCTCTAGTAGAAGTCAACCCCTTCTGTGGGTAATTTTGGCCCCAGTCATGTAACACTGAGATCTCTTCTTTCTCATTGTCCAATTGGAGAATCCTGAAATGATCTTCTACGTTGCAGCCAACATGTGAGTTATTGCACCAGATCCACAATACTGATCATTTTTGCTACATATAATATTCTGGTCATTTTCTTGGATGATGTTGGGTATGAAACTATAAAAGAGACAGAAGTCTTCTTACATTCTGCAGCGGCATTGAAGGAGTAAGCTTCACGCTGAGCTACATTTTTCGAGACCATGAATGTAACTTTACCAACATCGGAGAGAAAGGAGATCCCCAGCACAAAAAGAAGTATCAGGTTTAGTCTTCACTCCAGGTAACAGGCTGAACATCATCGCTGGAGGGCCAACTCGCTTCTAGAAAGGGCCTTCGAACCAGAACCATTGAAGATCTATGAAAGACAGAATATTGTATCACTCTATAAACTGCACTGTATGTTTATCCCTGTGTACAACGATGCAAGGAAAGAAACAGAACGCTTTCACGGGGCATCCGAGACTTCAAAAATACAACGGCAGAGTTCAAACTGACTCGGTTATCAGTGTTCCCATTGAAGTGTTAAAGAGATTGCACAATGGCAGCCCACTGGAAACACTTGTGCTTTGCAGGCTTATTTCTAGGTTTTGTATATGGTCTATGATTTTAGAGGAAGTTGTCAGTAGTATTAGGCTATGTGCCAACGTCGAATTTGTGCTGGCATCCTAAATCCACACTATGTTGCAAAGATCCTTCTTCTTCTTCTCATTTTTTTCATAAGTCAAACATGATTCTGAAGTGTAAGCTACTGTAGCGCCCAGGCTTTGGGTACTCGAGGGTTAGGCGGCAAGGCTTAAATCTCCGGTTGTCACGCACTGACTCCGTGTCCTGGGGCTATCTTTTGAAAAGGGGTTTTATACACAGGGGATTATGTACAAGTTTGTTTCGTGACGCCACCTGCAGTCTCTGGTGAAGTAGCACCAGCGCCCCACAGTCCGCCGGAGGTCGGTGGTATCGCGGCTGAGATGGTGTAGTCCTCCGCAGGCAGGACTGGGAACTCCGGGGCAGCAATTCCTGTGAAAGAACAAGTTCACGCAAAGGAAGATGCAGCAGAATCGAGTTCACTTCACTCCGGGTACTTTACTGGAAACTTTAGCAGCATTGATTACAGTTCTCAGTTCAGCAAGTGTTATAATGACAAGTAGCTAACGGGTGGCTGCAAGCAGATCCCAGGTGGGAGGATGGATCCCTCAGTGTGTGCCTCTCTCTCCGTCTTTTCCTTTCTGCTTCCCAGTATTTTGTATGAAATGTGATCCCATAAAGCGAGCCTGACCTCCTGCTTTCTCTCCTCGCTCCCATCGGGTTACCTTCTGCTGGCCACCGAACCATCAAGTGGTGCCTGGTACCCTCTTTTGGTCACTTAAGAGCCAGGGCAGTATATATACATATACTCCTCAGGTCTTCGGATTTTCTGTGGTCCTTGGAGGATCCCACAGGTGTGGGCTCCGGTGCACCGGTGAGCTGTTGTGGTTAGACCTTCTCAAGTCCTTTCCTTTCCCCAACGTCTGTCCACGCCTGGGATCTGTCTTTCTTCCACTCTCCTGGTCCTCAGCCGAGAGACCCTCTCCTTGCTCCTTCAGGCTCACTGCCTGACTTTCCTCCTTGGAGGCAAAAGACCTCCTTTCTCCCCCTGGAAGTGGTTTTGTTCCTTCCTGGGTACCTCCCACTGTGTGATCTAGTGTGGGGTGCTGGTCTATGGTCCCACCCACCATCCTAGAATCTGCTGCAGATGGAGTATCTGCACCGCTTTTATGGGTGCAGTATCCCTCTGTGACGCCTGCATAGCGGGGCGCCACACTACCATGTCAACTGAAGAACTACAATCGAGGCTCACTGCAATAACTAGGAATCTGCTGCTACTCACAGCCTAAGAATAAATAATAAATAATGTAAAAAGACTGTAAGTAGAGGCAGAGTGTTACGCACTTAGGTATTTCAACAAGAGTAAAAGGAAAAATAAAGCCTATCTCTTATCAACTGCACTTGTCCCAACTGGTTCCTGAACAGACCACTATCCTAGTCGCACTGTACCTAGTGGCTCCTGCACAGACTGGGATATCCCTAGCTGAAACACTAGGAAATCACAATCCGGACCTGGATGCCTAAAATGCCGTTGAGTTGTACATTGTACTTCCATAGGAATCAGAGGTAAAGATAGCAGACCTCTATAATCCTGGATAGTGAAAGTGTGCAGATATACGTGAAGACTCAAGATGTGAAAACATAAAATGCAAGCAAAAGTGGAAATAAGTGAAGTAGCTGCTGTAAGTTAAGATACTCCTAAAACCAGATGAAAGGAGAATGTAAGATAAGTTAGACAGCAAAGTACAACAATCTTTAGCAGTTGGGCTGGTAATGCCTTAGCAAGTGTAACCATTATGTAAATACTTAGGAATCTGATAGCGTGAGATATAACGAGACTGAGACCAGGATTTGGGTAAATAACTGTTTGCAATATTGAAACAGTTTAAAGAACAAATTTGAACAAGGCAAATACCAAAACTAGATGCAAGTGCGACCAGCACTAATATGTGAATGTCCAGAAATAATATGCAAGAGCACAAGCAGCACTATTACGTGAATGTCCAGAAATAAAATGCAGTGAAGTATGCAGATGGTACAGTAAGTCCAGTACACAGCCAACACTGATTTAGTCCCACATTAAAAGGGAACTCCAGTGAGAGAAAACCTTTTAGTACAGTTCCTGTCCTGCTACATGATGAAGCAGTGCTGTTCACAGCAGTTCTAGGATCTATAGATCTCTTATAATTTATAAAAATCATACCTGCACCTCTTCTCTGGCCCCGGACCGAATGTTCACCTGCAGCTTATATAAGAGCAAAACGCAGGGATGTTCAGGGCATGGACGCTGGAGATCTGATCGCCTACATTCGCACCCCAAATTCTGTTAGCGAGGGGCATGAGAGATTAGGTCCTGAGTGGGGGCAGAGAAGGCGTGATTATCGATTAATGAGATTAATCAGAGCAGCAATGTACAGCTCTGCTTCATCATGTAACAGGGCAGGAACTACTAAAAAGTTTTCTCTCACTGGAGTTCCCCTTTAAGTACATTGATAATGAAACAGAGAATCAAAGTTCTTATAGATCAAGGAAGTCCAGAAATAATAGCGCTCTTCTCCTAGAGGTCTTGATGGGAGGAAACCAACAGTCAGGATCGGGGTAATGCACCATAGACTGTAAGCAGCTGAGAAGTAATGAGGCAGAGCAAGAGCTAACAAGTGGCAACAGGAAGTCCAGAAACAAGCACAAAGTACTAAGGCAAGGAATAAACCCCGGTCTGGGACTTATAAGCAAGACTGAGAATTAAGATATTACTTTGTCTTGGCACCAGACAAGAAGCCAGGGATGAGGATGGTTCTTAGGGTCATTTAATTAATCACAATGCATTTCAGCGATAATGCCAGCCTCCATCAGGACAGATTAGTGCATTATCCTCACCCCCTCCCCTCTCACTAGACCACCAGGTAATACCCTTATGAGCACCCCTCCTGTTTTCTAGTCTACTTATAAGCAGGACTGACAGGAAGTTCATGGCAAGGTAAGGCACCAGACTCCATCTTGGATGAGGGCAAGAAGATACAAAAATTCCATGGAGTCCCTGAAACCTTACAGCAGGATCCACATAGGAATACAGCTAGCAGAGAAAACCAGTATCAGAAGGGTATAAATAGCCGCACCCAAAATGTGATAGGATAGAGAAAATGAAAAAAAATGAAAATATCTGTTGACAGCAGGAACAGAGACCAGAGTGGAGTCAAAAAACAAAGAAGTCTCTAGAAGGTGAGTGAGTGCATGACAGGGGGCAGGGGATTCACATTGAGCTAAAGTACATGACATACAATATACATCTTACCTATGCACTTTGTTGCGCTTCTTAAGTTTGCTTACAGCTGGAAGGTGATAAAACTTCAGTGTCCTACAGATAACCTGATGCATTTGTATTAATTGCTGGGTACATTTTAGCGGTCGACTTGCTGATTCCTTGTTTATGCAAATGTCATCATTAAAAACGTTTTAAGATGTTCGACAAGAAAAAAATGAAACCGGCTGAAATCCCCAAAGTGAAAATATTAGAAATCTAAAGCGACATGTCATAAAAATGAGAATATTTTTCGAGCAATTGTGAAGAGACGGACTTATCAAACCTATATCTTCCTTTCAGAATAATTGAGGTTAAGAGCACAGAACTTTGTCCAAATAGACCTTGATTGCTCCCATTCAATTCTGAGTAAAAGATGGCTTTGAATATGGCAGAAATATCCTAAAATTGTCAAACTAAAAAGTAACTGCATAGAACTTTTTCGTGTTTCACAGTGCCCCACTTTTCCGACACTACACCCACAAGTAAACTTATCATAGGCTATCCGGAATCATTGCCCGAAACTTCAAGCTCCTAATAAAAAGTCAGACTTTGCACAAGTTTCTCCACTTAGCGGGTCTCAGAGGGACCCTTGTCTGTACATGGTAACCCCTAGAAAGGGATCTGGACCTGGATAACTCAGGACAACTTAGAACAGAGAGTTGTGTCCATCAATGAATGTCATGAGGAAACAGACATGTAGCGCACTGCAGATAAGCCAAACAGTGGCCCACTGGACAAAGGATGGAAGACATGGAAGAACCTCTAGTTATTGTCACGGGGACTGTGGGGAACAAGAAAACAGGGGCACCTGATCTACGTCTAAAGCTAGGGAGTCCTGAATGTTCCCTAACTCAGGGGTACTCCTGATGGTGGAGAGGCCTGAGTCTCCACCCTGACCCTGCTCCTGTAAAGTCCTAGCTGATTCCCACTCCCCTTTCCCCCCAGAGCCAGGAAGTTAAGGGATCCACTGCCAAAGATAGACAGGGAAGAACCAAACTACACAAGCTCACAACACTCACACACTGGGAGAATACATTAAGTAATAAGGGAGAACACAAGAGCAAGCTGGAATTAATAATACAGCAAGGAAGTATGAACCAAACACCTAACAATCAGCTACTGATACCAGATCACTGGATTACCAAAATAACGACAGGCATGCTGGAGCAAAGCAGAAGCTATAGTCAGCATCAGAGACCAGATCCCACCATCTTAAAAAGGCAGGGAGCAACTGTGATTGGTCTTCCAGAACATGTGATTACACAGGTAATCAGGAGTTATACAGAGATTAACTCCTGCTAGCTCAAACACTAATGAGAACAGAGCTGGTCAATGCCCGAGCCTAACTGTGGAACTCAGAAGCGTCAGAGGAACCTCAGTGTGGAGTGTCGGAATCCATAGTGTGAACAGCGCCAGATGACGCCATGACACAAAACACCGTGTGACAGTTACTTTATCAGGACAAAAACAGTCATCCAGCAACATAACAACCAGCACCAAACTGAGTTGTGTCCTGATTGGTTGAGCGAGTTGGCAGTGGATTGTTGACTGGTTGGGTGAAATCTGGAAAGGTGCAATATTAGAAAAATCAAAAACGACTGAGTCAGAGACAGAATCATTAGGAATAAATCTAGCAAATTGGATAATAAAACTGGGAAATGCAGGAGCAAACAGCCAGGGAGGTTTGAAGTTATAGCTGGAAACTCCCAGTAGATTGCCTGGGACAGCCTGGAGCTGCCCTGATAGACCTCCCGCCTTGCTCCACACTCCTCCTTGACTCCTGTCCAACTCCAACTCCTCTAACTCTCTCCCCAGAGGTGCTTGATCCCTTCCGGGGTAACCTCCCACCACTATTCTAGTGTGGGAGTGCAGGAATGGGTCCCACCCACCAGCCTAGCATCCACTTGCAGTTGGGGAAGATTACACCACTTTTACGAGTGCAATACCCCGGTGTTACGCCTGACCATGTGGGGCGCCACACATACAACCAGGCATAAGAGTAACACTTCCAGTGGTCGGAGGGTGGGATTTGTTTTGTTTAATTTTGACAAGACATTATTGACGATGACTCTGCTTTTAGGGCCGATCACACACAGAATGCAGGACGAACTACCCTGACCACCCAGCGATGCGGAGCACAACTATCCAGACTCCAACACTTTGAAGACAGGAATCCACTGAATGCCAGCCCTGAACAGGTCCTCTGATCAAGAAACTCATCCACTGACAAAGGATAAGAATACATGTATTTTCCTCTAATCTTGCAGATTGGTATTATAAAGTGCATTTATGTACTATTTTAAGTGTTTTTACTTACTGATAGTCGATAAGAGGAAATGACGGTAGTTTTTTTGTTTCACTTTTATTCTTTCAATAGCCGCACACTTTAGATATTCTACTTTTTTATAGTATTTTCCTCCCAAAAATCTCAGTTTAGAAAAACAAAACTACAAAATTAAATAGAAATCTCTCATTTCTGCACTAGACCACTAGACTGACGTCTTCCGGGTCCAGACACTGACATAAGAGGGTCCTTGTGCAGGAACAGTAAATTGATCCTTTGCAGTCCAATAGATCCTCATAATTCACAATTCAACTTGCTTTAGCGGTAGTACCTGGCTTCCTTACCTCTTGGACCCCCGATGCGGCAAAACTGGCGGCATCAATGGTGTGTCCACACCTGGAGTGTGCAAAATTATCAGAATCTTTCAAAGGCACTTCACTTTTGGTACTAGAACTTTTGGTCATTATTTCTGACCCATTAAAGAAGTCAAGTTTGCAGACCAAACCCCCTAAAGTAATGTATAATCTAGAGCATCCTCTAATACCAATCTAATACCAGATCATGTCTAGTTGGGATGTCCCGCCATTCTGGAGGAAGAAAAGGACCATGATGTCCTTCTCCAGAGAAATAAATGCTCTATAGGAATATTGATCATGTGCAGCCTAGATAGATCAACCAGGGTCTTCTCCAAGCCTAGATAGGTCCATCAAGGTCTTCACCAAGCCTAGATAGGTCCATCAAGGTCTTCACCAAGCCTATATAGGTCCACCAGGGACTTCGCCAAGCCTAGATAGGTCCACCAGCGTCTTCTCCAAGCCTAGATAGGTGTATCAAGGTCTTCACCAAGCCTAGATTGGTTAACCAGGGACTTCGCCAAGCCTAGATAGGTCCACCAGGGTCTTCTCCAAGCCTAGATAGGTGTATCAAGGTCTTCACCAAGCCTAGATTGGTTAACCAGGGACTTCGCCAAGCCTAGATAGGTCCACCAGGGTCTTCTCCAAGCCTAGATAGGTCCATCAAGGTCTTCACCAAGCCTAGATTGGTTAACCAGGGACTTCGCCAAGCCTAGTTAGGTCCACCAGGGTCTTCTCCAAGCCTAGATAGGTCCATCAAGGTCTTCACCAAGCCTAGATTGGTTAACCAGGGTCTTCTCCAAGCCTAGATAGGTCCAGCAAGGTCTTCACCAATCCTCGATAGGTCCAGCAAGGTCTTGACGAATCCTAGATAGGTATACCAGGGTCTTCACCAAGCCTAGATAGGTTAACCAGGGTCTTCACCAAGCCTAGATAGGTACACCAGGGTCTTCTCCAAGCCTAGATAGGGCCACCAGGGTCTTCACCAAGCCTAGATAGGTCCCTCAAGGTCTTCACCAAGCTTAGATTGGTTAACCAGGGTCTTCTCCAAGCCTAGATATGTCCAGCAAGGTCTTCACCAAGCCTAGATAGTTACACCAGGGTCTTTGCTGTTATCTTGATTGTGTCAAGCCATCGGGTTGCTGGTCTTTCTCTTTGCCTTCTTCCTTCTATTCTTCCGCCCATAACGTCCTTCTCCAGCGATTGTTCTCTTCTTATGATGTGTAGATGAGTCTAAGGCGGCCGTCACACGCTACAATTTCTTGAACGATATCGTTTAAGTGATCTGCTTTTTGATCGCTTAAGCGATATCGTTTGTGCATCGCTGCATGTAATCAAGCGATTTTACAATGTCAAATCGCTTGATCGCTAGATCGCAGATATGAGAGCCGGAGCTCATATCAAGCGATCATCGCTTGATCAATCTGCCTCATCGTGGTGTGTGACACCACGATGAACGATCTCCCAGCGGCAGAGCCTATGCTGGGAGATGGTATCTATGGTAAACGTCGGGTTACTAAGCGCCGCGCGGCGCCTAGTTACCCGATGTGTACCATAGTTACCAGCGATCTCGCTGCTCCACATCGCTGGTGAGTGTCTGTGTGACATCTCACCAGCGATGTGAGCGATATTGTAAGCGATCGCGCGTGCACGTGATCGCTAACAATATCGCTCACGATATTGCACCGTGTGACGGCCGCTTAAGCTTGGTGATCCTTCCAGTGACATGTCTGACTTGATTTATTCCAGAATTGATGTTTGTTCTTCTTGTCATCCAGGTATTGATAACATCCTTCTCCAGCTCCACATTATGAAGGTGTTGATTCTTCTTCTGTCTTGTTCCTAAAACCCAATAACAAGAAAAATGTATACAATAAACTCTGCATTATATCTAGTGAATGTGAGATAATTAAACCCAATAATAAATAAATATATAAAATAAGCACTACACAATATCGAGTGAATGCAAGATAATACAACCTAATGATATTAAAAAAGACATAAAATAAATGCTAACATATAGTCAATACAATATATAATAAAAACCTAATAACATAATAACTATCTAAAAAAAAGCTATACAATCTAAAGCTAATGTAGGTAATATTAATAACAATCTAATGACAAAGCACATTTATAAAATAAAAAACTACATAATATATAGTGAAGGAAAGATAATAAAACATAATGATATAAAATAAAATATAGAAAAAAACATAAAAGAAATTATATATAAATATAATAATAATAATAGTAATAATAATAATAATAATAAAAATGATTTAATAATTAACAAATATATAAAATATAAAAATAAACACTATAAAATAAAAAATAAATGTAATAATGCTCTTTAAAATTTATACTCTGTAACATATTGTTGATACTAGATAATAAAAAAATATACAATATAATGCTAGTACTAGATAATAATAATAATAATGATAATGATAATAATAATGATAATAATAATAATATAATAAATTAACAACATAAAAACTATGTAATATAAAGTGAATGCAAGATAATAAAACATAATGATATAAAATAAGATATAGAAAAAAAACATAAAATAAATGCTATATAAGATATAGTCAATACAATTTATAATAAAAACCTAATATTATTATTATTATTAGGTATTTATATAGCGCCATTAGGTTACATGGCGTTTTACAAGTGAGAGGGTAGACGAAGACAAGTAGTAAAACAACGACAAATCAGTCATACGGGAACAATAGTGCAGAGGATCCTGTCCGCGAGGGCTCACAGTCTATAGGGGGTGGGGAGGGAGACAGTAGGAGGGGGAGAGGTGAGATGGTGCAGTGGATAGGGTCACAGTGTGTGTTGTAGGCTTGTAGGAAGAGGAGGGTCTTGAGGTTTTTTTGAAGGTTCCCAGGGTCGGGGAGTGTCTGATGTGGTGGGGGAGGGAGTTCCAGAGTCTGCTGGAAGCACGAGAGAAGTCTTGTGTGCGGTTGTGGAAGGTGGAAATGTGAGGGGAGAAGAGAAGGAGTTCCTGAGAGGAGTGCAAGTTGCGCGTGGGGAGGTAACAGGAGACCAGGTCGGAGATGTATGGAGGGGACCGGTTGTGTATGGCCTTATATGTCAAGGTTAGGGTTTTGAAGTAGGATCTCTGGGGAGTGGGGAGAAAGTGAAGGGCTTGACGGAGAGGGGAGGCAGGGGAATAACGGGGAGACAGATGGATGAGACGGGCAGCAGAGTTGAGGATGGTGCGGAGAGGTGCAAGCAGGGGCGTAACTACAACAGGTGCAGGGGTTGCGATCACACCCGGGCCCTGCAGCCTAGGGGGGCCCCAAAAGTCCCTTTGGCCCATAGAAAAAGACTATTAGTCTAGACTATTAAAGATTTGCAATGATTGGGGGCCCCGTTGGATCTTTTGCATCGGGGCCCCAGGGCCTGAAGTTAAGCCACTGGGTGCAAGGGAGGAGACAGGGAGGCCGGTGAACATGAGGTTACAGTAGTTCAGGTGGGAGATGATGAGGGCGTGGTTGTGTTTTAGCTGTGGTGTGGTTAAGGAAGATAATATAATAATAATAATAATAATAATAATAATAACATAATAAATATCTAAAATAAATGATACAATATAAAGGTAATTCTAGATAATAATAATAATAACCTAATAACAAATATATCAAATATAAAAATAAACACTATAAAATAAAAACAAAATATAATAAATGCTTTTAAAAATCAATACTCTATAACATATTGTTGATACTAGATAATAATAAAAAAAACTATACTATATAAAGCTAATACTAGATAATAATAAATATGACTTTATAATTAGCAAATATATAAAATATAAACAAGCACTATAAATTAAAACAAAATATAATAATAAATGCTTTTTAAAATGAATATAACATTGTTGATACTAGATCATAATAAAACTGTACAATATAAAGCTAATATTAGATGATAATAAAAAATGGCAAATATATAAAACAAAAAAATAAACACTATAAAATTAAAACAAAATATAATAATAAATGTGTTTTTAAATGAATACCCTGTAACATATTGTTGTTAGCGGATAATAAAAAGCGACTTTGCCATTTTCAAATATTTTAGTTTGTGATTTATGAAAGTAAACCCCCAGTCCTTACTGCAGACTGACACAGGTCACACAGTGAAGGATACACAATGGTTCCCCGATCCTCTGGTTTGGAGCTGGAGTGTAACTGTATCCCCCTTCCCCGGTGTGTTTGTCTGTTAATGCGCCGCGTTGTTATAAGGCCGGTGTCTCTTACCACCGCACAGCTCCTCACTGATTTCTAGTAATTAATCGGATCATCATACATTCCGTGTTTCTCCTTCAGGCCGCCTTCGATCGTGATCTCAATTTGACCTCGGTATTAAAAGGAAACTATTTGTGTTCTTAAAATCTAGACTGAGCCTTGGAGGTAGCGGGGCGATCCGTCCAGGCGGCGGTCTCCGGATGGCCCTCTTCTGTCTTTGCCGTGTGTAATGTTACCGGGGTAGGATACTCATCCGGATAGATCGAGCCGCTGGATGTCATGAAGATGGACATTAATATGCCTTCCATTGTTCTCCGGTGTGATAGAAGCAGACGGACGATCATTCACGTAATCCTGGTAATGAACGCCGGATCCTCAGTATAGAACGCTGCTCTTCCCTCCAGAGTTCTAACTTACAAACACAATGTAATGATATTACAGCAAAGTGTGAACCTCCATCAGCGGCTTCACCGAAACATTAAGAAATAACCAATAACCAGTGTCTGAGTCTAATTTAGGTGATTCATTTCTTTTTTTTGTAAAATAATTAAATAATAAAGTAATTTAAAGTCACTTTGCTATAGAGAACGTATTTAAGAAGAATTGACTTTTACTCTAACATTAGAAAATCCCCATTCATCAAAATGCAGATTTTAGATATTTCCTTTCATGTGGATTCATCTAAATGTTGTCCGGCTAATGACATTTTTTGGAACCGTAAGAGGCCATTAAAAGGTTAGAAAAATATAATTAATGCTTCTCCTCACCTTACTGCTCAGCTCACCTTATTGCTCAGCTCACCTTACTGCATAGCTCACCTTACTGCTCAGCTCACCTTATTGCTCAGCTTACCTTACTGCTCAGCTCACCTTACTGCATAGCTCACCTTACTGCTCAGCTCACCTTACTGCTCAGCTCACCTTACTGCTCAGCTCACCTTCCTGCATAGCTCACCTTACTGCTCAGCTCACCTTCCTGCATAGCTCACCTTATTGCTCAGCTCACCTTATTGCTCAGCTCACCTTACTGCATAGCTCACCTTACTGCTCAGCTCACCTTACTGCTCAGCTCACCTTCCTGCATAGCTCACCATATTGCTCAGCTCACCTTGCTGCATAGCTAACCTTACTGCACAGCTAACCTTACTGCTCAGCTCACCTTACTGCATAGCGCACCTTCCTGCATAGATCACCTTATTGCTCAGCTCACCTTACTGCTCAGCTCACCTTACTGCATAGCTCACCTTACTGCTCAGCTCACCTTACTGCATAGCTCACATTACTGCTCAGCTCACCTTACTGCTCAGCTCACCTTACTGCATAGCTCACCTTACTGCTCAGCCCACCTTACTGCATAGCGCACCTTCCTACATAGCTCACCTTATTGCTCAGCTCACCTTACTGCTCTGCTCACCTTATTGCATAGCTCACCTTACTGCTCAGCTCACCTTACTGCATAGCTCACCTTACTGCTCAGCTCACCTTATTGCTCAGCTCACCTTACTGCTCAGCTCACCTTCCTGCATAGCTCACCTTACTGCTCAGCTCACCTTCCTGCATAGCTCACCTTATTGCTCAGCTTACATTACTGCTCAGCTCACCTTACTGCTCAGCTCACCTTATTGTTCAGCTCACCTTACTGCATAGCTCACCTTACTGCTCAGCT
>JARQOC010000007.1:124623600-124908600 GCA_033576535.1 Allobates femoralis
GCACCGCACGCCTGTACCCAGTGCTCAAAAATCCCATTGCACTGGGATAATACCGGCGCTAACTCTTGTTTTACGAATTTCCTCTTGACGGGTGCAGCTGTAGGGGGTGCGGAGGGAGTAGATTCACTCTAGTAGGGGTGCGGAGGGAGTAGATTCACTCTAGTAGGGGATGCGGAGGAGTAGATTCACTCTAGTAGGGGTGCGGAGGGAGTAGATTCACTCTAGTAGGGGTGCGGAGGGAGTAGATTCACTCTAGTAGGGGGTGCGGAGGGAGTAGATTCACTCTAATAGGGGTGCGGAGGGAGTAGATTCACTCTAGTAGGGGGTGCGGAGGGAGTAGATTCACTCTAGTAGGGGGTGCGGAGGGAGTAGATTCACTCTAGTAGGGGGAGCGGAGGGAGTAGATTCACTCTAGTAGGGGGTGCAGAGGGAGTAGATTCACTCTAGTAGGGGGTGCGGAGGGAGTAGATTCACTCTAGTAGGGGGTACGGAGGGAGTAGATTCACTCTAGTAGGGGGTGCGGAGGGAGTAGATTCACTCTAGTAGGGGTACGGAGGGAGTAGATTCACTCTAGTAGGGGGTGCGGAGGGAGTAGATTCACTCTAGTAGGGGGTGCGGAGGGAGTAGATTCACTCTAGTAGGGGGTGCGGAGGGAGTAGATTCACTCTAGTAGGGGATGCGGAGGGAGTAGATTCACTCTAGAAGGGGGTGCGGACGGAGTAGATTCACTCTAGTAGGGGGTGCGGAGGCAGTAGATTCACTCTAGTAGGGGGTGCAGAGAGAGTAGATTCACTCTAGTAGGGGGTGCGGAGGGAGTAGATTTACTCTAGTAGGGGGAGCGGAGGGAGTAGATTCACTCTAGTAGGGGGTGCAGAGGGAGTAGATTCACTCTCGTAGGGGGTGCGGAGGGAGTAGATTCACTCTAGTAGGGGGTACGGAGGGAGTAGATTCACTCTAGTAGGGGGTATGGAGGGAGTAGATTCACTCTAGTAGGGGGTGCGGAGTGAGTAGATTCACTCTAGTAGGGGGTGCAGAGGGAATAGATTCACTCTAGTAGGGGGTGCGGAGGGAGTAGATTCACTCTAGTAGGGGGTGCAGAGGGAGTAGATAAACTCTAGTAGGGGGTGCAGAAGGAGTAGATTCACTCTAGTAGGGGGTGCGGAGGGAGGAGATTCACTCTAGTAGGGGGTGCAGAGGGAGTAGATTCACTCTAGTAGGGGGTGCGGAGAGAGGAGATACACTCTAGTAGGGGGTGCGGAGGGAGTAGATTCACTCTAGTAGGGGGTGCGGAGGAAGTAGATTCACTCTAGTAGGGGGTACGGAGGGAGTAGATTCACTCTAGTAGGGGATGCAGAGGGAGTAGATTCACTCTAGTAGGGGGTGCGGACGGAGTAGATTTACTCTAATAGGGGGTGCGGAGGGAGTAGATTCACTCTAGTAGGGGGTGCGGAAGGAGGAGATTCACTCTAGTAGGGGGTGCAGAGGGAGTAGATTCACTCTAGTAGGGGGTGCGGAGAGAGGAGATACACTCTAGTAGGGGGTGCGGAGGGAGTAGATTCATCTTAATAGGGGGTGCGGACGGAGTAGATTCACTCTAATAGGGGGTGCGGAGGGAGTAGATTTACTCTAGTAGGGGGTGCGGAGAGAGTAGATTCACTCTAGTAGGGGGTGCGGAGGGAGTAGATTCACTCTAGTAGGGGGTGCGGAGAGAGGAGATACACTCTAGTAGGGGGTGCGGAGGGAGTAGATTCACTCTAATAGGGGTGCGGACGGAGTAGATTCACTCTAATAGGGGGTGCGGAGGGAGTAGATTTACTCTAGTCCTTGCCATACAGTATAAAAAGATGACAGTGCTATAAATTTCACAGTGTGTGGGGTGGGGGGAGTAGGGGGGGGGCAGATGTAGATGCTTCATTGTGATTTAGGGCACACAAGGTGTTGTCATGAAAAATCCTAAATCCTTATACTTACACATCCATACATTCATTTATTCACCAACAAACTGAAAACATAGGATCAATTATAATTGTGAGATAAGAAAGTTAATTAAGTCAAGGAAGGAGTCTTAATTGTAGCTAACGACCCCCTACAGGCTGGGCAATCACAGCAGGAAGATTACTCTGAAAAAAAAAAAAAAAACACAATGGCTGGGATTTTGTGTACGCAGGGGCGGGCAAGTACATTTCTCAGGGTTTGATCTAAGAAGATCATAACACAAGTAGGCTTGTGACGCGAGTCACTACAGTAATAACTAATCTCTGAGGTGCAGAAAACAGACTGTAATAAAGGAAAGTACATATAATAATATTACTACTTACTTGTAGTAAAGAGAGGTCAAAACAATCCGGGGTCAGGTCCCGGAAATGGCACAGTAACAGCTAAGGATATCAAGAAACGACGTCCAATACAAGCCGAAGTCAGGAAACCAGAGGGACAAATCAGAACACAGAGGAGCAGGCAGAAAGAGGAATTCGGTCACAAGCAGAGAGTCAAGTCCAGGTAAGGTAACTAATCAGGCAGGATCTGGCTCAGAGCACAGAGAGATCAATCCTACACATTTAAAGGCAAGTGTACAACTGACACAGAATAGGGCAGCAAGCCTGCTTAAGTAGACCTACAGTAAAGGACAAAGGCCGTGTGGAGATCATGACAAGCTCCAGTGGAAAGATAGAAATATTGGGGTGTGCGTTGCTTGCACAAATATGGTATATTCAGCCTCAGGATATCGGGATGAACATAATACATACTTTCCCTTAACAGTGCGACGTTTGCCTCAAATTAACATCTAGCCACTGCAATACCTTACATACTAGTGCATCTCAATGAATTAGAGTATCATCAAAAGTTCATTTATTCAGTAATTCAATACATAAAGTGAAACACATATATTATGTAGAGTCATTACACACAGAGGGATCTATTTCATGTGTTTATTTCTGTTAATGTTGATGATTAATGAAAACCCAAAGATCATTATCTCAGAAAATTAAAGTAGGGAAGATGAAGGGTTAAAAATGGCACTGCCATATTCCATGATACATCAAAGGGTGAATGTAATGTTGATTTATTAATCAGGACTCCCAGAAACATTGCAATATCATATTGATTTTTGATGATATTCTATTTCATTGAGATACACTAGTACGTCATATTTCCTGTCTATGAATAGGTAAATTCATGATAGAAAAGATGATGGAAAGATCTTCCTATCAGGTTCTGGTCATCTTTTTTATGTTGATTTCTCTTCTGCCTGCAGGTGTTTTCCCTACATAACTAAGCAAGTATTATCACCTGGCAGATGTAACTATTTAGAGCTTCCCCTGGCTTTTCTTTAATGCTGGTGATATTCTGAAGTGGACCCTGATTTGAACTAAGTGCTATTTTGTGGCAGACATTGATCTATTTTGTTTAACCTATATTTTACGCTGCACCTTCCCCTAGAGTCTTAAGGAAGGACGTGATAAAAAGAAACCTCACCAGATACAGCCATAAACAAACACAAGTCCAAATGTATCGGCAGGATGCAGCAGACCCCTGATGATATAGGAGTGCACAATACCAATGAGACAACCACTCTCAGCCTACCAGATCACGGAGGGGTGGTTGTTGGTATTAAACATGCACACAAATGAGGTTTGCATAGGGCACCAGTAACACAGATATGTGTGATACACAGAATACGGAGAGGTATGTAATACCCTCTATGCAGTGCGAGCCCTGTGGATCAAGCGGCAGGCAGGCTGGTGGAGCGGCAGTGGTGAATGGGGCGGTGCCAACAGCACACACCGTCCTCCTGCGTGCCCGGCGCCGTCAGCTGCTGTAGGTAAGAAGCGGTGCAATGCTGCCGGAGGGCGACGGTGCTGGGAAGTGACAGAGCACCCCCCCTCCCCCCCGCTACTCACCGCTGCTGCTGGAGTGCGGCGGTGCTGGGAAGCAACAGCACACATCCCCCCGCTACTCACTTCAGGGCTCAGGCGGCAGGGATGCTTGATGCACCCCTGCCTCTATGGCCGATTAGGAAGCAAGGTCCAGGCGGTCATCTTAGACACACAGTTAGGGTTCCTTCAGTCTGCACAGGTACTGTACAGCTGGGACCTCTAGTCTGTACAAGAACCAGGTGGGTCAGGTGTAGTTGTATTGAGTTAGTTCTCATTTTACTATATTCATTCACAGGTGCACTATTATGTGTATAACATTAAACAGAACTGACTTCTTTGAGTGGTGACCAATGGGCTCCCGGTGAGGAGCTACATCTACTCGTAGAGCGTTAACCGAATCCTTCACCTTGTGGATGGGTTGGATCCTGGAAGTCCCGGTGACGTCTCTTGCGGTGGACGAGGTCTGGATGTTATTGTTACTCGATCGTCTCTTTTTACGGTAATTGAGATATTCTCATTAGGACTCGTTAGAGCACGACCTCCCCGCGACCCGTCACGTCAGTTCAGCGATGATGGAAATTAACTTTTAATATTCTTAAATACTTATGTTTTTGCAAACCAAAAAGAGATGGTGCATTGCTGCCGATGTCGCCTGGTTTCATCTTTATGACACTTACCATAATCCCTTGTGTAATTAAGTGTAGAGTGGTTATGCATGCAGTTTGCCGTCCATGACAAGTCTCATAGAAAATACATCAGTATTAGCCACAGGTGAATTCGTTTAGAAAGATTAATGACTGCACCTGAATTTTAATGTCTAAGAAGAGATGCAACACTGAATCCTTAATTAAAAACTTGAATGACTGCTATGGTTTTGCTTAACATCCCAAATTTTCAAGGTAGGCTATTTTTTTCCCCATTGCTGTCAGCGGTGGGACGCTCGTAATTTACTGAAGTATTAAGATGTAGTTAATTTTTGGCTACGGGGATACCGTACATAAAAAATATCTGTATAAAAATAGATTTAAAAAGAATCTGTCACTAGGAATGACTTCTAGAATTATTATTAAACATTTTTGAAAGTTTTTTTGGATCAATTTCTTTTTCAGGCACAGTAAAAGTATGATCCATTGCTTCAAGTCATTTTTTTCCACACTCTGTAGGAATATCGATCTTGTGCAGCCAAGATAAATCCGCCAGGGTCTTCTCCATGTCTGGATAGGTCCACCAGGGTCTTCCCCAAGCCTAGCTAGGTCCACCAGGGTCTTCTCCATGTCTGGATAGGTCCACCAGGGTCTTCTCCAAGCCTAGCTACAGGGCCGGCGTCAGCACCCGGCGTACCCGGGCAAGTGCCGGGGCCGACGGCTTGGAGGGGGCCCACCGGGCCCCTGAGGGCTAGGGTCACACTTGTGTTGTGACCCTAGCCTGACGCAAGTATTGTCTGCTGCAGCGCAGAGCGTTTAACGCTATGCGCTGCCAGCAACTGAGCCCATAGAAACCCGCAGTTTACATTGACAACGAGTGGTTGTCACGGTAAACGTCGGGTTTCTATGGGCTGCCTCCAGCGCATAGCAGCGTTGCAACATACAATACTTGCATAAGGCTAGGGTCACAATGCAAGTGTGACCCTAGCCTCAGGGGCCCCTGAGCACTGCCCCCACAGCCAGAGCCATATCCAGGGGGCAGCTGGGGGGTCATTTTCAGGCTCCTGCAGGCTGCAGCACCGGAGGGTCTCCCTCCTCCCCCCTCCACGGGAGCCGACAGAGCTGCTGCACACTCTGTGCTAGTGTGCTTACAGGACCTGTGATGATGTCAATGGATGGGGAGGAGTCAAGGGTCTCATGATCAGCTCCTCAGTGTATCCAGGACTGTGCTGGCCATCAATGATGCTCAAATAAGGTGAAGTTTGTGTGTGGTCAGGAGGCATTTACAGTGTGAATGTAGCAGAGGTGAGTGTGTACTAGGTGTATGGCAATTAGGTGAAGGTTATGTGTGGGGTCAGGAGGGATTTACAGTGTGAATGTAGCAGAGGCGAGTGTGTACTAGGTGTACGGAGCAGAGCCGTGTGTGTACTAGGTGTACGGAGAGGAGCCGTGTGTGTACGAGGTGTACGGAGCGGAGCCGTGTGTGTACGAGGTGTACGGAGAGGAGCCGTGTGTGTACGAGGTGTACGGAGCAGAGCCGTGTGTGTACGAAGTGTACGGAGCAGAGCCGTGTGTGTACGAGGTGTACGGAGCAGAGCCGTGTGTGTACGAGGTGTACGGAGCAGAGCCGTGTGTGTACGAGGTGTACGGAGCAGAGCCGAGTGTGTACGAGGTGTACGGAGCAGAGCCGTGTGTGTACGAGGTGTACGGAGCAGAGCCGTGTGTGTACGAGGTGTACGGAGCAGAGCAGAGTGTGTACGAGGTGTACGGAGCAGAGCCGTGTGTGTACGAGGTGTACGGAGCAGAGCCGAGTGTGTACGAGGTGTACGGAGCAGAGCCGTGTGTGTACGAGGTGTACGGAGCAGAGCCGTGTGTGTACGAGGTGTACGGAGCAGAGCCGTGTGTGTACGAGGTGTACGGAGCAGAGCCGTGTGTGTACGAGGTGTACGGAGCAGAGCCGTGTGTGTACGAGGTGTACGGAGCAGAGCCGTGTGTGTACGAGGTGTACGGAGCAGAGCCGTGTGTGTACGAGGTGTACGGAGCAGAGCCGTGTGTGTACGAGGTGTACGGAGCAGAGCCGCGTGCGTACGAAGTGTATGGAGCAGAGCCGCGTGTGTATGAGGTGTACGTAGCAGATCCGCGTGTGTACGAAGTGTACGGAGCAGAGCCGCGTGTGTACGAAGTGTATGGAGCAGAGCCGCGTGTGTACGAAGTGTATGGAGCAGAGCCGCGTGTGTACGAAGTATGTGTACCAGTGGTAGCCCCCCGCGGATTCCGCTCCTATAGTCTCAGCCACCTTTGCCAGCAGCATTCTTCTCCATAGTCTCTTCTGCCGCTGTCTGCATTCTGCAGCTCAGCATGGAGGGGCACGATGTCATCACTGTGCTGATATGTGCAGAGCGACCAGAGGAGACCGGAACAGCGAGAAGAAAGGTGAGGAGAAGAGAGATCTGGACGGCCAGACACTCCGCTTGGCTGCGGTGCCACCATATGGCAGTGCGGCTCCATTGAGCTGCATGCATTATTTGTGTGCTTGAGGATGCTTGTGTATATACCAAGCATCCTCAGACGCACAAAAATGCAACATTTTGCATTTGAAGGGTAGTTTTAAAAGGCGCAAGGGAACGCAATCGCATTTTAGCCCGCTCCTAACAATGTGTAATATACTCACTGTCAGGAGCAGCTCTTGCTGGTTTCGGCAGTCACTGTTCCTGTAAGGCTGCCTTCACATAGGAGTTTTTTTTAAAATGTGGCAGTTGCGGTAAAAAAAACCTGCATCTGCCGCATTTTCCGTCTAGCGGCTGCACTTGCTGCACGTTTGCGGCAAGCCCCATGCATTGTCTATGGGGCTTGCGGTAAGTGTGCGGCAATATATATATATACATATATATATATATATATAGTCCGCGATATGTACTTAAAGGGGGCCCACTGAGACCTTTTCGCCCGGGGCCCACAGAAACCTGGAGCCGGCCCTGCCTAGCTAGGTCCACCAGGGTCTTCTCCATGCCTGGATAGGTCCACAAGGGTCTTCCCCAAGCCTAGATAGGCCCATCAGGGTCTTCTCCATGCCTAGATAGATCCACAAGGGTCTTCCCCAAGACTAGATAGGTCCATCAGGGTCTTCTCCATGCCGGGATAGGTCCACCAGGGTCTTCCCCAGCCTAGATAGGTCCACCAGGGTCTTTTCCAAGCCTAGATAGGTCCACCGGGGTCTTCCCCAAGCCTAGATAGTACCACCAGGGTCTTCCCCAAGCCTAGATAGGTCCACCAGGCGCTTCTCCATGCCGGGATAGCTCCCCTAGGGTCTTCCCCAAGTCTAGATAGGTTCATCAGGGTCTTTTCCAAGCCTAAATAGGTCCACCAGGGTCTTCTAAAAGCCTAGATAGGTCAACCAGAGTCTTTTCCAAGCCTAGATAGGTCCACCGGGGTCTTCCCCAAGCCTAGATAGTACCACCAGGGTCTTCCCCAAGCCTAGATAGGTCCACCAGGTGCTTCTCCATGCCGGGATAGGTCCACCAGGGTCTTCCCCAAGTCTAGATAGGTTCATCAGGGTCTTTTTCAAGCCTAAATAGGTCCACCAGGGTCTTCTAAAAGCCTAGATAGGTCAACCAGGGTCTTTTCCAAGCCTAGATTGGTCCACCGGGGTCTTCCCCAAGCCTAGATAGGTCCATCAGGGTCTTTTCCAAGCCTAAATAGGTCCACCAGGGTCTTCTCCAAGCCTAGATGGGTCAACCAGGGTCTTTTCCAAGCCCAGATACATCCACCAGGGTCTTCCCCAAGCCTAAATAGGTCTACCAGGGTCTTTTCCGACCCTAGATACACTACCATTCAAAAGTTTGGGGTCATTTAAAAATGTACTTATTTTTTAAAGAAAAACACATTTTTTTCAATGAAGCTAATATTACATGAATTAGAAATACACTCCATACATTGTTAATGTGGTAAATGACTATTCTAGCTGTAAACGTCTGGTTTTTAATGCAGTATCTACATAGGTGTATAGAGGCCCATTTCCAACAACCACCACTCCTGTGTTTTAATAGTACATTGTGTTTGCTCACTGTGTAAGAAGGCTAATGGATGTGTAGAAACCCTAGAAACCCTGCACAAGTATGTTAGCACAGCTGAAAACGGTTTGGCTGATTAGAGAAGCTATCAAATTGACCTTCCTTTGAGCTAGTTGAGAATCTGGAGCATTACATGTGTTTGTTCTATGCAGCTCTCAAAAGGGCCAGAAAGAGAGAATTTTCATGTGAAACTCGACAGCATATTCTTGTTCTTAGAAATGAAAGCTATTCTATGTGAGATATTGCCAAGAAACTGACAATTTCCTACAACGGTGTGTACTACTCCCTTCAGAGGAAAGCACAAATGCTCTAACCAGAGTAGAAACGTGGGAGGCCCCGCTGCACAACTGAGCAACAAGATAAGTACATTAGAGTCTCTAGTTTGAGAAATCGATGCCTCACATTTCCTCATCTGGCAGCTTCATTAAATAGTACCTGTAAAACGCCATTGAATGTCTATATAATATAATGCAGCATCATAGCCCTCCAGATAATATAATGCAGCATCACAGCCCTCCAAATAATATAATGCAGCATCATAGCCCTTCCCTTCCTTAGGAACACACATCCATATAAAGCAGACGCAGGGGGCGGCAGGTGCTTGGCCCCCTGTACCTCCTGACCTGGTCTGACTTGCGACCTCTGTGACCACGGTTGTTACACCACTGCTCAACCCCACTGAGCTGTTGTGGTTGCAGCCTCACTGTATGGTACGCAAAAAGTGCCCATCAAGCCAATCCAACTTGTGGGAGAGGCTTCAGGAAGCATGGGGGTGAGATTTCTCAGATTGCCTCAACAAATTAACAGCTAGAATACCAAAGGTCTGCAATGCTGTAATTGCTGTAAAGGGAGAATTCTGTGACGAAAGCAAAGTTTTAAGGAGAAAATTATTATGTCAAATAAAAATCATCATTTCTAACCTTGTCAATGTCTGGACTATATTTTCTATTCATTTTGCAACTCATTTAATAAATAAAAGTGCAAGATTTAATGGAAAACACAAAATTGTCTGGGTGACTTCAAACTTTTGAATGGTAGTGTAGGTCCACCAGGATCTTCTCTGAGCCTAGATAGGTCCACCAGGGTCTTCTTCGAGCCTAGAAGAGTCCATCAGGCTCCTCTCCAAGCCTACATAGGTCCACCACTTTCTTCTCCAAACTTAGTCTTCTCCAAGTCTAGATAGGTTCACAAGTATCTTCTCCGAGCCTAGATAGGTCCAGCAGGGTCTTCTCCAAGCCTAGAAGGGTCCACCAGGGTCTTCTTCGAGCCTAGATAGGTCCACCACTGACTTCTCCAAACCTAGAGTTGTCCACAGGGTCTTCTCCAAGCTTGAGAGGTCCACCAGGGTCTTTTCTGAACCTAGATAGGTCCACCAGGGTCTTTCCGAGCCAAGATAGGTCCACCAGGGTCTTTTCTGAACCTAGATAGGTCCACCAGGGTCTTCTCCGAGCCCAGATAGGTCCACCAGGTCTTTCAAGGCTAAATAGGTCCACGATGGTCTTTTCTGAGCATAGATAAGTCCACCAGGGTCTCCTCCAATCCTAGAAGGGTCCACTAGGGTCTCGTCCAAACCTAGATTTGGACAAGTGTGGATAATATCACCTTCCCAACACAATTTTAACTTTGATAATCTAGTACTTTCCCCCCCTTGTGCCCTGAGTCATAACTTACAGATTTTCCATTGCCATAGCTCAGCTCCTATTGGTGCTGTGTATAACCGCCAGCATCTGTTGGGTTTGGTGCAGGCTCAGGTCCTGAGATTGCTCCAGACTCCCGCACCCAATGCACGTCCATGCACGAAGGATTTTGGAAAAAGGAGATATTTCATGCAAAATCATTGATAAACCTACACTATTATAATGCACGACATATGGAATGCATGCACATGGACACATTTTGTTTCCTTACAAATCAATTTTCTGCTGTCACAGAAATGCAAAAACGTATCCGATAGATTTCCCGACTGGAGCTGACACTTTTTTTATTAGTACTATTCTACAGAGACACGGGAAAAAAATATGTATTTTCTTTTCTTGGCTTCATTCCTATCAACCTGTTAATTAATAACACATATTAGAATAAAATGCCCCCAGAGGTTCCCTGCTCTGTAGCGAAAGAATTATAGAAGTCTGTGTTCAGCCCGGAGAGGGAACGTCGGCGCTTTGTGCAAACACAAGGCAACTGCTGCTACAATAACATGTCAGTCACCTGCGCCGCTGTCAGGGCCCATCTGAGGAGTGCGGACAACATTCACTTATTACAAGGTGGATTTTTTTTCTTATTTTTTTTATTAATTCCATATTTTCATTCATTCATTTAAAAAAAATAATAAAAAAATAAATAATAATAAATAAAGCCAGATATTCAACCAGCAGATGGTGGTTCAAACCTGGACATGTCATCATGGAGGCATCGGAGGAGAAGAGTGTCCTCTACAATCATCTAGAATAGCGTTTCTCCATAGATGAGCCACTCATTGGTTACGGCTGTTTGCTCTGCACATGCACCATTCAGGATCTAGTGGCATTCAAGGACATGCGCCATTCAGGGTCATGCGTCATTCAGAGTCATGCATGATTCGGGTTCATGCGCCATTCAGGGTCATGTCCCATTCCGGATCATGCGCCATTTAGGGTCATGCACCAATCAGGATCATGCACCACTCAGGGTCATGCACTATTATGACTCATATGCCATTCAGGATCATGCACCATTCAAGTTCATGTGCCATTCAGGGTCATACACCTCTCAGCGTCATGCACCATTCAGGGTCAAAAGCCATTCAGGGTCATGCCCTATTCATGTTCATGCACCAGTCTGAGTCATCTGCCATTCAGATTTATGCACCAATCAGGGTCATGCACTATTCAGGATCATGTGCTATTCAGGGTCATGCACCATTCAGAGTCATGTGCCATTCTGACTCATGCACCACTCAGGGTCATGTGCCATGCAGGGTCATGCCCTATTCATGTTCATGCACCAAAATGGCAACCAATCAGCTAAGCGTGTTTTAAAACACATGCCAAGTGCGCTGATTGGTCGCCGCAGCTGGCGGCAGCCAATCCGTGAAGCGGAGCACGGCTTGGCGTGCAATTTGAACTGCCGCTCATAGTGTGACGCACTTCACTCCTGTTTACAAGGCTGTCAGTCATAGTGTGACGCACTTCACTCTTGTTTACAAGGCTGTCAGTCATAGTGTGACGCACTTCACTCCTGTTTACAAGGCTGTCAGTCATAGTGTGACGCACTTCACTCCTGTTTACAAGGGCTGTCAGTCATAGTGTGACGCACTTCACTCTTGTTTACAAGGGCTGTCAGTCATAGTGTGACACACTTTACTCCTGTTTACAAGGCTGTCAGTCATAGTGTGACGCACTTCACTCCTGTTTACAAGGCTGTCAGTCATAGTGTGACGCACTTCACTCCTGTTTACAAGGCTGTCAGTCATAGTGTGACGCACTTCACTCCTGTTTACAAGGCTGTCAGTCACAGTGCGACGCACTTCTCTCCTGTTTACAAGGGCTGTCAGTCATAGTGTGACGCACTTCACTCCTGTTTACAAGGCTGTAAGTCACAGTGTGACGCACTTCACTCCTGTTTACAAGGCTGTCAGTCATAGTGTGACGCACTTCACTCCTGTTTACAAGGCTGTCAGTCATAGTGTGACGCACTTCACTCCTGTTTACAAGGCTGTCAGTCACAGTGCGACGCACTTCTCTCCTGTTTACAAGGGCTGTCAGTCATAGTGTGACGCACTTCACTCCTGTTTACAAGGCTGTCAGTCACAGTGCGACGCACTTCACTCCTGTTTACAAGGGCTGTCAGTCACAGTGCGACGCACTTCACTCCTGTTTACAAGGCTGTCAGTCATAGTGTGCTGTTCTTCAGTCACATTTACTTCACATGTTGTGTCAGTGACAGTCTGAACTACTTCAGTCACGTTTATTCAATGGGTTTAATTGGTCGTAAGCGCAAATACGCCAATGACGATGACAGAAAAGCTGCAGAAGCAGCAAGGCGACGACAACGGTGACACCAAGAGACACCACAACAAACTGCCATGAGACAAGCCCAGGATGCGGCATCTCACAGACGTCATCGGCAACAGGAGACACCACAACAAACTGCTGCCAGAGAACCCCAAGATGCCGAATCTCATAGACAGTGTCGGCTGAATGAATCTCCAGAAGACAGGGCAAACAGACAACAACATGTTCGCACCCATTCATACAACACGAATGCTCTACCAACTAAGGCAAGCCCAGGAGAATATTCAATAGACACGATAGACACATAGGTAGGTGATAGATAGATATTGTGTATTCATTGCATTATTCTTAAATCTTCATAAATAAACTACATACATATTCTAGAATACCCGATGCGTTAGAATCCGGCCACCATCTAGTTATTCTATAAAGGTCTATTGGATCTTTATAAAAGCTCCCGCGTTATAAGTCATGAATTCTAAAAGAAACTGTTGCGTTTTGACTGCTCTGCAGTCCATGTGAAATATTAATAATGATAATAATAATCTTTATTTATATAGCGCCAACATGTTCCGCAGCGCTTCAAAATTCAGAGGTTCATATTGAAACAATCATAGGAAACAGCTATCAGAAAGTACAATACAGTACAAAGCATAATACAATACAATAATTAAAGCAACATAATGACAGCCCTAATCATAAGAGCTTACAATTTAATAATGAGCTGAGGGTGACACAAAGTACAGGGGCTTATTTACAATGATGGTATAGTCAACTTGAGGAGATGGAGAACAGTTAGGGACAGTATAAATGGCCACCACCCGTTATTTGTGATCCACTTGAGACTGGTGGAGCGGATAGACTATGTCTAGATGACTTTCACTAGGGATTATGATAGGCCGACCTAAAAAGATGTGTTTTAGGGATTGCCTAAAACTATGTAAATTGTGGATACACTTAATTTCTTGGGGTAGAGCATTCCAGAGAATTGGTGCAGCTCGGGAGAAGTCTTGGAGCCGGGAGAGCGAGGTTCAAATTAATACAGAAGTGAGTCTTAAGTCACTTCCGGAGCGAAGAGAACTGGTGGGGTGATACACAGAGATGAGGGTAGAGAGGTAGGGTGGTGCTGCACTGTGAAGAGTTTTGTGGGTGAGAACAAGCAATTTGAATTGGATCCTATAGTGTATGGGCAGCCAGTGCAATGACTGGCACAGAGCAGAAGCGCCTGAGTAGCGATTAGCTAGATAGGTGATTCTGGCTGCTGCATTAAGGATGGACTGGAGAGGGGACAGTCTAGTGCGGCGGAGGCCAGCTAATAAAGAATTACAATAGTCAAGGCGGGAGTGGATCAGGGCCACAGTGAGGGTTTTTGTGGTTTCTAAGGTGAGAAAGGGGCGAATTCTGGAGATGTTCTTCAGGTGCAAGCGGCAAGAGCGGGCGAGAGATTGTATATATGGGGTGAAGGAAAGATCAGAGTGAAACATAACACTCAGACAGCGAGCCTGCTGACTAGGCGTTATCGTGGTGCCGAACACTGAGAGAGAGATGTCAGGTTTAGGGAGGTTAGTGGAGGGCGGGAGCAGAAGAAGTTCAGTTTTGAAAAGGTTGAGTTTCAGATACAGAGCGGACATCATGTTGGAAACTGCAGCTAGACAGTCATTGGTGTTCTTTAATAAAGCGGGAGTAAGGTCAGTCAGAAGAAGAGTATAGTTGTGTGTCATCAGCATAAAGATGGTACTGGAAGCCAAATCTGCTCATGGTTTGTCCGATCGGAGCTGTGTAGAGAGAGAAGAGAAGAGGGCCAAGGACTGACCCCTGAGGGACCCCAATAGTAAGAGGAAGAGGGGAGGAAGTGGAGCCAGTGAATGATACACTGAAAGAGCGGTCAGAAAGATATGAAGAGAACCAGGAGAGAGCCGTGTGCTTGATGCCGATGGAGTGCAGCATAAAGAGTAGGAGCTGATGGTCGACAGTGTCAAAGGCTGCAGAGAGATCAAGAAGAATAAGCAGAGAGAGGTCACCATTACGTTTTGCTGTCAGAAGGTCATTGGTCTTTTTGATGAGGGCGGTTTCTGTAGAATGTAGGGGGCGGAAACCAGACTGGGTCTAGAAGAGAGTGAGCGGAGAGGTAGCGGGTGAGGCGGGTGTAGACCAGGCGCTCCAGGAGTTTAGAGATGAAGGGGAGATTAGAGACTGGTCTGTAGTTATTTGTGCAGGATGGGTTGAAAGAAGATTTCTTTAATAATAGAGTAATGATAGAGTGTTTGAAGGAGGAGGGGAAGATGTCAGAAGAGAGGGAGAGAAGATTTTGGTTAGGTGTCTGGTGACCACAGGAGAGAGAGACTGGAGTAGGTGTGATTGGATGGGGTCAGCGGTGCATGTGGTAGGAAGAGAGGACGAGGGGAGCCTGGAAACTTCTTGAAATTCTCCAGTGTAGTTTTAATGTAAATGTCCTTTTGGCACACATAGTGTTAATGTCAGAAGCTGCTGCTGTCTATGGTATTACGTCTCTCCAGGCGCTGGTGAGCTGCTGCTTCTTTGTATGTCAGCTGATGTAGTTGTCTATTTGCTCAGCCTTTAAATAGTTCCACTTCCTTTCACTAGGTGTCGCTGATAGAGTTTTTGTTCTCCTCAAGACCTCAATGCACTCTGTGTTGAAGCTTTTCGGTGCTTTTCCTTATTTGTGGGTGTTGCTGTTCATCCCAATCCATGGGTGGAGGTGAGGGATGGAAAGCACAGGGCTGATTGAGGAGCAGGGAAAGGGTAGTGGCCCAGACCTCCTCACCATCATAGGTTCCTCTGGGTACTGGGTCAGCTAGGAAGCTCAGTCTATAGGTTAAGTCTAGCTATCCAGTTTACTTTGCCCATTATTGCTATCCTGCTTTCCATCCCCTCATCCACTATACCACTTTAACGACAGAAACTCAGTGTGCACGATATCCCAAATTATGGAATGTGTCGAGAAGACACAATGGGAGTGAATGTGTATAGTGGCCCCCATGAATATCTGGACTAGCGATGACCACAGACATATAAAAAGAAGGATTATTTTCAGCTTTTACCTTGGGGGTCACTTTAACCCATCGGTCTCCAATAAACATCCCACGTCTGTAAATGCAGGAATCCTCTTGTAACGTTGAGAGATACGAGCCCTCCGAACATTTCCTTAAGTGCTTCCACTTCTTGAAGTTCTTTATTCTCTTGTTTTCCTCTTTGGTGCTTCGTGAACTGTACTCATTAGGGGAATTAAAACACTGCATCAAAAAAACAAAGCCTAAAAATCTGTAAATTAATGAGTTGCGTTAAGCTAAATTAGTTATGCAAATTTCCAAAAATGAAACAACACCTACTATCAATTTTAAAACGCTCTTCCATATGGTCGTTAATTCCGAAAGCTTTTGTTAACCAGTGATATTGTTCAGTTCTGGAGTCATAGACTCAACAAAATATTTCATTGTAATTTGTCAGGATGATCAGTGCGGATTAACCCATTGTTGACCAGTAACCTTCATCAGGCAGTGAATTTTCAACTACCCTACCGGCTTTATTGAGCTGTAGAGGACCGTTAGCATACACTGAAATCATTCCACATCCTCTATTTTCACAGGACACTGTGTTATCTTTTATTAAAAGCCATTTTTGGAATAATTTTCCATGCATTGGTCAAGGGGGATTCCAAGAGCAGGTCAAACCCTATCATCGAGGGGGATTCCAAGAGCAGGCCAAACCCTATCATCGAGGGGGTTTCCAAGAGCAGGCCAAAGCCTATCATCGAGGGGGATTCCAAGAGCAGGCCAAACCCTATCATCGAGGGGGATTCCAGGAACAGGCCAAACCCTATCATCGAGGGGGATTCCAAGAGCAGGCCAAACCCTGTCATTGAGGGGGATTCCAAGAACAGGCCAAACCCTATCATCGAGGGGGATCCCAAGAGCAGGCCAAACCCTATCATCAAATGGGATTCCAAGAGTAGGCCAAACCCTATCATTGAGGGGGATTCCAAGAGCAGGCCAAATCCTATCATCAAGCGGGATTCCAAGAGCAGGCCAAACCCTATCATTGAGGGGGATTCCAAGAGCAGGCCAAACCCTATCATCGAGGGGGATTCCAAAAGCAGGTCAAACCCTATCATCGAGGGGGATTCCAAGAGTGGGCCAAACCCTATCATCGAGGGGGATTCTAAGAGCAGGCCAAACCCTATCATCAAAGGGGATTCCAAGAGTAGGCCAAACCCTATCATCGAAGGGGATTCCAAGAGTAGGCCAAACCCTATCATTGAAGGGGATTCCAAGAGCAGGCCAAACCCTATCATCGAGGGGGATTCCAAGAGCAGGCCAAACCCTATCATCGAAGGGTATTCCAAGAGTAGGCCAAACCCTATCATCAAGGGGGATTCCAAGAGCAGGCCAAACCCTATCATCAAAGGGGATTCCAAGAGCAGGCCAAACCCTATCATCGAAGGGGATTCCAAGAGCAGGCCAAACCCTATCATTAAAGGGGATTCCAAGATCAGGCCAAACGCTATTATCAAGGGGGATTCCAAGATCAGGCCAAACCCTATTATCAAGGGGGATTCCAAGAGCAGGCCAAACCCTATCATCGAAGGGGATTCCAAGAGCAGGCCAAACCCTATCATCCAGGGGGATTCCAAGAGCAGGCCAAACCCTATCATCGAGGGAGATTCCAAGAGCAGGCCAAACCCTATCATCGAGGAGGATTCCAAGAGCAGGCCAAACCCTATTATCAAAGGGGATTCCAAGAGCAGGCCAAACCCTATCATCAAAGGGGATTCCAAGAGCAGGCCAAACCCTATCATCGAAGGGGATTCCAAGAGCAGGCCAAACCCTATTATCAAAGGGGATTCCAAGAGCAGGCCAAACCCTATCATCAAAGGGGATTCCAAGAGCAGGCCAAACCCTATTATCAAGGGGGATTCCAAGAGCAGGCCAAACCCTATTATCAAAGGGGATTCCAAGAGCAGGCCAAACCCTATTATCGAGGGGGATTCCAAGAGCAGGCCAAACCCTATCATCAAAGGGGATTCCAAGACCAGGCCAAACCCTATTATCGAGGGGGATTCCAAGATCAGGCCAAACCCTATCATTAAAGGGGATTCCAAGATCAGGCCAAACGCTATTATCAAGGGGGATTCCAAGAGCAGGCCAAACCCTATTATCAAGGGGGATTCCAAGAGCAGGCCAAACCTGAGGTGGTTTCCAAGAGAAGATCAAACCCTATTGTCAACTGAATCTAAGGGGACCATAAAACCACTTTCCAATACTACAGTACCTATGCAGTATAACTCCGTTGATTATTTTTGGGGAAACCATTAAAATCGAATTGTAAAGGAAGTCTTGGAATCATTTTTCATTATCCAGAGGAGTTGGGTGAAGGTCGTCGGGAAAAAGATATGAGTACCAAATTTTCTGTGAGACCCTAAATTTTAGTGTAACCAAAGGAAAGGAACCAAAAAGCCAAGGTAAAGCTCAGGGAAAAAATGCTAAATAATAAAGTTTACTGGTGGAGAAGTATTCCCGCAATGGTCTTTCAAAAACTGTCATTAAAGGGAACCTGTCAACAGTTTTTTGGGTTGTAAATACTGTCCACCACTTTTAACATCATGTGAATGGGGTTCCTGTAACCTATTTATATCTCCAAGATACCTCTGCATATGACTCACCGTGGCCGGCGGACTCCGGTTGATACAGGCGATTCTTCTCCTTCCTTGTCACGGGTGGACCGCGCCTGCCGGTAGTGGGGCCCGGTGTAGTGCAGATCAAAATTAAGGACGTCTTACGGGAACAGATTAAAGGGGATTTAATTTGTTTTCTTCGTGACGCCACCTATGAGTAGTTCGGTAAGGGCTACCGACGCTGCGGAACCTCCGGGGTGATGGACAGCAGCAAGATGTTACGCTCCCCACAGGCTGAGCGGTGATCCCCGGAGGCTGGAGCTGCTCAAGATGTTGTGCGGCAGCTGCGGTTACCTTTAGTTAATGACGGACAGTTCATAAGGAGACACGGACACAGATAGTCTCTGCAACGGGTCTTTACTGTAACCAGCAGGCAGTACATGGCTTACAGTGGTTGAGTAGAAGACCGGGTGGACTCAGCAGTGATAGTGCTCCTCAGAGATCCGCAGTGTTCCTCCATTCTACCTACTTAGTTTGATTGCCAGCGTCGCCCAGGAATACCAGGTCGGGTACGGGGAGGCTGCTTCAATGCCCTATCCATGATGTACGTTCTGGATGCTTTGGGGAGCCTTGGATCCCTCAGTGGGTACACCGCTGGTTAGACGACTGGAAACTGGCTGGTGGTGGGGTGCTCCTGTAAAGCTGATCCTCCACGGGGCTGGTTCGCGTGGCAGAGGTGAACTGCTGCCAGCTTCGGTACCAGTGAACCGGCTGTGAGTTGTGGGCACGGGAGTCTTTTGGGAACCCGTGTAGATGACTCACCGTAGCCGGGGGGTACACGTAGCGGGCGTTGTTTCTCCTCCAGTCACGGAACCGCGCCTGCGGTGGTGTAGGCCCGGTGGTCCAGATCAATAGGGGAATGGCGGAACAGTGGGGGGTGATTTGTCTTCGTGACGCCACCTGCGGGTGTTCTGGTAATCGGTACCAGCGCTGTTCGGGTCTCCGGGGGATGGTACACAGCGAGATGGAACGCTCCCCACAGGATGAGCGGGAGTCCCCGGAGCCGGGAGCTGCGCAAGATGTTGTGAGGCAGCTGCGGGATGCTGCGCGCTGAATCCAGGAGTAATGCACAACCACACAAAGTCTCTTTTAGGTACCTTTACTGAATGGTAGTCAGGTACACTCGGACCGGGATAGTGAAGTTGGCACTTATGGAGTTTCACAGCAAGCAGTGTTAGGCTTCCTTTCTCTACTTCTGGTGCTAAGGTCGGGTGGATGTGGAATCCAGCCGGACCGGGCAGTTTGTTCAATAGAACGGATTTCACCTGGTTGTCAGCACTGAGGGCACTGTAAAAGGGTGATGATAATTCTACCTTCTTCCCTGGGCTCTCGTGGGTAGGTGCGACAGGTGAACAGGTGGCTAAACCTCCTGTTAAGGATGCTGGTTCTCTGTGAGGGCTTTGTAGCTTCCACAGCTTCGGTTCCAGTAACCGGTTCTTAAGGAAAGAGTTAGGACAACTCTGTGTTCCTGAGAGTGTTCTCCTTTCCTGGTATCCCAGTTGCAGGGATTCCCACTTGCTAACAGGCTGATGGGGCCTAGTGTGTTCCTCATAGGGTGGAGGTTTCACACAGGCTGGCAGCTCTTGTAGTGTCTACCACACTCTGAAGTTTCTCCCTCCAAGACTCTTTTTATAGGGGGAACTGGTTAGAAGTCACCAGTGGTAGCTCCCCCTAGAGGCTCGGGGTGAAACCAGGTGTTCTAGGTGTTGTTTGTGTTGTGGTTTTGCTGTGCTGTTACTTACTCCATTGTACCTAAGGATTTCTGTGGTGCCCAACAGGTGCCAGGGTGCCACATTCCCCCTTAGTTAAACTCAGTTCTCCCGGCTGAGCGAAAAGGTTATTTTTACAACTTAACATCTATACATATTATAACATTCAATTTACAGAGTCTTAAAGAAAAAGCACAAAAATCACTGAAAAGGAGTGAAAAATGTGAAAAGCAGTCCGTACGGCACTAGTCCATCTGCCGCAGGCTGGAAAAAGGTAAAGTTAGTGGTCACACAAGTCCTGTGACAAATGTTCAAAGTTTATGAAAAGGGGAAAAGGTAAAGTCCAGGGATACACGGTAAACTTTATACATTCCCTACGGGTGTCTCTGCTTGGGAGGCCGGTACTAACCTTTTCTATACCTTACCAGGCGCTTTCTGTCCCCAACTTAGTATACTTGGGACAGAGCCCAGTTCCTCCACCCTTCTGTACACTACTTTTTACAGGATTTGAAAACTGGTTACTATTTACAACACTTACAGGTAATATTTTCCACTACATTTTTAAACCCATTCTCCAAGTTTGGTTGGGGCTTGGCCTAATGTACTACGGGTGGATCTGCGTAGTGTGGGTGTTTCCAAAACTGTTTGTGTAGTGTACGAAGTGGTTGGTACTTCTCTATGTTTGCTTTGTGGTAAACCATAGTAAGTGCGGAGTCTATCAACTGGACTAACCTCTGTAGGTAGTTGAGTAGGAAAGGCTTCTCTTACTGTGGGACTAGCAGGCTGACCGATTACAGGAATCTCTGGTTCCATGATAACAGGCTGCAAATTTTGCACTTGGACTTCTTCTTGTTGGACTTGTTGAATTGGATTTGGTTTTGGCTGATCTTCTGTAGGCTGGTAGAAGTGCATAACTGGTATGAGGAATGCATCACCTAATTGTGGCCAATCAGCTGGTAAGTATCCAATTTCTGTAAGGACTAGATTTTCTTTTGTTTCTTCATCTGTAGTTACAGTAGGGTAACTGGTTGCTTGTGGGATTAACTGTGGCGGACATTTCTTCAAATGATCCCTTGAAACAGTCGCAATAGTATTCCCATTGTCTTTACTGATAATACAAGTTTTTGAGTTATCAAAGTGTGACGGCATAACGGTGTAGGGTACGGATTCCCAACTGTTATCCAATTTGTTGGTTTTTCTTTTTCTTTTTAGCACTAAGTCACCTATAGCTAGCGGTTCAGCTGAGGCATGCTTGTTAAAGTCTTTCTCTTGTTTTGTTCTACTGATTTCAAGGTTCCTTTCAACACTTTCTTGTACTTTTCTGTACTTTTCTTGGCGTTGGCTGACCCAGTCTTCATCAGAAGAATCTTTTGTGGGTTCGATGGTTCCCATCTGCAAATCAATAGGCAGTTTACCTGGTCTTGCTCTCATCAAGTAAGCCGGTGTATAATTTGTCGAACTGACGGGTATGTGGTTGTAGATGTCCACGAGATCTGGAAGTTTCTCTGGCCATTGATTTCTCTCTTCAACTGGTAAGGTCTTGAGCATGTCAATGACTATGTGGTTCATCTTCTCACATAAACCGTTCGTCTGAGGATGATAAGGTGTTGTGCGGATCTTCTTACACCCATACAGCCCTAAGAATTCTTGGAACAGAGCTGATTCGAAGGCTGGCCCTTGGTCAGTTAAGACTTGGTCTGGATACCCATGGGGGCGACAGAAGTAACTCTGGAACGCTTTGGCTGCTACCTCAGCAGTTAAATCCTTAACTGGAACGACTACCAGGAATCTTGAGTAGTGATCGACGATGGTGAGAGCGTAGGTGTACCCGGTTCGACTTGGGGTAAGCTTCACGTGGTCGAGAGCAACTATTTCAAGAGGTTTGGTGGTAACAATTGGCTGCAACGGAGCTTTCTGAGTTAGGTGGTCTTTTCTTCGAAGGTGACATGGTCCACAGTTTTTACACCATTTGTCAATGGAACCTCTCATACCGACCCAATAAAACCGATCCTTCAGGAGTCTCTCCAGCTTCTTCCATCCAAAGTGTCCGGCATCGTCATGGTATGCTTCAAGGATCATTTGGACTTCGGTCTTGGGAACTACAATCTGCCAGATGAGTTCATGGGTTCTTGGATTGAGGTATCTTCTGCATAGTTTACCTTGGTAGACAAACAACCTTCCTTTCTCCTTCCACAGGCGCTTAGCAGTTGGTGAGGCATCAGAGTCCATGTTGGCGTGTTCTTGAGTGATGAGATCCCTTACCAGGCTGACATCTGGATCGTTGGCTTGAGCCTCCTTCCAGTCATGGTGAGGTAACGGGTTCACGGTCCTCTCTACACGTGTCTGGTTTCTCTGATGACATGTTGCTGTACCGGAACGGTGGAAAGCGGGTAGTTCAATCTCTTCCAGGTCATCTATGTCTTCTCCCTCATCAGGAAGGTGGGGCATTCTGGACAGGGCATCAGCATTGCCGTTCTTGTGACCTGCCCTGTACTTTACAGTGAAGTCGTAGTTAGCGAGTCTTGCTACCCAACGCTGTTCTAGGGCTCCCAGCTTTGCAGTCTCTAAATGTGTTAGAGGATTGTTGTCTGTGAAAGCTGTGAACGGGGCGGATGCCAGGTAGTGCTTGAAACGCTCTGTGATCGCCCAGACCAGGGCCAGGAACTCGAGCTTGAAGGAGCTGTAGTTTTCCGGGTTCCTCTCGGTGGGACGGAGCTTTCTGCTGGCGTAGGCTATCACCTTCTCTTTGCCCTGCTGACGTTGAGATAGGACTGCTCCTAAACCTTCATTACTTGCGTCAGTGTACAACAGAAACGGTAGATTGTAGTCAGGGTAAGCCAGGATTTCTTCTCCAGTTAAAGCGTCTTTCAGCGTTTGGAAGGATTTGTCCTGTTCTGGGCCCCAGTGGAACGGGGGTCCCCTGATCTTGCCGTTTTTGGATTGACCTACTAAGAGATCTTGCATAGGTGCGGCTATCTTGGTATAGCCTTTGATGAATCGTCGGTAGTACCCGACCAGTCCTAGGAATTGACGTACCTCTTTGTGATTGGTGGGTGCTGGCCAGTCCTTGATGACGGTGACCTTATCCGGATCCGGTGCTACGCCTTCGGCACTGACCACATGTCCTAGGTATTGGACCTTGGGTTTCAGCAGGTGGCACTTGGACGGTTTCAGTTTCATCCCGTACTTGGACAGTGACTCGAACACTTCACTCAGGTGTTGGAGGTGATCTTCATAGGTCTGAGAGTAGACAATTACATCATCAAGGTATAACAAGACAGTCTCAAAGTTCTTGTGGCCCAAACAACACTCCATAAGTCTCTGAAATGTTCCTGGGGCATTGCACAAACCGAATGGCATACTGTTGAACTCGCATAAGCCCATGGGAGTCGTGAAAGCTGTCTTCTCACGATCCTCCTCTGCAACGGCAACCTGCCAGTACCCACTAGTAAGATCTAATGTGGAGAAGTAGTTGGCAGACTTGAGTGCAGCTAGTGACTCTTCTATGCGGGGTAACGGGTATGCATCCTTGTGTGTGACTTTGTTGATTTGCCTATAATCTACACACATCCTCATACTACCATCTTTCTTTTTAACCAGGACTAGTGGTGCGGCCCAGGGACTACAGCTATCCCTAATGACTCCTGCATTTTTCATGTCCTGAAGCATCTCTTTTGCTTTCTGGTAATGAGTAGGCGGTATAGGCCTGTACCTTTCTTTGATGGTGCATGGTTGTGTGTGGGGATATGATGTTGTACCCCTTTAATCCTCCCAAAGTCAAGTGGGTGTTTGCTGAACACTTGCTCATACTCTTGAACTACCCGGTATACTCCATTTTTCTGGTGAGAGGGTGTATTGTCAGTTCCTACACTGAGATCTTGACACCATTTCTCTAACTGATCTTTGGAGTGAGGGGGTTCATCAGTGACTGTTTGGTTTGAGGATTTTACATCAATCACAGCATCATCTTTTACTTGGTACAATTTAGCTACAGTTGCATATCTTGGCAGTCTGACTTCGTCATCACCATAATTTAATATGCGTACGGGGACTCTCCCCTTTCTTACATCGACTAACCCTCTGGCTGTCAAGAGCGTAGGACTACTGTCGGACATTACAGGTTCTACTACAGCTTGGTAGTCCTGCCCTCTGAGGCCTATGGCTGCTCGACACCAGATCATCATTTCACTTCTGGGTGGTACCACAATTGGAATGGGATCTGTGACCCTTACTCTGCCAATTTCACCATTTGACAATGTTACCTGTTGTTGATACACCAGAGCTCTGATCTGCTTTTGGATAGCCCTCTTTTCTCTGGGTTTACCGGCTTCAGCACTCTGTTGGAGTAAAAACAACACTTCATCGAGGCATTTGATCATGACATTGGTACCCAATATGACATATGGATCCTTGTGGTTAGGCTTATCCTGGACCACTAAGATACCCTGGTTTTTCAACTGCACCCTCCCCACCTTTACTGTAGCTTCCCACTGTCCCTCTATGGTAACCGGAATACCATTAGTGGCTTCAAGGTTCATCTCGGGATTAGGGGGTTCTAGCTTAACATCTGGCCAGAACTGCTTGTAAAGGGTACTGGGAATGGATGTCACCTGGGATCCAGTGTCTATCAAAGCGGAGATAGCGATGCCATCAATGACGATTGGTAAGTATGGACAGTCTCCCACATACTTGTGTTCCCAGCTGGACGTAGGGCCTGGACAGTCTACTCCTGGGGTTGGCCCTTCTCGCCCAGGGGTCGCTCGTTTAAAGGACGGGATTGCACGTTGCGTCCTCCTAAGTCGTTCTGCTGACTGTTGCGGCGTCTGTCAGGACTGCGGCGGTCTGCAGGTTTTCCTCGCGACGGCTGTGTCTTTCTCCTCATCCACGGGACGTCGTCAGGACTGTCGGCGAGTAGAATCTTGTCGGATGGCCTTGCATCTGTCTTGGGTCTTCTCCCAGCTTGTAGCTTGGCCACGTCTTTCATCAGCTGCTCGACATTAGCACACAGTTGCTCAAACCGGTCAGGTGTCACAGTCTGTGCGTTTGACTGAATCGCAGGGATTGGAGATGCTGCTGCCGGCACGGAAGAGTTGTCAATATACTGCTGCTGCTGTGAAGCGGGATCAGGTACTTCAGCGAGTCGTTGTCCCCAAACTGTTAAGTCTCTCAAGGTGTTAAACTCTGCGCCTGGATTCTGTATGGACCACCAGCTTGCTTGCTTTCTATCCTCAGATAGTCTAAGGCCCACAATAAATTGTCCAATTAACGCTTTGTTTTCATCACGGACACTATCAGGGTCAACTTGTTTTAACAGTCTGTATGCTTCTTGCAAGCGCAGTGAATAATCAAGGACACTTTCTTGTGCCCCTTGGTTACAACGATAGAATGACAGTCTTAGTTCAGCTTCGGTATGGCGCTCAAAGACCAGGGCTAATTTGGCGAATATCTGCTCCACAGATTCCTGAGTTTCTACAGGCCAGCTGCGGCTCTGCAGTTCAGCTGCACCGGTTAACTGTCCCATAATAACTGAAGCTCTTTGCTTACCGGTCATCGGGTACATGTCCAGGGCCTGGCATATCTTCCTCTGGAAGTTCTCCAAGGTGCTGGGTACACCGCTGTACTTGGGTAACCAGGTTGCATTAGGAACGTAGGGTAGTGACATCGGCATAATCGGAGCGGGTTGCGGTGGCATACCGCCGACTTGTTGCTGTCCATCAAGAGGTATATTTTGAGGTGCCGCTTGGTTTAGCGGTGGTACCGCGTTACCGGGAGCCGGGTCACTCATGGTTGCTCCCCCTTAGTTAAGCGTAGCCTTTCCCTCGGTTTCAAACGGAAGTGTCGGGCGCGCGGTGAGGAGTGAGGCACCACGGGAGTTTCCGGTTCCTGCTGCGTACAGGGGAAGTCGTCAGAGCGTGGGGGCGGGGACAATCTTCGCGCCCTCTGTACAGTCACGCCCCTTCTTTTCCCGCCTTTTCGCGCAGCAATGGCGGACCAAATGTACAGTTCGATATTTACAGTCAATAAAATAGCACACAATACCCGTGATAACGGGCCTGCTCGTATCCTGTTCGTGACGCCAAATTCTGACTCACCGTAGCCGGGGGTACACGTAGCGGGCGTTGTTTCTCCTCCAGTCACGGAACCACGCCTGCGGTGGTGTAGGCCCGGTGGTCCAGATCAATAGGGGAATGGCGGAACAGTGGGGGGTGATTTGTCTTCGTGACGCCACCTGCGGGTGTTCTGGTAATCGGTACCAGCGCTGTTCGGGTCTCCGGGGGATGGTACACAGCGAGATGGAACGCTCCCCACAGGATGAGCGGGAGTCCCCGGAGCCGGGAGCTGCGCAAGATGTTGTGAGGCAGCTGCGGGATGCTGCGCGCTGAATCCAGGAGTAATGCACAACCACACAAAGTCTCTTTTAGGTACCTTTACTGAATGGTAGTCAGGTACACTCGGACCGGGATAGTGAAGTTGGCACTTATGGAGTTTCACAGCAAGCAGTGTTAGGCTTCCTTTCTCTACTTCTGGTGCTAAGGTCGGGTGGATGTGGAATCCAGCCGGACCGGGCAGTTTGTTCAATAGAACGGATTTCACCTGGTTGTCAGCACTGAGGGCACTGTAAAAGGGTGATGATAATTCTACCTTCTTCCCTGGGCTCTCGTGGGTAGGTGCGACAGGTGAACAGGTGGCTAAACCTCCTGTTAAGGATGCTGGTTCTCTGTGAGGGCTTTGTAGCTTCCACAGCTTCGGTTCCAGTAACCGGTTCTTAAGGAAAGAGTTAGGACAACTCTGTGTTCCTGAGAGTGTTCTCCTTTCCTGGTATCCCAGTTGCAGGGATTCCCACTTGCTAACAGGCTGATGGGGCCTAGTGTGTTCCTCATAGGGTGGAGGTTTCACACAGGCTGGCAGCTCTTGTAGTGTCTACCACACTCTGAAGTTTCTCCCTCCAAGACTCTTTTTATAGGGGGAACTGGTTAGAAGTCACCAGTGGTAGCTCCCCCTAGAGGCTCGGGGTGAAACCAGGTGTTCTAGGTGTTGTTTGTGTTGTGGTTTTGCTGTGCTGTTACTTACTCCATTGTACCTAAGGATTTCTGTGGTGCCCAACAGGTGCCAGGGTGCCACATAGAAATGCCCAATCCCGGTAGTTAAGGCCTCAGGTGCGGACACCCGACCGGTGACGGCCCAGGGGCCCGCACGAGGTGCGGAGCCCCCGCTCCTCTCCAAGTTCTAGTCTGCTCTCTTCAGGTTCTAGATTCTTGACTTGACTTCTCTAGACTACTGTGTGTTCTACTTCACTACCCTAACACTCCACCCACCAGGACCTAGGATTGGTCCTCTGTTCTAGGTGTTGTATGTTGGGTTGGATCTTAGAGTTAACTATTGCACTGCTTTGTCAGAGAATATTGCGGCTGCAATACTCCCTTGTGACGCACTCGTTGCGGGGCGCCACACTCCCCCTTGGTTAAATCAGCTTGTCCCCAAGCGTCAAACTACTCACATTACAGAGGTTTTTGCATTTTTATACATATATATGACACACTTTTATTAAAATAGAAAAACAGGTAAAGGTATGCTTTGGTGATATAAGCAAAGAAACAGGTAATCACTTTGTGCGGACCCGGCGGGCGGTCGGCTGTACTTTAACTAGAGTCCAGGCTGTAGCCGCGAGATCACACGGTTAGTGATTAACGGGAACAGAGTCATTGATGAAGTTCAAGTTTTAAAGTCACTGGCTCTGAGAACGATGGTGCACCCGGATAGCAAACCACCCATCTGCACAAGCATAGCGCTCGTAGGTGATAATATCGCCCCGGTATAGGTCGCGATCGGGATGTCCTCTTGGCAAGTTTGACTCAACGTCCCGGCGCCCCACAAACACCTCCTCATTCAAACCCACCTCCCAAGCGAACCCCCACCCGGTATTTAAATTAAAGGTGGAAATTCTACCTTCACGGCGGAGTTCATCAGGCAGCGGCGGCTGGCGGCGAGCCTCGGCACGGGCCTGCATGTTGGCGCGTTCTCGGGCTTGCCACTCCTCTCGTCGTCTCTGGCGTACATCTCCGTCGTTACGGCTCGGGGTGTAAAGATGAGTAACGGAGCTGGTGGTTTGGCGGGAAGCTTGAACTTGGCGGGCTGTCTGTATCGGAACCCGGTGGAACGGCACAGGGGAAGGTGTCGGCAGTGCACCCGACCAGTGTACCCGAGCTGTGTGCCCGGAAGGAAGTTCCTTGTTGTCTCCCCAAGCGAACCCGGTGTCGAAATCCTCAGCGGTGCTGTGGGTCTCGTCGTCATCCTCTCCGACCTCTTCCTCGATGACCACATCAGGCTGCTCGATGATGAGAGATATTGAAGCTTGTTCCGTTGTACAACAGAGCGGTGGTGCTGCGGATCCTTCCGTAGGGACGTCCTGCAGGGCTTCCAGGCTGCCTGCTTCTTCATCTGTTTCCGCAGGTAAAGGTGTTTCAATCCCGGTTACCAGGTAGGCCTCGGCAATGGCAAGGGAAGCCTCCGGTACGGGGATAAAACAGGCGACTGTCTCTGTAGTGGTGAAACATGTCGCGGGTTCCTCAGTGGGAACCTGGTAAAGATCGAGTTCTTCAATGGAGCGTGTTATGCGCTCCGGCTCAAGAACGGAATCGGTTGCGATGTTGGTCGCTGGAACGGGTCGAGTTGCGGCCTCCACCGGAATGACACAGTCTATTGGCTCAGGTGACGGAGCAGGACAGGTGGCAGGCGACAATGAGGCGGTCGAGAAGCTGGTGACGTCGTCTGGGCTTGGAGAAGCTGTACCCGGTCGGCTCTGCTGCATCGCATGGTGTAGTCGTCTGCCTAGGGTCGCGCTCCAGCTACGGATCGTCCATTCCACTGTCTCTAGTAACCGCACCCGGAGGTCTTGTAGAGCTTCTAGCCAGAAGTCGGGGCTGCCGTCTATAGTAAGGGCAGGATCCGGACCCGGTTGGCTGACGGCTGCTCTGGCCTCCGCCTCGACCTCCCGCATCAGGTCTTGGAGTCTCATGCTGGCCATTCTTCTTGGAGGGAAACCACACCCGTAGAACCGTTAAGACGTCCTGGTAGAGCTGGTGAAGAAGTCTTCTCTTTCTGTCGGTGTGTCTATCACACTCCCATTTCCTCTGGGCTTTTGTAGTCCAATCGTGGGAAAAGTCTTTGGGGTCCGCCCCCATGGTTGATTCGAGCAATCAGGGCGGACAAAGAGTTTGGCGCCTTTTGTCTTTAGCCCTCCCACGATGAGGGGGGGGTTGACTCACTCCTGGGCTTCACGTGGCGGCTTCTTGTGGCGGGAACGCCATCTTGGGCGCCATCTTGACCCAATGGTGTAAAGGCGGGAAAGTTCTTTTTAGGACGAACAAAGTCCAATTGTAGACAATAAAGTCCAGTTTAAGCACAATATACCCGTTGGATAACGGGCCTGCTCGTATCCTGTTCGTGACGCCAAATTCTGACTCACCGCGGCCGGCGGACTCCGGTTGATACAGGCGATTCTTCTCCTTCCTTGTCACGGGTGGACCGCGCCTGCCGGTAGTGGGGCCCGGTGTAGTGCAGATCAAAATTAAGGACGTCTTACGGGAACAGATTAAAGGGGATTTAATTTGTTTTCTTCGTGACGCCACCTATGAGTAGTTCGGTAAGGGCTACCGATGCTGCGGAACCTCCGGGGTGATGGACAGCAGCAAGATGTTACGCTCCCCACAGGCTGAGCGGTGATCCCCGGAGGCTGGAGCTGCTCAAGATGTTGTGCGGCAGCTGCGGTTACCTTTAGTTAATGACGGACAGTTCATAAGGAGACACGGACACAGATAGTCTCTGCAACGGGTCTTTACTGTAACCAGCAGGCAGTACATGGCTTACAGTGGTTGAGTAGAAGACCGGGTGGACTCAGCAGTGATAGTGCTCCTCAGAGATCCGCAGTGTTCCTCCATTCTACCTACTTAGTTTGATTGCCAGCGTCGCCCAGGAATACCAGGTCGGGTACGGGGAGGCTGCTTCAATGCCCTATCCATGATGTACGTTCTGGATGCTTTGGGGAGCCTTGGATCCCTCAGTGGGTACACCGCTGGTTAGACGACTGGAAACTGGCTGGTGGTGGGGTGCTCCTATAAAGCTGCTCCTCCACGGGGCTGGTTCGCGTGACAGAGGTGAACTGCTGCCAGCTTCGGTACCAGTGAACCGGCTGTGAGTTGTGGGCACGGGAGTCTTTTGGGAACCCGTGTAGAAATGCCCAATCCCGGTAGTTAAGGCCTCAGGTGCGGACACCCGACCGGTGACGGCCCAGGGGCCCGCACGAGGTGCGGAGCCCCCGCTCCTCTCCAAGTTCTAGTCTGCTCTCTTCAGGTTCTAGATTCTTGACTTGACTTCTCTAGACTACTGTGTGTTCTACTTCACTACCCTAACACTCCACCCACCAGGACCTAGGATTGGTCCTCTGTTCTAGGTGTTGTATGTTGGGTTGGATCTCAGAGTTAACTATTGCACTGCTTTGTCAGAGAATATTGCGGCTGCAATACTCCCTTGTGACGCACTCGTTGCGGGGCGCCACACATACCTCTGAAAAGGTGTTTTATTCTTGTCTTGCACTGTAAGCTAATTGTGCCGTCCAGTCCGACGGGTGTCTCCAGAGTGTGATCAGTGCCGCCCAACTCCATCGAAACACCACCTCTTCTAATTGCATGCACGTGGATGATATTGCTATGCCACCTACAGTTTCACAAATGTGATGCCTGCGCAGTGTAATCGGAGACCAGTGCCTCATTGTTCCTATTAAACAGCCAGGGATTAGACTACACAGGCGCGAGACTTAGGGCACTGTGCGACTGATGTCGAGACCTAAGTCTCTCGTCTGCGCAGTCTAATCACTGGCTGTTCACTAGTACACAGTGAGGTGCGCCTGCGCAGGTGTCCTGATCTATTGCGCAGGTGTGAGATTTGGGTACTGTGTGGATGACATAGCAATGTCCACTTGCATGCAATTTGAAGAGGCGGTGATTGCATGGAGCTGGGTGGTGCTAACCGCCCTCTGGAGACACCCGTCGGACTGAACCGCATAATTAGCATACAGAGATGGAAAATAATAAACACTTTTTCAGAGGTCAGCAGAGGCACGTCTCATGAAATAAAGGGGTTACAGGACCCTATTCACATGATGTTAAAGATTGTGGGCAGGGTTTACAGACCAGAAAACTGGTGACAGGTGCATTTTAGGTGCACAATCCAAAATCCCAGCAAAGTAGCAATCCAGACCAGCAATGAGAAAGAAACGGCAGCACTCACCAACCCTAACTCACCGGGGGGATGGACGATGATCTTTTCGTTCAAATGAACTTCTGGACATCTTGAAGTTCACTTGAACGAAACGAACGTCGTCCATCCCCTCGACGCCCTGCCGTCCTTTCCCTCGCCTCACCGTTGGCCCCACGGTCCCTACCGGTTTGATGAAGCCCTTTATTTAAATTAGACTGTAGATCACACCGTCGGTGAGTGCTGCCGTTTCTTTCTTATTGCCAGTGCAGTAAATCCTATGCCAACCGGATGAGCCTCGAGAGTCACGTCAAGGTCAAAGACTGCCGCAAACGATGTATACTCCATATAGTCTATGTATGCTTCCAGTGACAGGGAAAGTGTTGGTGCTTTCTAAATAATGGAGAATAAGAGATGTGAAGGGCCCTCTACAACCACACAGAAATTGAGGACAGCGGGGTCACTTGTTGAAAACTGTTGCCCACAGCATTCTTCTTATTTTCTTGACTGCACCCCCCCCATCACTCGAATAACATCAGGAGTCCAAATTGCAGCAAAATAAGTAAATTGCAAAATGTCACACAGTCCGGGCCCCCAGGGACCTATGGGATTGCCAATCTATGATCACACTCTAACTCTCCTGAACGCTAATCTTCGGATACACCTAACGAACAGAACCACTGACGGAGATAAGAATTACATCTCAAATATTCAGGCTCCTGACAACATTAGAGGCGGAAAATCAATTTGGAAGGGTCTGGAGGAAGAACTCGGAGAAAGAAAGTTACGGAGTTTTCACATGTTCTTTTCTTGATTTTTTTTTCTTTACCAATATTTCTTAGAATTAACACTAAAAGATTTTTCATCACCCAAATCCTACTACTAATCCAGTATCAGCAAGCTTGCAAAATGAGCCTGGAGCAGATGGATCCCAGCGAGCAGTTGGTTTACATTGTGACAAACTCACCAGTTGAGTTTTCTTCTTTTTACCCAACCATATGGACCGCCGGCTGCTCGGAGAATGCACCCCCCCCATCAAAAACATTACGGAAACTGACCCGCAAGGTTCTGCTCTCTTACATTCATTTCCCAAAAAAAAATCGTTTTTAAAAAATGTATAAGAATATACAGAAAATGTAGAATTTAGATGTTTAAAGTGTAACCACCATTAATATTTGTATCTAATAATAATGTAGAGAAAGTGATTTTAATAAACTTTCCAATATACTTCTTTAGAAAATTCTGTTTTAAAACCATTCATAAACCTTCTACAAGGTGTCCCCACTACACTGTGTGTGAAGCAGATGTGGCGCCCCCGATGGGCAGGCGTCACACCGGGGGATTACACTCATAAAAGCAGTGTAATGTTCCCCAACTGTAAGTGGATGCTGGGCTGGTGGGTGGGACCCATTCCTGCACTCCCACACTAGAGTAATGGTGGGACGTTACTCCTGGGAGGGATATAGTCACCTCTAGGGGGAGTAGGAGAAAGGAGTTAGAGTAAGAGAGTAGAAGGAGAGGAGGAGTGTAGAGCGAGGCGGGAGGTCTAACAGGACAGCTCCAGGCTGATCCTGAGGAACCCCAGTTCCCACAGTTAAATAGGGTTGCTCATGTAATGAATTCAGTATTGCAGGGCGGCCATTCAGATGAATGATTGTCCGTGTCTAATGGCTTGAGTAGACCAGAATGGGAGCCGTTCATCCAATTACTTAATAAGACGACCATGTGCCCTAATATATCTAAGGGGTAAGGCTTCTCGTTGTGGAGAGTGACATGGCAGTGTGAGGAGACTTAAATGCCTCAATGCTCCTATGGGAAATTAAACATGCAAATTGTCTCTTCAGAGAGGAAGAGGAGAAACTTTAGCACCACCCATTGGAAGTAGCAATCCTAAATGTCAATATCAACTGTTTAATGAGCTTTGCCATTTGATTTAAGTTGACCTCATCAATGCAAAGTATGAGATCTGATCTGGCTAGATGAGAGGCTAAGACTGGATATCCAAAGGGGTGAGGTTTCTCCTTGTGGAGGGTGACATGTCAGTATGAGGAGACTTAAACGTCACAATGCTTCTCTGGGAAATTAAATATGCAAATTGTCTCTTCAGAGAGGGATGAGACTTGAACTCTAGCGCCACCTATTGGAAGTAACAATCCTAAATGTCAATATCGACCCTTTAATGAGCCTTATCATATGAATTATGATAATCACCTATTGCTGCTTCCAATAGGTGGCACTAGTCATCAAGTCCTCTTCCTCTCTAAGTGGACAATTTGCAAATTTTGGTCTGAAAGTAACAGAAGTTCCCCTTAAAGTTCAAAATAAGTTATTTTCTTTAGGTGTATGGTCCTTCCATCATGAACAGGCGGCTCAGAAATATTATCCTCAAAGACTCCTCTGAGACATGAGGAGTCCAGTGGTGTAAATGGTGCATGGTGGGTGCTGGGGGCCCTGCTATAGACTTAGTGCATGGTGGGTGGTGGGGGCCCTGCTGTAGACTTAGTGCATGGTGGGTGGTGGGGGCCCTGCTGTAGACTTAGTGCATGGTGGGTGGTGGGGCCCTGCTGTAGACTTAGTGCATGGTGGGTGGTGGGGGCCCTGCTGTAGACTTGGTATTGGGGTCTATCAGCTTTAAGTTAAAGCCCTGTATGAGTAAAAACACTCGGCTGCAAATAAAATCCTCAATAAAAACTCTTTGACCATATTCATAGTTAGGTGAAGACATCCAAGGCAATGACACAGGTCCAGGCTCGTTCTCACCGGCACTGACCACTTAAATGGTCACATGAGTAGATGGTGGATTGCACACCCAAAAAGAGGAATAAGTACATTAGACTTGGGTCGTCCAGACCGGCCAATTTTTGGTGGGACCAACTGACCGTCCAACTCGCATCTTAAGGGAACAAGGATTGTCAATGTTCAATGTCAACATGAAAATCATTAGTTCTGTAGGGAACTAAGATGCCAAACACTGAGCCGAGCTTGTTCATGTCGAGGTGATAGAATTCACTATTGGATGAATGTTTGCCAAACCGACAGCTGTTGACCGGCCGGCGACCGTCCAAACATGGACTTGAATCTTACTCAACGTTATCAGTATCTATTAATTCAACTCTGAAGGACAGAAAGATGTCTCTAAAGTGACGTCCACTTATAGTTATCTTCAGGTGTGTCAAACAAGACATGACAACAAGACTGATGGAGTCCATGTGCACATTCCCTACCAAATCCCAGATTAAGGGGACAATGAAGCTGTGTAAAGCACTAGTCCTACACATTCCCTTATCTTAGGGTTTTGGACACATCGCTTCCTTGAAGGCCGTCAGTGTGCTCCATGACATAAGCCAAAATCAGATGTAAAGGTGCATAGACAGATCCGGATAAGCAGCGCCTTACCACTGCGTTGTACAGAACCAGCACAGTGGATGATTTCGGGAAACCCTATGTCCACCGCGCTTCTTCCCGCCACAGCGTGTCTTCACCTGCGGTGCCGGTTGCTCCCACATCTCCACAGCATGTTAATTTAATGTTATGGAGTCAGGAGAGATCTCCAGAGGGTGAATGGAGGAAGAAGCCGCCCTGCACCCAATGCAGATCATAGGCACAGGGCGTCTGCGATCCCCCTGCGTTCATCCTCAGGTTTCCGCAGTTCCGGAGGCGCTGCATCTGACACCTAGTGCCTCCACAAATGAGAAGGAAAAAAAGAGCACATAGAGTAATACCTTAGGGTTTGATGGTCACACGGACTCCCACAATACTGACTCACCTGGTCTGGTTGTGAATGGTCACAACTCCCTTGGACAAGCATGTATGGTCGCAGCAGGCTCCCGGCAAAAAGTAAGGATCCACTTGGAGAAATTAGAACCGGATGGATAGAAGCCGCGCTGACCACAATAAGAGTAACAGTAACACACACACTCTGTTTATTCAGCCTACGCGTTTTGTGGCAAACAGGCCACTTCATCAGGGCAACCCTGATGAAGTGGCCTGTTTGCCACAAAACGCGTAGGCTGAATAAACAGAGTGTGTGTGTTACTGTTACTCTTATTGTGGTCAGCGCGGCTTCTATCCATCCGGTTCTAATTTCTCCAAGTGGATACATAGTGCCTCCGGATCATGGGAACATATCCTAATAAAGTCAACATAGTCTTGTGTAGATTCCAAGCAACAGAAACCTATGGGGCTACAGCCGGTGTTTGGCCGGTCCAGCAGATCTTGGTCCAAAAGGTCAAGGAGAAGACAACCCCGTTAGGACAAGACTTTGGCGCCAATCATTTATTACATGGGTCTATTTCTTTTGGGATGATGCACACATATATCAGATTCTTATTGATGAAGCGTGCTGGGTGTAGTGATAAGAACAAAGATGGAAATGGAAAAAAAATCGACCTGCAACTTTTCTGTACATCAAGGAACCAGACTATCACCGGATGATCACATCCCTGGGGAACACCGGGAGCTCAGTGTGTTTAGAACCTATAAATATTTGTAAATTCAATTATTGGTCAGATCAGGTAACATGTGCCAGGAAAGACTCGGGCACAGCATGCGAGCCCGCATCAACGCAAGGGACACGACGTAGGACGTACCGGTAAGTCCTAGGTCGTGAAGGGTTAACTTTGCTTCACATGAAATAAATTAAATGCAAAATGACTTCAAGCAAATCTGAAGAATGCAAAAGCAAATAAGGGTGCATGCACACGATCTGGAGAAGCAGCGCTTTGAATGCAGTGTCTTACTGCTGAGCGGAAAACATTGCATTGTACCGTACTAACATAGTGGATGATTGTTGCAGAGTCGAAAGAGATCTCCAGCGGGTGAATGCAAGGAGATGCCGCCCTGCACCCAGTGCAGATGGTGAGTACAAGGCGGCTGTGCTTACCCTGCGTTCATCTGCAGCTTCCCCAGTCCTAGAGGCAGTGCATCCAACACGTAACACCTCCGGATCATGAGCACACAGACTAAGACATCACACATATGGTGGATGGCGGATGCATAAAAGAAATCATTATCTCTATATATAATTGTAAGTTGTCTCCTCCACTTCCTGGATGTCGCCTATGTCACTTCCACCTGCGCCATATTTCCACACCCAAGTGATGGGTCTGGTAATATGGCGGCCGATACACGCTGCATTCAGTCCCCGCCCACTTCCAGCAGTCTGCCTGTTCCCTGCAGCCTCCCCCAGTAATCCAACATTGCAGCCCCCCAGCTATCCTCCCACCACCACCGATCACCTGGGACTTACAGGACCTGAGATGATGTCACTAGCATGGACAGAGCTACATCACATGACTGACATCATCACAGGCCCTGTCAACACACAGAACAACCAGGTAATGCAGCCCGTCCTACACTCTGCCACACACTACACTCTGCCACACACTACACACTACACACACTACACTCTGCCACACACTACACACTACACACACTACACACTACACACACTACACTCTGCCACACACTACACTCTGCCACACACTACACACTGCCACACACTACACTCTGCCACACACTACACTCTACCACACACTACATTCTGCCACACACTACACTCTGCCACACACTACACTCTTCCACACACTACACTCTGCCACACACTACACACTGCCACACACTACACTCTACCACACACTACACTCTGCCACACACTACACTCTACCACACACTACACTCTGCCACACACTACACTCTGCCACACACTTTACTCTACCACACACTACACTCTGCCACACACTACACTCTACCACACACTACACTCTGCCACACACTACACTCTACCACACACTACACTCTGCCACACACTACACTCTGCCACACACTACACTCTACCACACACTACACACTGCCACACACTACACTCTGCCACACACTACACTCTGCCACACACTACATTCTGCCACACACTACACTCTGCCACACACTACACTCTGCCACACACTACACTCTACCACACACTACACTCTGCCACACACTACACTCTGCCACACACTACACTCTACCACACACTACACACTGCCACACACTACAATCTGCCACACACTACACTATACCACACACTACACTCTGCCACACTCTACACTCTGCCACATACTACACTCTGCCACATACTACACTCTGCCACACTACACTCTGCCACATACTACACTCTGCCACATACTACAAACTGCCACACACTACACTCTGCCACACACTACACTCTACCACACACTACACACTGCCACACACTACACTCTGCCACACACTACACTCTGCCACACACTACACACTACACACACTACACTCTGCCACACACTACACTCTGCCACACACTACACTCTACCACACACTACACACTGCCACACACTACACTCTGCCACACACTACACTCTACCACACACTACACTCTACCACACACTACACTCTGCCACACACTACACTCTACCACACACTACACACTGCCACACACTACACTCTGCCACACACTACACTCTGCCACACACTACACTCTGCCACATACTACACTCTGCCACACACTACACTCTACCACACACTACACACTGCCACACACTACACTCTGCCACACACTACACTCTGCCACATACTACACTCTGCCACACACTACACTCTACCACACACTACACTCTACACATTGCCACACACTACACCCTGCCACACACTACACTGTACACACTGCCACACACTACACTATACACTCTGCCACACACTACACTCAGCACACAGAGCCCACCTCCCATCATCATGTACCGCCCACCCGGTGCGATAGCATCGGGCTCCCATCTAGTTTGTAAATAAATTCAAGAAAACAATAAACATGCTGTGGTTTCCGATAATTGTTGCAAGAAACGTAATCAAGTTAGGAGAAAGAAGAAATCCAATATCACATCACGATTTACCGCGATCCCCCGGCCCTTATAGACGCCCCCGCATTGTTACATCACATCGTTCCCATTGACTTCTAGGAGTTTCTCATTGTTTCTCATGTTCTTCTTTTGCAGCGGATTCTTTGCGCTCGTCTCTGCCGATTCTTCACATTTGGAGATATACAGCGTCTACTCTATGTTTTCTTTGTTCTATGGCTCACAGAGGAAAATATTAGGCGCCGGTTGCAGTTTGTTATATTAATATGCAGCTATGTTTCTCCCACCTGCTGTGGCTGAAATTAAACCTTGGTGTTCGGAATGACTCCAGACTACGAGTCCAAATAACATTTTATTATTTATTCATGAAGCCTGGCTAATTTGTGGGTTTCTGCTCTTTTTGCGCGCGCGGGAGGTAGTTGCACTCTTGGTAGCGCTTACAGTTCATCGAGATGAGAGAAGTTTTTATTTTTAATTTTTGGGATTTTTTTTTTATTATTATTATTTTTTTTTTTACTTGCAAGCGGAGACATTAAAGTCTGGTAAGGCTCGTTCTTTTCTTATATGGTTCTGTAAGTGTGTTCTGCTGGAGATATAAGGTAACAGGAGCGATACAATAAAATACTATCTGGAGCGGTGGCGGCGGCGGCTCGCGCACATGTGGCTATCCACTTAACTGAGCATTTAATGGCAATTGGGCTTAAATCTGCGCGCCGTATTCCCCAAAATGTTAGGGATCTGGGAAAGCCGAGCTGCTACTGGAAATAACGACCGCTGTATACCAGTAATCCCCCAGTTCAAGGTGATCCTGTTCAAAGGGAAATGGTTGGCGTGTAATCTTAAAGGGCCAGCGCTCTTTTTTTGCTTGAAGCATTTTACTGTATTGAGGTTAATGAAATTGACCATAGTTACAGGGCCGGATGTAAATCGGATAGTGCACTGTAGACATCCCCTTTAAGCAGTGGCGTAACTTGAAGCTCAATGATCCCCATGCAAAAGCTCCAATGGGGCAACCATTCATTGCAAGTCTTTAATAGTATTGGTTATTACATACAGACCCAATGGACATTTAGGGCTGCAATTGTAACCCTGTACCTGTTGTAGTCACACCCCTGCCGTTAAGCTATAGTACAGTGTCAAAAAGTGATGAAGTAGCCCGTGCCCTATACTGATCATTAAGTTTCTGCAAGCTTATTACTGCCATTAATTTTTCCTGATACAATTTGAATACAATAATACAACATGCTAAAATAAAAAAAAAACCTCAACCGGCTGCAATTCGCATCACAACCACTGGGTGGACACATATAGCATAAACATCTCCCGGCAGCACCCTATATAGATTGTCAGGCAACATTGGGATTTACTTGTTATTAAGAGTGGAATATACAATCCAATACAGCTTGTAAGTGCTGCTCTGAAGCCGTCTGAATGGCTGGAGCGCATTACATCTACCAGTGTGGCCACCATCAGTGTCCCTCCACTGCTCTGACGTTACACAATCAAAGCTGCCTCTACTTGTAGTCCAAACTGTCAATTATGGACATTGCAACGCCCCCAGGAATCAGTAAGACAGGAGTCAGCAGAGCGCGCTCGGTCCTACTTCAGAAGATGAGTTATTTTTATTATTTAACTCGATCTCGAGCAATAGTGACTTGATGGATGAACACTATGTAGAAAGATCGATCTTGTGCAGCCTAGAAAGGTCCACCAGGGTCTTCTCCAAGCTTAGATAGGTCCAACATGGTCTTCTCCAAGCTTAGATAGGTCCACCAGGGTCTTCCCCACTACTAGATAGGTCCATCAGGGTCTTCTATAAGCCTAAATAGGTCCACGAGAGTCTTCTCCAAGCCTAGATAAGTAGATAGGTCCAACATGGTCTTCTCCAAGCCTTGATAGGTCCACCAAGGTCTTCTCCATCCCTAGATAGGTCCATCAGGGTCTTCTCCAAGCTTAGATAGGTTCAACATGGTCTTCTCCAAGCTTAGATAGGTCCAACATGGTCTTCTCCAAGCCTTGATAGGGCCATCAGGGTCTTCTCCAAGCTTAGATAGGTCCAACAGGGTCTTGTCCAAGCCTACATAGGTCCACCAGGGTCTTCTCCATAACTAGTTTGGTCTAAGAGGTCTTGTCCAAGCCTAGATAGGTCCACCAAGGTCTTCTCCATCCTTAGATGGGTCCATCAGGGTCTTCTCCAAGCTTAGGTAGGTCCAACATGGTCTTCTCCAAGCCTAGATAGGTCCACCAGGGTCTTCTCCATCCTAGATAGTCCATCAGGGTCTTCTCCAAAACTAGTTTGGTCTAAGAGGGTCTTGTCCAAGCCTAGATAGGTCCACCAAGGTCTTCTCCATCCCTAGATAGGTCCATCAGGGTCTTCTCCAAGCTTAGATAGGTCCAACAGGGTCTTCTCCAAAACTAGTTTGGTCTAAGAGGTCTTGTCCAAGCCTAGATAGGTCCACCAAGGTCTTCTCCATCCCTAGATAGGTCCATCAGGGTCTTCTCCAAGCTTAGATAGGTCCAAATGGTCTTCTCCAAGCCTAGATAGGTCCATTAGGGTCTTCTCCAAGCTTAGATAGGTCCAACATGGTCTTCTCCAAGCCTAGATAGGTCCACCAGGGTCTTCTCCAACCCTAGTTTGGTCTACCAGGGTCTTCTCCAAGCCTAAATATAGTGACCAATCACAGACCCTGAAGGACCGGCCATCATGGGGGGGTTTTCAGTCCCCGATACCAAGAGTTTCTTTATCACTGGGATGTATCAGAGATGCCACGTAGGACATTCGGAGCAGGATTTGGGTGCCCCACTAGAGGTCTGCTCCTCGGTATATAATTTGTAGGACATTGGGGGGGGGTCTGCTAAGTTCTGACAATACAAATGGTCTCTCAGTAAAGGGTTAATACAAGTCCCCAGTATGACTGGGATAGGAGGCATGTGCTTTCACTTACTGCAGCTTTCCTCCACTCTGCGGCCAAATGTGATCACACGGATTAAACTATAATGCGGTGCAGCCCATCTGTATAGTAATACCGCTATAATATCACCAAGAGATAAGAGCCAAACCTGCGCCCTCCAATATCCTTCACCGTCATCCAACGGCTTATGGGGGAATGTGATGGAAAACCCATTTACTGTTCAGAGCCGGAGTGGAGGATATTTAAGAGCATTTATCACCTGCAGAGACGTGAGCAACAAAATACATTACAAATCTTCTAACAATTATTAGATTCTGGCGAATCCAAATTTTGTGAATTGATTCTCTTTGAGTGATTAAAAGAAAAATCACATTATATTTCATCAATCATTGGCCCTCATTGCACATCACTAAGCCTCACCAGACCTCAATGGACCTCACTGGACCTCATTGGACCTCACTGAACCTCACCAAACCTCATCGGACCTCACTGGACCTCACTGGCCTTCACTGGACCTAACTGGACCTCACTGGACTTCACCGAACCTCACCAGACCTCATTGGCCCTTACTGACCTCACTGGTCCTCAATGACTTCACCGAACCTCACTAGACCTCCTCAGACCTCACTGGCCCTTACCGACCTCACTGGTCCTCACAGGACCACACTGGACCTCACTGGATCTCACTGGAACTCACCGGACCTTACCGGTCCTCACCAGACCTCACTGGACCTCAATGGACTTCACCGAACCTCACTAGACCTCCTCAGACCTCACTGGCCCTTACAGGACCTCACTGGATCTCACCAGACCTCACTGGACCTCATCAGACCTCACTGGACCTCAATGGACTTCACCGAACCTCACTAGACCTCCTCAGACCTCACTGGCCCTTACCGGACCTCACTGGATCTCACCAGACCTCACTGGATCTCACCAGACCTCACTGGACCTCATCAGACCTCACTGGACTTCACCAGACCTCTTGCCACCTCAATCACAGCTCCCTGTTTCTCCATTTGGTTATTTGGTTCTTCTGGTGCTGGGGTCTATGAGGTCATATGTGGGGGTTACATTTTTCCTTTTATTTTGTCTTCTTACAGGTGGGGGAGCGCCCTCTTACCTCCTCTGGGGATTGAACCTGTCTTCTTACAGGTGGGGGAGCGCCCTCTTATCTCCTCTGGGGATTGAACCTGTCTTCTTACAGGTGGGGGAGTGCCCTCTTACCTCCTCTGGGGATTGAACCTGTCTTCTTACAGGTGGGGGAGTGCCCTCTTACCTCCTCTGGGGATTGAACCTGTCTTCTTACAGGTGGGGGAGTGCCCTCTTACGTCCTCTGGGGATTGAACCGGTCTTCCTACAGGTGTGGGAGCACCCTCATATCTTCTGGGGATTGAACCCGTCTTCCTACAGCTGGAGGGAGCACCCTCTTATCTCCTCTGGGGATTGCATATGTCTTCCTATAGGTGGAGGGAGTGCCTTCTTACCTCCTCTGGGGATTGAACCTGTCTTCTTACAGGTGGGGGAGTGCCCTCTTACCTCCTCTGGGGATTGAACCTGTCTTCTTACAGGTGGGGGAGTGCCCTCTTACCTCCTCTGGGGATTAAACCGGTCTTCTTACAGGTGGAGGGAGTGCCCTCTTATCTTCTCTGTGGATTGAACCTGTCTTCTTACAGGTGGGGGAGTGCCCTCTTATCTCCTCTGGGGATTGAACCTGTCTTCTTACAGGTGGGGGAGTGCCCTCTTATCTCCTCTGGGGATTGAACCTGTCTTCTTACAGGTGGGGGAGTGCCCTCTTACGTCCTCTGGGGATTGAACCGGTCTTCCTACAGGTGTGGGAGCACCCTCATATCTTCTGGGGATTGAACCCGTCTTCCTACAGCTGGAGGGACTCTGAGGGAGCACCCTCTTATCTCCTCTGGGGATTGCATATATCTTCCTATAGGTGGAGGGAGCGCCCTCTTACCTCCTCTGGGGATTCAACCGGTCTTCTTACAGGTGGGGGAGCACCCTCATATCTTCTGGGGATTGAACCCGTCTTCCTACAGGTGGAGGGAGCGCCCTCTTATCTCCTCAGGGGTTTTAACCTGTGTTACTACAGATGAAGGAGACACCCTCTAATATGCTCTGGTGATTGAACCTGTCTTCCTACAGGTGGGGGAGTGCCCTCTTATCTCCTCTGAGGATTGAACCTGTCTTCCTACCAGTGGAAGGAGCGTCCTCTTGTGTATTGAGGGGGTATTACATGAAACAGGTTTTGAAAATACTTTATGCATTGGCCATTTCTATGTACTTTTTCAAATTTTTCCCTGTTAGATCATAACATTTAGGAAATTGTAAGAAATTTGATTAATTACGGATTGACTTGCTCATCTTTAGTAATAATAATAGCGATGATGATAACAGTGGGAACATTATTAATTACAATAATAGGGATAATTAAAATAATAACATTATTAATAACAACAATAATTCCGGTGATAGCATAAATGATAGTACTAGCTAATAATAAGTTTTCAATAATATATAATAGTATTAAGGATAATAATAATAATGATTATAATAACATTATTAATAACAAGAACAATATCCTAATAAAGTTAACAGAAATAATAATAGCAAAAATAATTTTAGGGATAATAATATTAAGGATAATAGTATAAATATAAACATTCATTGTGTTAATGGAAACCTTATTGATTCTCTGTTTTCTTAAGTAAAACTAGAATTAAACAATAAATTCCCGGACCGGCCTCGCTCCAGACCTTTCATTCCGATGTTTCCCTGGAGCATATTTCCTTCCCTTTTCCCCTTTTTCGAGTGCTCTCAGAAAGTCCGGCTCCTGTGTGACCCCGCGCCCCCGGCTCACCACTCCGCGTCCTGTCATTCATTTCTGGTTCTGGTCCCTTATTTGTATTCCTTGCAGCGCCCCGTGGATTCCTTCTTGTTGAAACCTCGGCTCGTTGCGAACTTTGGATTTCTCTTTTAACTTTAAAACACAGCTGCTCTTGTCCCATCTGACCTTGACACAGCAGGACTCGCACACCGCATTGTTCCATACAGATTTACCCTCTCCTTTTGCAAAATATTATTTTTCTATCTATCTAATAATCTATTTTTCTATCTGTCCATCAATGTCATATCTATTATCTATAGATTCAATTCCAGAATACTTTATTGTCAGGACCAAATACGCATGCATCCTGCCAAAGCAACTGTAAAGTAGGAAATAGGGATGGGCCTTCATTGCTCCTATAGCCCCCACTTTGTATGTTTCTCCACCCATTGTTAGTATAGCCCCGACTTTAAATATTCTTCCAGTCATTGTTACTATAGCGCCCACATTAGATTTGCCCCATCCATTGTCCCTATAGCCCCCACCTTGGATGTGTCCGCTATCCATCACTCCTATTGCCCCACCTTGGATGTGTCCGCTATCCATCATCCCTAAAGCCCCCACCTTGGATGTGCCCCCATCCATTGTCCCTATAGCCCCCACCTTGGATGTGTCCGCTATCCATCATTCCTATTGCCCCACCTTAGATGTGTCCGCTATCCATCATTCCTATTGCCCCACCTTGGATGTGTCCGCTATCCATCATCCCTAAAGCCCCACCTTGGATGTGCCCCCATCCATCGTCCCTATAGCCCCCACCTTGGATGTGTCCGCTATCCATCATTCCTATTGCCCCACCTTGGATGTGTCCGCTATCCATCACTCCTATTGCCTCACCTTGGATGTGTCCGCTATCCATCACTCCTATTGCCCCACCTTGAATGTGTCCGCTATCCATCATCCCTAATGCCCCCACCTTGGATGTGCCCCATCCATTGTCCCTATAGCCCCCACCTTGGATGTGTCCGCTATCCAACATTCCTATTGCCCCACCTTGGATAAGTCCGCTATCCATCATTCCTATTGCCCCACCTTGGATGTGTCCGCTATCCATCATCCCTAAAGCCCCCACCTTGGATGTGCCCCCATCCATCGTCCCTATAGCCCCCACCTTGGATGTGTCCGCTATCCATCATTCCTATTGCCCCACCTTGGATGTGTCCGCTATCCATCACTCCTATTGCCCCACCTTGGATGTGTCCGCTATCCATCATCCCTAAAGCCCCCACCTTGGATGTGCCCCCATCCATTGTCCCTATAGCCCCCACCTTGGATGTGTCCGCTATCCATCATTCCTATTGCCCCACCTTGGATGTGTCCGCTATCCATCATTCCTATTGCCCCACCTTGGATGTGTCCGCTATCCATCATCCCTAAAGCCCCCACCTTGGATGTGCCCCATCCATCGTCCCTATAGCCCCCACCTTGGATGTGTCCGCTATCCATCATTCCTATTGCCCCACCTTGGATGTGTCCGCTATCCATCACTCCTATTGCCTCACCTTGGATGTGTCCGCTATCCATCACTCCTATTGCCCCACCTTGAATGTGTCCGCTATCCATCATCCCTAATGCCCCCACCTTGGATGTGCCCCCATCCATTGTCCCTATAGCCCCCACCTTGGATGTGTCCGCTATCCAACATTCCTATTGCCCCACCTTGGATAAGTCCGCTATCCATCATTCCTATTGCCCCACCTTGGATGTGTCCGCTATCCATCATCCCTAAAGCCCCACCTTGGATGTGCCCCCATCCATCGTCCCTATAGCCCCCACCTTGGATGTGTCCGCTATCCATCATTCCTATTGCCCCACCTTGGATGTGTCCGCTATCCATCACTCCTATTGCCCCACCTTGGATGTGTCCGCTATCCATCATCCCTAAAGCCCCCACCTTGGATGTGCCCCCATCCATTGTCCCTATAGCCCCCACCTTGGATGTGTCCGCTATCCATCATTCCTATTGCCCCACCTTGGATGTGTCCGCTATCCATCATTCCTATTGCCCCACCTTGGATGTGTCCGCTATCCATCATCCCTAAAGCCCCCACCTTGGATGTGCCCCCATCCATCGTCCCTATAGCCCCCACCTTGGATGTGTCCGCTATCCATCATTCCTATTGCCCCACCTTGGATGTGTCCGCTATCCATCACTCCTATTGCCTCACCTTGGATGTGTCCGCTATCCATCACTCCTATTGCCCCACCTTGAATGTGTCCGCTATCCATCATCCCTAATGCCCCCACCTTGGATGTGCCCCATCCATTGTCCCTATAGCCCCCACCTTGGATGTGTCCGCTATCCAACATTCCTATTGCCCCACCTTGGATAAGTCCGCTATCCATCATTCCTATTGCCCCACCTTGGATGTGTCCGCTATCCATCATCCCTAAAGCCCCCACCTTGGATGTGCCCCCATCCATCGTCCCTATAGCCCCCACCTTGGATGTGTCCGCTATCCATCATTCCTATTGCCCCACCTTGGATGTGTCCGCTATCCATCACTCCTATTGCCCCACCTTGGATGTGTCCGCTATCCATCATCCCTAAAGCCCCCACCTTGGATGTGCCCCCATCCATTGTCCCTATAGCCCCCACCTTGGATGTGTCCGCTATCCATCATTCCTATTGCCCCACGTTGGATGTGTCCGCTATCCATCACTCCTATTGCCCCACCTTGGATGTGTCCGCTATCCATCATCCCTAAAGCCCCCACCTTGGATGTGCCCCCATCCATCGTCCCTATAGCCCCCACCTTGGATGTGTCCGCTATCCATCATTCCTATTGCCCCACCGTGATTGTGCTCCATCTATCGTTCCTGTAGCCCCCCACCCTGGATCTTTCCCCACCCCTTGCTACTATACACCGTAGGAACCGTAGGAACAATGGGTGAGGGAACATCTAAGGTGGGGACTACAGGAGCGGTGTATAGGAGTAAGGGGTGGGGAAGATCCAGGGTGGGGGCTACAGGAACGATAGATGAAGCACAATCACGGTGGGGCAATAGGAATGATGGATGGGGCAAATCTAATCCGGGAGCTATAGTAACGATGACTGGAAGAACATTTAACGTCGGGGCTATACTAACAATGGGTGGAGAAACATACAAAGTGGGGGCTATAGGAGCAATGAAGGCCCATTCAAGGTAGGGGATATAGGAAATATAGATCGGGCACATCTAAGTTAGGGGCTATAGGAATGATGTATGGGGGTAGATCCAAGGTGGGGTCTATAGGAACAACGGATGGGGACACATTAGAGTTGGGGCTATATTAACGATGAATGGGGACACAGTGAAGTTGGGGCTCTAGGAAAAATGGATGAGGGTTCATCCAAGGTGAGGGCTATTGAAAAAAATGGAGGGGGCACACCCAAAGTGGGGGCTATAAAAACAATGGATGGGAGCACATCTATGGTGGGGGCTATAGGAATAATGGATGAGGGCCCATCCACAGTGGGGCTTATAGAAGTCCATAGCATACACAGTTATCTGTCTCGAAGTCTATGACATTCGCTCACATACCGCGCTGCTATCTCCACTGCTCTCTCTTCTTCTCCCAGCAGGATATAGGTTTTCTCTTCTTCCTTCATGGTGATGAAATCCGGGAAGAGTATTGAGAGTCTCCTGAAGTGAGTGTCCCTCACTGCTGAGTATTTGGTGCAGTGTAGCAGAAGGTGGGTTTCGTACTCTATGGCCTCCTGGTCACAGTGTTGGCACAGTCTTTCCTCCCTGGGCTTGTATCTCTGCCTGTGTCGGCCAGATTTGATGGCCAGACTGTGGGCACTGAGTCTATATTGGCTCAAGATCTTGAGGTCTCTGGGGTTCGGGAGTTTCTCCAGATATGGGGCCGGTCTGTAGTCTCTGGGGCCCGGGAGTTTCTCCAGATATGGGGCCGGTCTGTAGTCTCTGGGGTCCGGGAGTTTCTCCAGATATGGGGCCAGTCTGTAGTCTCTGGGGTCCGGGAGTTTCTCCAGATATGGGGCCAGTCTGTAGTCTCTGGGGTCCGGGAGTTTCTCCAGATATGGGGCCAGTCTGTAGTCTCTGGGGTCCGGGAGTTTCTCCAGATATGGGGCCAGTCTGTAGTCTCTGGGGTCCGGGAGTTTCTCCAGATATGGGGCCAGTCTGTAGTCTCTGGGGTCCAGGAGTTTCTCCAGATATGGGGCCAGTCTGTAGTCTCTGGGGTCCGGGAGTTTCTTCAGATATGGGGCCAGTCTGTAGTCTCTGGGGTCCGGGGGTTTCTCCAGATATGGGGTCAGTCTGTAGTCTCTGGGGTTCGGGAGTTTCTCCAGATATGGGGCCAGATTGTAGTCTCTAGGGTCCGGGAGTTTCCCCAGATATGGGGCCAGTCTGTAGTCTCTGGGGTCCGGGAGTTTCTCCAGATATGGGGCCAGTCTGTAGTCTATGGGGTCCGGGAGTTTCTCCAGATATGGGGCCAATCTGTAGACTCTGTGGTCCAGGAGTTTCTCCAGATATGGGGCCAGTCTGTAGTCTCTGGGGTCCGGGAGTTTCTCCAGATATGGGGCCAGTCTGTAGTCTCTGGGGTCCGGGAGTTTCTCCAGATATGGGGCCAGTCTGTAGTCTCTGGGGTCGGGGGTTTCTCCAGATATGGGGCCAGTCTGTAGTCTCTGGGGTCCAGGAGTTTCCCCAGATATGGGGCCAGTCTGTAGTCTCTGGGGTCCGGGAGTTTCTCCAGATATGGGGGCCAGTCTGTAGTCTCTGGGGTCCGGGAGTTTCCCCAGATATGGGGCCAGTCTGTAGTCTCTGGGGTCCAGGAGTTTCTCCAGATATGGGGCCAGTCTGTAGTCTCTGGGGTCCGGGAATTTCTCCAGATACGGGGCCAGTCTGTAGTCTCTGGGGTCCGGGAGTTTCTCCAGATATGGGGCCAGTCTGTAGTCTCTGGGGTCCAGGAGTTTCCCCAGATATGTGGCCAGTCTGTAGTCTCTGGGGTCCGGGAGTTTCTCCAGATATGGGGCCAGTCTGTAGTCTCTGGGGTCCGGGAGTTTCTCCAGATATGGGGCCAGTCTGTAGTCTCTGGGGTCCAGGAGTTTCTCCAGATATGGGGCCAGTCTGTAGTCTCTGGGGTCCGGGAGTTTCTCCAGATATGGGGCCAGTCTGTAGTCTCTGGGGTCCGGGAGTTTCTCCAGATATGGGGTCAGTCTGTACTCTTTGGGGTCCGGGAGTTTCTCCAGAAATGGGGCCAGTCTGTAGTCTCTGGGGTCCGGGAGTTTCTCCAGATATGGGGCCAGTCTGTAGTCTCTGGGGTCTGGGAGTTTCTCCAGATATTAGGCCAGCCTGTAGTCTCTGGGGTCCGGGAGTTTCTCCAGATATGGGGCCAGTCTGTAGTCTCTGAGGTCCGGGAGTTTCTCCAGATATGGGGCCAGTCTGTAGTCTCTGGGGTCCGGGAGTTTCTCCACATATGGGGCGAGTCTGTAGTCTCTGGGGTCCGGGAGTTTCTCCAGATATGGGGCCAGTCTGTAGTCTCTGGGGTCCAGGAGTTTCCCCAGATATGGGGCCAGTCTGTAGTCTCTGGGGTCCGGGAGTTTCTCCAGATATGGGGCCAGCCTGTAGTCTCTGGGGTCCGGGAGTTTCTCCATATATGGGGCCAGTCTGTAGTCTCTGGGGTCCGGGAGTTTCCCCAGATATGGGGCCAGTCTGTAGTCTCCGGGGTCTGGGAGTTTCCCCTGATATGGGGCCAGTCTGTAGTCTCTGGGGTCCGGGAGTTTCTCCAGATATGGGGCCAGTCTGTAGTCTCTGGGTCCGGGGGTTTTCTCCAGATATGGGGCCAGTCTGTAGTCTCTGGGGTCTGGGAGTTTCTCCAGATATGGGGCCAGTCTGTAGTCTCTGGGGTCCGGGAGTTTCTCCAGATATGGGGCCAGTCTGTAGTCTCTGGGGTCCGGGAGTTTTTTCCAGATATGGGGCCAGTCTGTAGTCTCTGGTGTCCCGGAGTTTCTCCAGATATGGGGCCAGTCTGTAGTCTCTGGGGTCCGGGAGTTTCTCGAGATATGGGGCCGGTCTGTAGTCTCTGGGGTCCGGGAGTTTCTCCAGATATGGGGCGAGTCTGTAGTCTCTGGGTCCAGGAGTTTTCTCCAGATATGGGGCCAGTCTGTAGTCTCTGGGGTCCGGGAATTTCTCCAGATACGGGGCCAGTCTGTAGTCTCTGGGGTCCGGGAGTTTCTCCAGATATGGGGCCAGTCTGTAGTCTCTGGGGTCCGGGAGTTTCTCCAGATATGGGGCCGGTCTGTAGTCTCTGGGGTCTGGGAGTTTCTCCAGATATGGGGCCAGTCTGTAGTCTCTGGGGTTCGGGAGTTTCTCCAGATATGGGGCCAGATTGTAGTCTCTAGGGTCCGGGAGTTTCCCCAGATATGGGGCCAGTCTGTAGTCTCTGGGGTCCGGGAGTTTCTCCAGATATGGGGCCAGTCTGTAGTCTCTGGGGTCCGGGAGTTTCTCCAGATATGGGGCCAGTCTGTAGTCTCTGGGGTCCGGGGGTTTCTCCAGATATGGGGCCAGTCTGTAGTCTCTGGGGTCCAGGAGTTTTCCCCAGATATGGGGCCAGTCTGTAGTCTCTGGGGTCCAGGAGTTTCCCCAGATATGGGGCCAGTCTGTAGTCTCTGGGGTCCGGGAGTTTCTCCAGATATGGGGCCAGTCTGTAGTCTCTGGGGTCCGGGAGTTTCTCCAGATATGGGGCCAGTCTGTAGTCTCAGGGGTCCAGGAGTTTCTCCAGATATGGGGTCAGTCTGTACTCTTTAGGGTCCGGGAGTTTCTCCAGATATGGGGCCAGACTGTAGTCTCTGGGGTCCGGGAGTTTCTCCAGATATGGGGCCAGTCTGTAGTCTCTGGGGTCTGGGAGTTTCTCTAGATATGGGGCCAGCCTTGTAGTGTCTGGGGTCCGGGAGTTTCTCCAGATATGGGGCCAGTCTGTAGTCTCTGAGGTCCGGGAGTTTCTCCAGATATGGGGCCAGTCTGTAGTCTCTGGGGTCCGGGAGTTTCTCCAGATATGGGGCCAGTCTGTAGTCTCTGGGGTCCGGGAGTTTCTCCAGATATGGGGCCAGTCTGTAGTCTCTGGGGTCCAGGAGTTTCCCCAGATATGGGGCCAGTCTGTAGTCTCTGGGGTCCGGGAGTTTCTCCAGATATGGGGCCAGCCTGTAGTCTCTGGGGTCCGGGAGTTTCTCCAGATATGGGGCCAGTCTGTAGTCTCTGGGGTCCGGGAGTTTCCCCTGATATGGGGCCAGTCTGTAGTCTCCGGGGTCCGGGAGTTTCCCTGATATGGGGCCAGTCTGTAGTCTCTGGGGTCCGGGAGTTTCTCCAGATATGGGGCCAGTCTGTAGTCTCTGGGGTCCGGGAGTTTCTCCAGATATGGGGCCAGTCTGTAGTCTCTGGGGTCCGGGGGTTTCTCCAGATATGGGGCCAGTCTGTAGTCTCTGGGGTCCGGGAGTTTCTCCAGATATGGGGCCAGTCTGTAGTCTCTGAGGTCCGGGAGTTTCTCCAGATATGGGGCCAGTCTGTAGTCTCTGGGGTCCGGGAGTTTCTCCAGATATGGGGTCAGTCTGTACTCTTTGGGGTCCGGGAGTTTCTCCAGATATGGGGCCAGTCTGTAGTCTCTGGGGTCCGGGAGTTTCTCCAGATATGGGGCCAGTCTGTAGTCTCTGGGGTCTGGGGGTTTCTCCAGATATGGGGCCAGTCTGTAGTCTCTGGGGTCCAGGAGTTTCCCCAGATATGGGGCCAGTCTGTAGTCTCTGGGGTCCGGTAGTTTCTCCAGATATGGGGCCAGTCTGTAGTCTCTGGGGTCCGGGAGTTTCTCCAGATATGGGGCCAGTCTGTAGTCTCTGGGGTCCGGGGGTTTCTCCAGATATGGTGCCGGTCTGTAGTCTCTGGGGTCTGGGAGTTTCTTCAGATATGGGGCCAGTCTGTAGTCTCTGGGGTCCGGGAGTTTCTCCAGATATGGGGCCAGTCTGTAGTCTCTGGGGTCCGGGAGTTTCTCCAGATATGGGGCCAGTCTGTAGTCTCTGGGGTCCGGGAGTTTCTCCAGATATGGGGCCAGTCTGTAGTCTCTGGGGTCCGGGAGTTTCTCCAGATATGGGGCCAGTCTGTAGTCTCTGGGGTCTGGAGTTTCTCCAGATATGGGGCCAGTCTGTAGTCTCTGGGGTCCGGGAGTTTCTCCAGATATGGGGCCAGTCTGTAGTCTCTGGGGTCCGGGAATTTCTCCAGATATGGGGCCAGTCTGTAATCTCTGGGGTCCGGGAGTTTCTCCAGATATGGTGCCAGTCTGTAGTCTCTGGGGTCCGGGAGTTTCTTCAGATATGGGGCCAGTCTGTAGTCTCTGGGGTCCGGGAGTTTCTCCAGATATGGGGCCAGTCTGTAGTCTCTGGGGTCCGGGAGTTTCTCCAGATATGGGGCCAGTCTGTAGTCTCTGGGGTCCAGGAGTTTCTCTAGATATGGGGCAGGTCTGTAGTCTCTGGGGTCTGGGAGTTTCTCCAGATATGAGGCCAGTCTGTAGTCTCTGGGGTTCGGGAGTTTCTCCAGATATGGGGCCAGTCTGTAGTCTCCTGGGTCCGGGAGTTTCTCCAGATATGGGTCCAGTCTGTAGTCTCTGGGGTCTGGGAGTTTCTCCAGATATGAGGCCAGTCTGTAGTCTCCTGGGTCCGGGAGTTTCTCCAGATATGGGTCCAGTCTGTAGTCTCTGGGGTTCGGGAGTTTCTCCAGATATGGAGCCAGTCTGTAGTCTCTGGGGTTCGGGAGTTTCTCCAGATATGGGGCCAGTCTGTAGTCTCTGGGGTCCGGGAGTTTCTCCAGATATGGGGCCAGTCTGTAGTCTCTGGGGTCTGGGGGTTTCTCCAGATATGGGGCGAGTCTGTAGTCTCTGGGGTCCGGGAGTTTCTCCAGATATGGGGCCAGTCTGTAGTGTCTGGGGTCCGGGAGTTTCTCCAGATATGGGGCCAGTCTGTAGTCTCTGGGGTCCGGGAGTTTCTCCAGATATGGGTCCAGTCTGTAGTCTCTGGGGTTCGGGAGTTTCTCCAGATATGGGGCCAGTCTGTAGTCTCTGGGGTCCGGGAGTTTCTCCAGATATGGGGCCAGTCTGTAGTCTCTGGGGTCCGGGAGTTTCTCCAGATATGGGGCCAGTCTGTAGTCTCTGGGGTCTGGGGTTTCTCCAGATATGGGGCCAGTCTGTAGTCTCTGGGGTCCAGGAGTTTCCCAGATATGGGGCCAGTCTGTAGTCTCTGGGGTCCGGTAGTTTCTCCAGATATGGGGCCAGTCTGTAGTCTCTGGGGTCCGGGAGTTTCTCCAGATATGGGGCCAGTCTGTAGTCTCTGGGGTCCGGGGGTTTCTCCAGATATGGTGCCGGTCTGTAGTCTCTGGGGTCTGGGAGTTTCTTCAGATATGGGGCCAGTCTGTAGTCTCTGGGGTCCGGGAGTTTCTCCAGATATGGGGCCAGTCTGTAGTCTCTGGGGTCCGGGAGTTTCTCCAGATATGGGGCCAGTCTGTAGTCTCTGGGGTCCGGGAGTTTCTCCAGATATGGGGCCAGTCTGTAGTCTCTGGGGTCCGGGAGTTTCTCCAGATATGGGGCCAGTCTGTAGTCTCTGGGGTCTGGGAGTTTCTCCAGATATGGGGCCAGTCTGTAGTCTCTGGGGTCCGGGAGTTTCTCCAGATATGGGGCCAGTCTGTAGTCTCTGGGGTCCGGGAATTTCTCCAGATATGGGGCCAGTCTGTAATCTCTGGGGTCCGGGAGTTTCTCCAGATATGGTGCCAGTCTGTAGTCTCTGGGGTCCGGGAGTTTCTTCAGATATGGGGCCAGTCTGTAGTCTCTGGGGTCCGGGAGTTTCTCCAGATATGGGGCCAGTCTGTAGTCTCTGGGGTCCGGGAGTTTCTCCAGATATGGGGCCAGTCTGTAGTCTCTGGGGTCCAGGAGTTTCTCTAGATATGGGGCAGGTCTGTAGTCTCTGGGGTCTGGGAGTTTCTCCAGATATGAGGCCAGTCTGTAGTCTCTGGGGTTCGGGAGTTTCTCCAGATATGGGGCCAGTCTGTAGTCTCCTGGGTCCGGGAGTTTCTCCAGATATGGGTCCAGTCTGTAGTCTCTGGGGTCTGGGAGTTTCTCCAGATATGAGGCCAGTCTGTAGTCTCCTGGGTCCGGGAGTTTCTCCAGATATGGGTCCAGTCTGTAGTCTCTGGGGTTCGGGAGTTTCTCCAGATATGGAGCCAGTCTGTAGTCTCTGGGGTTCGGGAGTTTCTCCAGATATGGGGCCAGTCTGTAGTCTCTGGGGTCCGGGAGTTTCTCCAGATATGGGGCCAGTCTGTAGTCTCTGGGGTCTGGGGTTTCTCCAGATATGGGGCGAGTCTGTAGTCTCTGGGGTCCGGGAGTTTCTCCAGATATGGGGCCAGTCTGTAGTGTCTGGGGTCCGGGAGTTTCTCCAGATATGGGGCCAGTCTGTAGTCTCTGGGGTCCGGGAGTTTCTCCAGATATGGGTCCAGTCTGTAGTCTCTGGGGTTCGGGAGTTTCTCCAGATATGGGGCCAGTCTGTAGTCTCTGGGGTCCGGGAGTTTCTCCAGATATGGGGCCAGTCTGTAGTCTCTGGGGGTCACCCCCACCTTATGGCCGAATAAAGGCGGTTGTTTCAAAAAGAAGAGTGCTGCAGTTCTTTATCTTGTATATCTATCTATCTATCTATCTATCTATCTATCTATCTATTTATCTTTGCAGCAGGGGCTGCCTTTGGGCCCCATTGTCAACCTGAAATCCAGAGATCTGAATGATTTCAATCAAGGATGTGAGGAGACCCCGTCTCCCGGCCCATGTGTCCCCCATCATGGTGGCCTTCCTGTAATACAGTACCCACTTTTTTGTTACTTTTAACTCTTCCAATTGTCAATAATAATTATGATTTGCCTTCCAAAGAAATTACCATCCGCTATGAACACTCTTAGAAATTATTCATTTTGAAGCAGGACGACGGCCGTCCTAATCAACATCAAATTAAAAAAAGATTTGACCAAAACTTCTCAAAGCGGGGGGCCGAACTCCGAGTTCCAGTTGACATGTTTTGTGATTAAAGGAAAACTAGTCCCAAATACATGTTAGTATATTGAAAACATATGCTCTTGTTATGCCTTATACCTTTCTTTACTTTTTAAGCTCTGCTATCCATTTATATAGAAGTAAAGACTCTTACTTGGCCATTGGCGGAGATATTATCGATGCACATTGGAATACCCGTGAATATCACTACAAAGTATCTGATCTATACAATCTCATTACTTAAGCTTGTAATATTTTCAAACAAATATGAAAAGGAAAGTGTCATGTCCTTTATACAGAGGTTCCAACATTAAAATACTGCTATCGGCAGCAAATGATTAAAACTAGCCAATAGTCACATAGTAACCCTTTTAGTTCTCTGAATATAATAAACCCCAGACACATCTTTACTCTATGTAATTGCTTGCATACAGCAACATGGCCCTCAAATAACCCTACATAAAGTTTAAAGGCTCCTTAATAAAAGTCCTTCAACATCTTGTAATGGCCCCCATAATCCTCCATATAGTATAATGCACCCCATAGTCCTCCATATAGTATAATGCACTCCCCATAATCCTCCATATAGTATAATGCACGCCATAGTCCTCCATATAGTATAATGCACCCCATAGTCCTCCATATAGTATAATGCACCCCATAGTCCTCCATATAGTATAATGCACCCCATAGTCCTCCATATAGTATAATGCACCCCCCATAGTCCTCCATATAGTATAATGCACCCCATAGTCCTCCATATAGTATAATGCACCCCATAGTCCTCAATTTAGTATAATGCACTCCATAGTCCCTCATATAGTATAATGCACTCCCCATAGACCTCCATATAGTATAATGCACCCCATAGTCCTCCATATAGTATAATGAACCCCATAGTTCTCCATATAGTATAATGCACCCCTTTAGTTCGCCATATAGTATAATGCACCCATAGTCCTCCATATAGTATAGTGCACCGCATAGCCCTCCCTGTAATATAATGCACCCCCATAGTCCTCCATTTAGTAAAATGTACCCTCATAGTTCTCCATATATTATAGTGCACCCCCATAGTCCTTCATATAGTATAATGCACCCCCATAGTCCTCAATATATTACAATGCACACCATAGTACTCCATGTAGCATAATGCACCCCATAGTTCTTATATAGTCTACTGCACTCCATAGCTCTCCATATGTTATAATGCACCCCTTACAGTCCTCCATATATTATTATGCAGAGAGAATGATGGAGGAGGGAGCATCAGCGGATCATTCTCTTTTTCATTACTGCTTTCAACTGCATATTTGAAAGTGTGATGCCTGGCGGGAGGGGGGTGCAGTGTCGGCCCCATGGCAGCGATGCGGTCTGCCACCTTTGGTGGTAGCCGATCATTCTCATCACCATTATGGTCAGTCTCCAGCAGCAGAGGTGGTACATGAGCGCTACCTTTTAATGCAGGGAGACCTTCAGAACCCGTTCAGCTATTGGAGCCTAAAAGCCCCCAAATATATTAGATTAAACTTGGCCAAATACTTTAATTTTGTAGAGGATGGACATCCATGTCATGCCTGCAGGACCTCCCCAATCTTAGACAGATGAGATTAAACTGTAAAATTGTGTTCTCCCAGGAGATAGGCAACCTGCTTCCTCCTCGTAAACACACAAAAAGTCAAATGAGTAAAGCTTTCACCTGTATAAATTAGAATGGAACCTGTGGGCTGATAGATGTCTGGGATTTGTACATTTCCATTTCTTGTGCACCTTCGGTTGCTACACTTGGCCACTAGTCCATATGAACATTTTGAAGGTAGGAGCAGTCAATCAACGGCTGATCAGTTATTGTGCAGAGGGTTTTCTTTTCCTCTGGTTTTCAATTCCAATTTCATCCATCCATAGTAGTGCAGAACAATTACACATTTTTCTGGTTTAAATTTTTAGTGTCATGACAGAGGAAAGAGATGCCCAGTGTGCGTCCAAAAGAAGGTAAAAGGGAGCCCTGATGATACATAGAAGGGAGATCCATATGCACTCACCTGAAGCTGAACCCTGCACTCCCTATATGGGTCCTTCCCCCCATGACCGATCACGTGCCTAAACCTGGCTGACTCTGAGCTAGCCCGGACTAGTAAATAGGGCAGCAAGACATTAGTCTTGCTACTGCAATACGGCAATACAGGGAGAGAAACAAACAAGAGGGAATAAAACAAAAGACCCACAGAACAACTTCTCCTGAGAGGTCAACATAGAGGAACTATAAACTATATAACTGGCACATGGGAGAGTAAGGAGTGAGCTTAAATAATGAAAGAGAGTGGCAGCAAGGTGTAACAGCTGAGATTAGAGCTATATCAGCTTCCTCCACACCAGTGCATCCCCCATCCTCTGTAACTCTGCACCTCAAAACAGCCAACTGTCCCCCACACTCGGAACCTTCAAGTGGAACCTGAAAACCCATTTCTTCAGAACAGCCTACAGCCTGCAATGACCACAGTGCCACCTGACCACCACTGGACTCGGTGCTCCACCACCACTGCACCTGGCGCTCCACCATCATCGGACCCGGCGCTCCACCACCATCAGACCCGGCGCTCCACCACCACTGGACCTGGCGCTGCACCACCATCAGACCCGGCGCTCCACCACCACTGGACCTGGCGCTCCACCACCATCGGACCTGGCGCTCCACCACCATGGGACCCAGCGCTCCACCACCATGGGACCCAGCGCTCCACCACCATGGGACCCAGCGCTCAACCACCATCGGACCCGGCGCTCCACCACCATCAGACCCGGCGCTCCACCACCACTGGACCTGGCGCTCCACCACCATCAGACCCGGCGCTCCACCACCACTGGACCTGGCACTCCACCACCATCAGACCCGGCGCTCCACCACCACTGGACCTGGCGCTCCACCACCATCGGACCTGGCGCTCCACCACCATGGGACCCAGCGCTCCACCACAATGGGACCCAGCGCTCCACCACCATGGGACCCAGCGCTCCACCACCACTGGACCTGGCGCTCCACCATGGGACCCAGCACTCCACCACCACCAGAGCAGACCCAACCTACTGCCTCTCTTCCCCCCTGCCCTGTAGAATGTAAGCCCTGAAAAGCAGGGTCCTCTCTCCCCTCTGTATCAGTCTGTCACTGTTAGTTTGTTCATTGTATTTTTAACTTGTTTTGTATTATTATTATTATTATTATTATTTATTTATATAGCGCCATTAGGTTTGGATGTAACCCTTTCTCATGTACAGACCATAGAATCAATGGTGCTCTATAAATAAATAAAAAAAATAAAATAATAATAATAATAATAATAATGATAATAATAAATAATGTGGAATTTCAGCAGGGTCAAAAAGGAACTTTTCATTCCCAAAATGAAAATAAATCCGCTACTCTCATGATAATCGCAGAACGGAATTCAATAGGATATGCTAATTATCCACTCGTGACACTTTGGCATCCTGAGCATAGCTAGTTCTTATCTGGGACCTAGTAAATGCCAGAGGTGCCCAGTTTGCAATAAGACAACACAGGGAGAGAGACAAATAAGTGGGAATGAAATAACAAATGGAACTCCACATCTTCCACAAAGACAGCTTCTCCTGGGTTTCAGCAGGTCAAAAAGTGACATTTAATGATTCAATAATGAAAATACAAGTGCAACAGCTGAGATAAGCACATGAACTGCAAATTCAAATTGAACTGCTAATAATACTTCGTGACACTTGGCATCCTGAGCATTTCTTGTGCTTATCTGGGACCTAGTAAGTGCAGAGATCCCAGATTTAATTAAGACAACACATGGAGAGAGACAAAAGTGGGAATAAAAAACAAATGGAATCTCCGCACTTCACAAGGACAACTTCTCCGGGGGTTTCAATTTGAGGAAATAAACGGAACAGGAGAGTAAGAGTGAGTTTAAATAATGAATGGGAGTGGCAGCAAAGTGCAACAGCTGAGATTAGAGCTACATGTAATCTCTGCGTGATCAAACTTGAACCTCTTCAACATACTTGTGACACTTTAGGCATCCTGAGCATTTCTCTGCTTATCTGAGACCTAATAAGTGCTAGAGATACCCAGATTTAATTAAGACAACACATGGAGAGAGACTAACAAGTGGGAATAAAACAACAAATGAATTCCCAGCTTCCACAAGGACAAATTCCTGGGAACTAAGTTTAGAGGGAATAAAACAGGAACAGGGAGAATAAAGAGTGAGCTTAAATAATGAAAGGGAGTGGCTGCAAGGTGCAACAGCTGAGATTAGAGCTATATGGAATCTCAGCAGGATGAAAAAGGAACTATTAACTTCTTCAACATACTTGTCACAGTTAGGCATCCCTGAGCATTTATCGTGCTTATCTGAGACCTAATAAGTACCAGAGATGCCTAGATTGCAATAAGACAACACATGGATAGAGACAAACATGCGGGATAAAAATAACAAATGGATCTACACAGCTTCCACAAAGACAACATCTCCTGGGAAGTAAGTTTAGAGGAAATATCACTTTCACTTGGGAAAGTAAAGAGTGAGTTTAAATAATGAATGGGAGTGGCAGCAAGGTGCAGCAGCTGAGATTCCCTTAAAATAATCCACAAACAAATGCATATATTAAACCCTATTAATGAGCTCAGATAAATATCATCATTCAAAAGAGAAGAGAAATGAGATTTTTCCACATCTGGAAAGCAGAACTATTAATGAATGTTACAATCAAGTATATGAAAAGCGACTAATTAGGTTCTGACGTGAGTGTTGTGAATGGAACGAGTAATGAGATAGTAGTGTGGAAGATGCAGGTTAATCTAGCATATGCCGCTTCCCACACTCCTTTAATGAGACAGCAGGATTTACTGGTGGAAACAGCAGGACAGGAGTGTTGTACAAGCTGAAATCTGGTTAGTTTAGAAATTGCAAATTACTTAATTCTGTCAGCAGTCAATCATGCGCCAGTTATTTTAAGTGCCGGCAATGAGCGTGTCAGATTTGACAGCCTCACTACACAGTGTGTCTATTTCTATCCTTGCGGAAAGCCATGAGCGTGTCCACCATATGGGCGATTGCCATGAGGCGCAAGGAGAGAAGCGGCGCGGGATCAGAGCCGCCTCGTAGGTTTCCCCTCTTCTACTAGAAACAGAATGACTATTTTCCTATGTATGGTCGAGGGGATAAATAGAACTCAGGGCTAGGGTAAGCGAATCTGATGAAATCTGATTCACTAATTTGATCAAATTCAATTCGGAAAATTTGATTTCCATTAAGTATTTTGATAAATTGCTGGTAAAAGTCGCTTTGGGTGCTCTCAGGTCTCTCCAGACACCAGAGCATGAAAAATGGCAGGGTTAAGAAAAAACTTTGCCTGTCCTGGTGCGCTGCTCCCACCTGTCCTGGTGCCGAAGCTCCACCTGTCCTGGTGCCGCTGACTCCCACCTGTCCTGGTGCCGCTTCTCCCACCTGTCCTGGTGCAGCTGCTCCCACCTGTCCTGGTGCACTGCTCCCACCTGTCCTGGTGCCACTGCTCCCACTGTCCTGGTGCCTCTCTCACCTGTCCTGGTGCCGCTGCTCCCACCTGTCCTGGTGCCACTACTTCCACCTGTCCTGGTGCCGCTTCTCCCACCTGTCCTGGTGCCGCGCTCCCCACCTGTCCTGGTGCGCGCTCCCACCTGTCCTGGTGCCACTGCTCCCACCTGTCCTGGTGCCGTAGCTCCCACCGTTCCTGGTGCCGTAGCTTTCCCACCTGTCCTGGTGCCACTAGCTCCCACCTGTCCTGGTGCCACTACTCCACCTGTCCTGGTGCCGTCTCCCACCTGTCCTGGTGCCAGCTGCTCCCACCTGTCCTGGTGCCACTGCTCCCACCTGTCCTGTGCGCTGCTCCACGTCGTGCTGCTGCTCCCACCTGTCCTGGTGCACACTTCCCATCCTGTCCTGGTGCTCAGCTCCCCACCTGTCCTGTGCCGACAGCTCCCCACCTGTCCTGGTGCACTGCTCCCACCTGTCCTGGTGCCGCTGCTCCCACCTGTTTGATGCTGCAGCTCCCCACCTGTTCTGGCTGCAGCTCTCCCACCTGTCCTGGTGCCGCACTCCCCACCTGTCTGTGCCAGCTCCCACCTGTCCTGGTGCCGTAGCTCCCACCTGTCCTGGTGCTGCTGCTCCCACCTGTCCTGGTGCACTGCTCCCACCTGTCTGATGCACTGCTCCACCTGTCCTGGTGCGCAGATCCCACCTGTCCTGTGCCGCAGCATCCCCCTGTCCTGGTGCCGCTGCTCCCACCTGTCCTGGTGTCCACTGCTCTCCACCTGTTCTGATGCTGCAGCTCCCACCTGTCCTGGTGCTGCTGCTCCCACCTGTCCTGGTGCCGCTACTCCCACCTGTCCTGGTGCCACTACTCCCACCTGTCCTGGTGCCACTACTTCCACCTGTCCTGGTGCCGCTTCTCCCACCTGTCCTGGTGCCGCAGCTCCCCACCTGTCCTGGTGCAGCTGCTCCTACCTGTCCTGGTGCCGCTACTCCCACCTGTCCTGGTGCCACTGCTCCCACCTGTCCTGGTGCCGTAGCTCCCACCTGTCTTGGTGCTACTGCTCCCACCTGTCCTGGTGCTACTGCTCCCACCTGTCCTGGTGCCATTGCTCCGACCTGTTCTGATGCCACTGCTTCCACCTATCCTAGTGCCACGGATCCCTCCTGTCCTAGTGCCGCACATCCCTCCTGTCCTGGTGCCGCTGCTACCACCTGTCCTGGGGCCACTGCTCCCACCTGTCCTGGTGCTGCAGCTCCCACCTGTCCTGGTGCTGCAGCTCCTACCTGTCCTGGTGCTGCAGCTCCCACCTGTTCTGATGCCGCAGCTCCCCACTTGTCCTGATGCTGCAGCTCCCACCTGTCCTGGTGCCACTGCTCCCACCTGTCCTGGTGTTGCAGCTCCCATCTGTCCTGGTGCCACTGCTCCCACCTGTCCTGGTGCCGCAGCTCCCCCCTGTCCTGGTGCCCCTGCTCCCACCTGTCCTGGTGCCACTGCTCCCACCTGTCCTGGTGCCGCGCTCCCCCCTGTCCTGGTGCCACTGCTCCCACCTGTCCTGGTGCCGCAGCTCCCCCTGTCCTGGTGCCACTGCTCCCACCTGTCCTGGTGCCACTGCTCCCACCTGTCCTGGTGCTGCAGCTCCCACCTGTCCTGGTGCCGCAGCTCCCACCTGTCCTGGTGCCACAACTCCCACCTGGTCTGGTGCCTCAGCTCCCCACCCATCCTTGGTGAAGCAGCTTGCACCTATCCTGGTGCTGCAGCTCCTCACCTGTCCTGGTGATGCAGCTTCGACCTTACCTGGTGCCGTGGCTCTCACCTGTTCTGATTCCGCAGCTCGCACCTGTCCTGGTGCTGCAGCTCCCCACCTGTCCTAGTGCCGCAGCTCCCACCTGTCATTGGTGAAGCAGCTTGCACCTATCCTGATGCTGCAGCTCGCCACATGTCCTGGTGATGCAGCTTCGACCTTTCCTGGTGCCGTGTCTCCCACCTGTTCTGATGTCGCAGCTCCCCACCTGTTCTGATGCTGCAGCTCCCCACGTGTCCTGGTGTCGCAGCTCCCCACCTGTTCTGATGCTGCAGCTCCCCACCTGTCCTGGTGTCGCAGCTCCCCACCTGTTCTGAAGCTGCAGCTCGCACCTGTCCTGGTGTCGCAGCTCCCCACCGGTTCTGATGCTGCAGTTCGCACCTCTCCTGGTGTCGCAGCTCCCCACCTGTTCTGATGCTGCAGCTCACTCCTTTCCTGGTGTCGCAGCTCCCCACCTGTTCTGATGCTGCAGCTTCCCACCTGTCCTGGTGTCGCAACTCCACACCTGTTCTGATGCTGCAGCTCGCACCTGTCCTGGTTTTGCAGCTCCCCACCTGTTCTGATGCTGCAGCTCCCCACCTGTCCTGGTGTCGCAGCTCCCACCTGTTCTGATGCCGCAGCTCCCCACCTGTCCTGGTGCCGCAGCTCCCCACCTGTCCTGGTGCCGCTGCTCCCACCTGTCCTGGTGCCACTGCTCCCACCTGTCCTGGTGCCGCAGCTCCCCCCTGTCCTGGTGCCACTGCTCCCACCTGTCCTGGTGCCGCAGCTCCCCCCTGTCCTGGTGCCACTGCTCCCACCTGTCCTGGTGCCACTGCTCCCACCTGTCCTGGTGCTGCAGCTCCCACCTGTCCTGGTGCCGCAGCTCCCACCTGTCCTGGTGCCACAACTCCCACCTGGTCTGGTGCCTCAGCTCCCCACCCATCCTTGGTGAAGCAGCTTGCACCTATCCTGATGCTGCAGCTCCCCACCTGTCCTGGTGTCGCAGCTCCCCACCTGTTCTGATGCCGCAGCTCCCCACCTGTCCTGGTGCCGCAGCTCCCCACCTGTCCTGGTGCCGCTGCTCCCAAATGTCCTGGTGTCACAGCTCCCCACCTGTTCTGATGCTGCAGCTCGCACCTGTCCTGGTGTCGCAGCTCCCCACCTGTTCTGATGCTGCAGCTCCCCACCTGTCCTGGTGTTGCAGCTCCCCACCTGTTCTGATGCTGCAGCTTGCACCTGTCCTGGTGTCGCAGCTCCCCGCCTGTTCTGATGCTGCAGCTCCCCACCTGTCCTGGTGTCGCAGCTCCCCACCTGTCCTGGTGCTGCAGCTCGCACCTGTCCTGGTGTCGCAGCTCCCCACCTGTTCTGAAGCTGCAGCTCGCACCTGTCCTGGTGTCGCAGCTCCCCACCGGTTCTGATGCTGCAGTTCGCACCTCTCCTGGTGTCGCAGCTCCCCACCTGTTCTGATGCTGCAGCTCACTCCTTTCCTGGTGTCGCAGCTCCCCACCTGTCCTGGTGCCGCAGCTCCCACCTGTCCTGGTGTCACAGCTCCCCACCTGTCCTGGTGCCGCAGCTCCCACCTGTCCTGGTGTCGCAGCTCCCCACCTGTTCTGATGCTGCAGCTCCCCACCAGTCCTGGTGTCGCAGCTCCCCACCTATTCTGATGCTGCAGCTTGCACCTGTCCTGGTGTCGCAGCTCCCCACCTGTCCTGGTGCCGCAGCTCCCACCTGTCCTGGTGTCACAGCTCCCCACCTGTCCTGGTGCCGCAGCTCCCACCTGTCCTGGTGTCGCAGCTCCCCACCTGTTCTGATGCTGCAGCTCGCTCCTTTCCTGGTGTCGCAGCTCCCCACCTGTCCTGGTGTCGCAGCTCCTGACCTGTGCTGGTGCCACACATCCGCACCTGTCCTGGTGTCGCAGCTCCCCACCTGTGCTGGTGCCACATATCCCCACCTGTCCTGGTGCCACTGCTCCCCACTTATCTCTCCTCTGGCTCATATCTTACCTCCAGTCTTCTCTTCTGTTGTCTTCACTCAGTTTTCTCTAATCACCATGTAACATCTTGACATCCTTTGAAGACTAATCGGCTCCACAAGTAATAAAGAATGAAGATGGAAGAAAGGGAGGAAGCGATGCGATGGAGGACTGAGAGCTGAACTGTAGCACCAGGCCAGGTGACGGCAAAAACAGACAAATTTTCTAAAGCCCCTTTGTGGTTCTAAAAAGTAGGATTTAGCCGACAGTATATTAGATGATTTTAGCTAATCAAAGTCATCCGTCAGGGTTCAAACCCAAGTCCCTGTGCTTTGTTTATTTGTTCGCTGAGCCACAGCAGATACACCCTTTACTATCTGTTATCCTTGCTTTAGTCTTTTAGGATAACAGGTATTTTTATCTATCCATTTGTCTGTCCTATCACCTTTTAAGTGTGGCTATTTATACTTTTGCCCTGCTTGTATTTCCGGCTGGAGATATTCTCACTTAGATGTCCAGCCATACTGCTGTTGTATATGCCAGTCAGTGGTTGACCAGCTAAAATTAACTGTCTGCTGTTTATGCTCTTCACCCCGCACTTATTTTCTGTTTGTGGTCAGGAAGTAGACGGCATACTATCTAGCAGTACGTCCATCATCTATTCACTTAGTGGTTTGTTTTTACTCACTCTGGGATCTCTTCCTATTACAGAACTTCTTCCTGTCTGTCGATAAATTGTACTTTGTTCTGCCCTCCGGGTCCTTAGGAGGAGCATGAAGAACTTGACGGCCATTTAGGTTGCCATAGTCGGGGGTTAAGGCCATTCAAGACTACACAGGTATCATTAGGGACTGCAAGGAAAGACTCTATAGTCTGTACAGGAACCAGCTGGGTCAGTTGCAGTCATCAGTGTTTTACCTAATCTTTATTGTGAGTTTATTAGACAATAAGACAGAAAGTGCTGGGTTTCATGGATTCACCGCGCTGACCTCCAGTGAAGACAAACAGAGTAATAGATAAAACTCTGTTTAATGGGTAATTTGCCTACCGGTTTCGTGATCGCAGTTATCACTTCATCAGGGCATCACCTGAATCCATGAAACCCAGCACTTTCTGTTAACCCTTTGGACCCTTCTCTCCTTGACACACGGGCCCCACAGCAGCGTGTGCTGCTGTTCAGTCACATGGATGTGTATCCTCGGAGAAACACATCCATTGTGAAGTGGGCACTTGGATGGGCGGGCACAGGGGCGGCTGGTGGCATGGGCTCTTTATAGGCTCAGGAACCGTCGCAGCTGCGACCCCTGTGACCGCGATCATTACACCCCTGCTCAACCCCCTTCTGTCTACTCAAGGGGAAATTATGCATTTGCATTGAAATGCCAACCAATAAGAGCACAACCTTATTCCATCAATCCTGTAAGACCACAATACCCTGAGATGAATGCTCAGAAAATGTAAAAAAGAGCCTGCTTCACTCACCAGTAGTTCATATGCTACATGGCTTCAACCTACAGGGTCTGGTCCCAGTTAGAAGACCATAACCTCAGCCTAGAAATTTTGGTTCCGGCTGCCATAATCATATTCTACAGGAGTTCAACCTAGGATTCTAGGATTCGGCTGGAATATCACAGACTAATTAAGGAAGACTATTCCTTTCTCGTTGGGTGCCCACCAATCTCAGGGTGCTGCTGGATTGGGGTAGTAGGCTCTGGAAGCCCCATTGTAATCCCTGGTGAGCCAGTGGAAGAGTGAGACTCTGTTGTCTGTTACATTGTATGTTGTTGCTTGGTTATGTGTTAGACGGTTTTGACTGTTGGGGATCCAATAAAGCCTTACTATTGTGTGGTACCCTCACCCTATGTTGTCTGAGTAGAGTTCTGCCCACGGTTAAGGAGTTCGGGCATTCAGTTGGGATGAGCCCTGGTCCATGTGGTCTCTCTAAAGGTGACCAAGTCAGCGGACGAGAGCACCCACTGACCCCCGTGTCTCCGCATGGGTCCAGATACCTTTACTTAAATTTTATTAAGGAATACTATACATTAATGTGACAACCCTCGATAGCAGTTCACATCACAATGATGGGGTGACCAACACATAGACATCTCCCAACATAACACCATGAAATCAGGTCATTTTTCATTCTACTCATCTCGGAAGATTTCGAGCCAAGAGCAAATGTAAAGAAGAGCAAATCTGTCAATTCCCAGAACCCATATTCTAGAAATAATGCAGAAATAATCTGTCAATCAATATCATGTGCAGAAATCCAGCTCTGGCCCAGCTTGATAAATCACTTGGTCTCTATTTATAAATAGTGATATTTTCCGTTGTTCCTCTACATTATGGATATCGGCATCTATAGCACAATATGGCTGGAGCCATGGGGTGTAACACAATGATATCTGTCAGATCTGCAGTAGGTGCAGCTCCGAGGCTCCAGATGATAAACAGCTGAAGGCTAATATGGTAAGATGCCTGGTCCTAATTATTTACCTACATCTATATAATTAGATCAGTGTGTTACATTCACAGATTTGTGACATTCGTATTTGTGACATCGCACTGACAAGGTGCTAAGAGTAATCCCATAATCCTCTAAAGATCTCCATCTGGTGCGGTGCATAGGTCATGAATCTGGGATATGTATTGTATTATCTGCATGTTATTGGAAATAGAAGCGTTTGTGAGAACATCCATACTGCTCAGATGCCTCCTATATGAGATGGCGGGCTGGAGATCCCACTACGCTATTGATATCCTGCAACGACGCAAGATCTAAAAAAATGATCCTGAGCGTTCTAAGTTTACATATTGAACAAAATTGCATTATTAACCAACTGCAACCTCTTTCTTGGGGTCCTTATCCGGTCAACTGCAGCAACGCCCGGCCACCACCACCGCTGCAATGGAGCACTGGTAGAAGGAGTGGCGCAGGTGACGGCCACCCCTGTCCACCCGCCAGCACCGAGTACAAAATCCATCCTTCCCCTATGTCTAACTTGGTGGCTTCACACCTGGCGACGTCACTAGCGACATCGCCGAAAAAGTGACGTATCAGCGATGTCGCTAGCGACGTTGCGCTGTGTAAACGCGCGGCGCGACCGCGTTTTATCGCCGGTCGCAGGTTGACAGGTTTACGGGAAAAACCATAAACCTGTCAACCTGCGACCTGCGATGAGGCTGGATCGCGCCGTGTGACATCGCCAGAGCGATGTCGGCGGCGATCCAGCCTATACCACAGCGTTGCTGCGGATCGCTCGCTGGGCTAAGCCCAGCCCAGTGAGCGATGTCACCGCCCGCATCGCTGCGGTGTCGCCGGCCGCAGCTATTCTGTGTGACAGCTGGCCAGCGATGTCGGAACCGAGCGGGCACCCGCGCATCGCTTCCGACATCGCTGGCCAGGTCGTGCCGTGTGACGGGACCAATAGTCTGAGCATCAACCCCTTCAGGAGCCATGACGTACCTCTTTGTCATGGGTCGTGTCCAGCACTTTGATGTGAGCTCCCGCGCGGAGCTCACATCATTCCCTCGACATCTCAGCGGGTCTCATCGGAACCGTTCTCCGCCTGCATCAGAGATCCCGTTATAAGATCACGAAATCTCCGTGCATTACCTAATAGCCCGGGGTCCTGCAGTGACCCCCGGAAGCTAATAGGGTTCACTTCCTGCCAGTGGTTGGCAAGCACAGCCAACCCTATACAGTGATCATTTGTGTCCTATCCTGATGTGCTGCAGTTCATTGGGACATGGCACAAGCGATCAGACCCGGCAGCAGTTTGGCGCCATATGGGGCAGTGTCAAATAAAGAATGAATTAAAAAATAAAGTTTTTAAAAATATGATAAAAACACAAAAGTTCAAAATCACCCCCCTTTTCCCCTATTCAAAATAAAAATATTAAAAAAATACACATATTAGGTATCGCCGCATTCAGAAACGCCCAATGTATCAAGATATAAAACAATTAATGAGAGCCGTAAACGGTGTAATGGAAAAAAAAGGTCCAAACGCCAAAATTATGCTATTTTGGTTGCCACAAAATTGTAATAAAATGCAACAACGGGCGATCAAAACAGCGCATCCACCTAAAAATGATATTATTAGAAACGTCAGCACAAGCCGCAAAAAATAAGCCGTCACACAGCCCCAGATCCTGAGAAATGAGGGCGCTACGAGTCACTGAAAATTGTTTTTTCAAACTTCTGAAATTTTTTTCACCACTTTGACAACAGTAAAAGTAACATGTTTGGTATCTATGAACTCGCACCGACCCGAGAAATCATACTGACATGTCAGTGTTACCATATAGTACTGACCCAGACATCATACTGACACCTCAGTGTTACCATATAGTACTGACCCCAGACATTATACCGACACGTCAGTGTTACCGTATAGTACTGACCCCAGACATCATACCGACACCTCAGTGTTACCATATAGTACTGACCCGAGGCATCATAACGACACCTCAGTGTTACCATATAGTACTGACCCCAGACATCATACCGACACGTCAGTGTTACCATATAGTACTGATCCCAGACATCATACCGACACGTCAGTGATACCATATAGTACTGACCCGAGGCATCATAACGACACCTCAGTGTTACCATATAGTACTGACCCCAGACATCATACCGACACGTCAGTGTTACCATATAGTACTGACCCCAGACATCATACCGACACCTCAGTGTTACCATATAGTACTAACCCGAGACATCATACCGACACCTCAGTGTTACCATATAGTACTGACCCGAGATATCATACCGACACGTCAGTGTTACCATATAGTACTGACCCCAGACATCATACCGACACCTCAGTGTTACCATATAGTACTGACCCAAGACATCATACCGACACATCAGTGTTACCATATAGTACTGACCCCGGACATCATACCGACACGTCAGTGTTACCATATAGTACTGACCCGAGGCATCATAACGACACCTCAGTGTTACCATATAGTACTGACCCCAGACATCATACCGACACGTCAGTGTTACCATATAGTACTGATCCCAGACATCATACCGACACGTCAGTGATACCATATAGTACTGACCCCAGACATCATACCGACACCTCAGTGTTACCATATAGTACTGACCCCAGACATCATACCGACACCTCAGTGTTACCATATAGTACTGACCCGAGATATCATACCGACACGTCAGTGTTACCATATAGTACTGACCCCAGACATCACCGACACCTCAGTGTTACCATATAGTACTGACCCCAGACATCATACCGACACCTCAGTGTTACCATATAGTACTGACCCGAGATATCATACCGACACGTCAGTGTTACCATATAGTACTGACCCGAGGCATCATACCGACACCTCAGTGTTACCATATAGTACCGACCCAAGACATCATACCGACGCATCAGTGTTACCATATAGTACCCCCGACATCAACATACATCAGTGTTACCATAATATGACCGACATTACAAGTCAGTGTTACCATATAGTACTGACCCAGGACATCATACTGACATGTATACCATATAGTACTGACCAGCTTACGACCACTCAGTAGTACTTAGTATGCCCCAGACATCATACCGACACTCAGTGTTACCATATAGTACTGACCCCAGACATCATACCGACACGTCAGTGTTACCATATAGTACTGACCCCAGACATCATACCGACACCTCAGTGTTACCATATAGTACTGACACTACCCCAGACATTATACCGACACAACGCATCAGTGTTACCATATAGTACTGACCCCAGACATCATACCGACACCTCAGTGTTACCATATAGTACTGACCCCAGACATCATACCGACACGTCAGTGTTACCATATAGTACTGACCCCAGACATCATACCGACACTCAGTGTTACCATATAGTACTGACCCCAGACATCATACCGACACCTCAGTGTTACCATATAGTACTGACCCAGACATCATACGACACTCAGTGTTACCATATAGTACTGACCCCAGACATCATACCGACACGTCAGTGTACCATATAGTACTGACCCCAGACATCATACCGACACCTCAGTGTTACCATATAGTACTGACCCGAGACATCATACTGACACCATCAGTGTTACCATATAGTACTGACCCCAGACATCATACCGACACGTCAGTGATACCATATAGTACTGACCCCAGACATCATACCGACACTCAGTGTTACCATATAGTACTGACCCCAGACATCATACCGACACCTCAGTGTTACCATATAGTACTGACCCCAGACATCATACCGACACCTCAGTGTTACCATATAGTACTGACCCCAGACATCATACCGACACGTCAGTGTTACCATATAGTACTGACCCCAGACATCATACCGACACCTCAGTGTTACCATATAGTACAAGTACTGACTTCAGACATCATACCGACACGTCAGTGTTACCATATAGTACTGACCCGAGACATCATACCGACACGTCAGTGTTACCATATAGTACTGACCCGAGACATCATACCGACACCTCAGTGTTAGCATATAGTACTGAACCCAGACATCATACCGACATGTCAGTGTTAGCATATAGTACTGAACCCAGATATCATACCCACACCTCAGTGTTACCATATAGTACTGACCCGAGGCATCATACCGACACCTCAGTGTTACCATATAGTACCGACCTGAGGCATCATACCGACATGTCAGTGTTAGCATATAGGACTGACCTGATAGTGTGCAGATATGGGGTCCCAGAAACCATAGAGAGTGACCAAGGGCCAGCATTCACAGCCAATCTGACCCAATAGATATATCAGGCCCTGGGGACAGAGTTACCCTTCATACCCCGTATCATCCCAAATATTCAGGAAGGGTCGAGAGAGGAAACGGGGTGTTAAAGGTAAAAATGCTGAAAGCAGCGCAGGAAAAGGAGAAGCCGTGGCATGAAAGTCTTCCCCTCGCATTGTTCAGTGTCAGACACACCCCAGCTAGTGCAACTAAGCTAAGTCCCTATGAGATTCTGTTCGAAGTGCCCCAGACTAGCCAAACCATCCGAAGGTGTACCGAACAGCTATGCTCTCCTTTACAAGAGTATGTTATGGGTTTCTATGCTAAATAGGTAAATGAAATAGCAGAATCTAATGATGTAGTAGAGCTGGCTATTCCAGGATGCTCAATATATAGATGATCAGTAGCATAGTCTAGCAAAACCTAGATAAATCAAGAAGCTTAATGTAAATATATAGTGTTTAGCTAAGTAGCAGAACCCAGCAATGTAGCAGAGCTGGGAATCTCCAGTGGCTCAATGTAGAGATGATCAGCAGAGTTGAGCAATGTAGCATAGCTCAGCGATGTACCAGACCTACAGTAAGTAAGTCAGGAAGCTTAAAGGGAACCTGTCACCATGCTCTATAACATGATGTCTGCAGATTAGAATGCATTTTCATGGTGACATGTTCCCTTTAATGAATATAGGTTAAGTACTGTTGGGCTAAGTAGCAGAACCCAGCAATGTAGCAGAGCAGGGTATGTCCAATGGATCAATGTAGAGATCATCAGGAGAATTGAGCAATTTAGCATAGCCCAATGATGTAGCACACCTGGGTAAGTTATGTAGCTCAAAGTAGATACGTTTAACAAAGTTTAACTATGTAGCAGGACCCAGCAATGTTGCAGAGCTGGGTATGTCCAGTGGGTCAATATAGAAATGATCAGTAGCTTTGAGCAATGTAGCAAAACCCATTGATATAGCACACCTGGGTAAGTTATGTAGCTTAATGTAAATAAGTTTAACGAAGTTTAATATATACCGGAGCTGTGAATGTCCAGTGGCTTAATGTGGAGGCCATTATTCACCTGCTTAACCCAAGAGGAAGTACGGCATCGTCTAAAAATCACTAAAATTGACAAATCCCCGGGCCCGGATGGGATACACCCCAGAGTGCTGCAGGAATTAAGTACTGTCATAGATAGACCATTATTTTTAATATTTAAAGATTCCATAATAACAGGGTCTGTACCACAGGACTGGCGTATAGCAAATGTGGTGCCAATATTCAAAAAGGGGACAAAAACTGAACTTGGAAATTATAGGCCAGTAAGCTTAACCTCTACTGTGGGTAAAATCCTAGAGGGTTTTCTAAGAGATGCTATACTGGAGTATCTGAAGAAAAATAACCTCATGACCCATTATCAACATGGTTTTACGAGGGACCATTCCTGTCAAACTAATCTAATAAGCTTCTATGAAGAAGTAAGTTCTGGACTGGACCAAGGAAATGCAGTGGATGTGGTGTATGGACTTTTCAAAAGCTTTTGATATGGTGCCACACAAAAGGTTGATACATAAAATGAGGGCAATGGGGATAGGGGAAAATATGTGTAAGTGGGTTAAGAACTGGCTTAGTGATAGGAAACAAAGGGTGGTTATTAATGGAACACACTCAGAATGGGTCACAGTTAACAGTGGGGTACCACAGGGGTCAGTGTTGGGCCCGCTTCTATTTAATATATTTATTAATGACCTTGTAGAGGGCATACAGAGTAGAATCTCAATATTTGCAGATGACACTAAACTCTGCAGGGTAATTAATACAGAGGAGGACAATTTTATATTACAGGAGGATTTATGTAAACTAGAAGCTTGGGCTGCTAAATGGCAAATGCGCTTTAATGGGGATAAATGTAAAGTCATGTACTTGGGCAGAGGAAACAAAAGGTATAATTATGTGCTTAATTGTAAAACAGTGGGCAAAACTGTCACTGAAAAAGACCTGGGTGTATGGGTAGATGACAAACTCACATTTAGTGGCCAGTGTCAGGCAGCTGCTGCAAAGGCAAATAAAATAATGGGATGCATTAAAAGAGGCATAGATGCTCATGAGGAGAACATAATTTTACCTCTATACAAGTCACTAGTGCGACCACACTTAGAATACTGTGTACAATTCTGGTCTCCGGTGTATAAGAAAGACATAGCTGAACTACAGCGGGTCCAGAGAAGAGCGACCAAGGTTATTAGAAGACTGAGGGGTCTGCAATACCAAGACAGGTTATTAGAGGACTGAGGGGTCTGCAATACCAAGACAGGTTATTAAACTTGGGGTTATTTAGCTTGGAAAAACGAAGGCTTAGGGGTGATCTTATAATAATGTATAAATATATGAGGGGACAATACAGAGACCTTTATAATGATCTCTTTACTCTTAGGCCTGAGACTGGGACAAGGGGGCTTCCTCTACAGAGACTGGGACAAGGGGGCATCCTCTACAGAGACGGGGACAAGGGGGCGTCCTCTACAGAGACGGGGACAAGGGGGCGTCCTCTACAGAGACGGGGACAAGGGGCGTCCTCTACAGAGACTGGGACAAGGGGGCGTCCTCTACGTCTGGAGGAAAAAAGGTTTAATCATAATCACAGACGCGGATTCTTTACTGTAAGAGCAGTGAGACTATGGAGCTCTCTCCACATGATGGTGTAATGAGTGAGTCACTACTAACATTTAAGAAGGGCCTGGATGCCTTTCTTGAAAACTATAATATTATCAGTTATACATACTAGATTCTTTGATAGGGCGTTGATCCAGGGATCTAGTCTGATTGCCGTATCTGGAGTCAGGAAGGAATTGTTTCCCCCAATGTGGAGCTTAGTGTTGCCACATGGGTTTTTTGCCTTCCTCTGGATCAACATGTTAGGGTATGGGTTGAACTAGATGGACTTAAAGTCTTCCTTCAACCTTAAAAACTATGTTACTATGTTACTATGTTACTATTAGATGACTTGAGCAATGTAGCATAGTCCAGCGATATAGCAGACCTGGGTAAGTTAGGTGGCTTAATGTAGATAGGTTTAACAGAATTAAACTACGTAGCAGAGCCCAACAATGTAGCAGAGCTGGGAAGGTCCAGTGGTTCAATGTGAAAATCATCAAGAGAGTTGAGCAATGTATCATAGACTCACAATATAGCAGACCTGGGTAAGTTATGTAACTTAATTTAGATACACTTAACAGAGTTAAACTATGTAGCAGAGTCCAGCAATGTAGCAGAAATATATATATCAGATGGGAAATAGAGATTTAATCCTTGCAGCTGTTACAAATAAAAGAATGAAACAGATCCTGGATAGTGACTTAATGTCGCCACGTTTCGGAGTGAAAGCTCCTTTCTCAGGACAATCACAATGAGTGCTGCTCCTGACGAAGCCTTCACGCGAAATGCGTCAATCTGTTTCATTCTTTCATTTGGACCGGTAGAGTGGATTAGCCCTCCATCTTCCATCTGAACCGAATATTTTCCTCATAGGATATATTACAAAGTTTCTTATTTTCTTTTGTGATATTGATGTAGATAACAATGACCATTTACCTTGCTACAAAAAGACACCAGATGCCGGAAAGAAGAATTGCTCGAAAGTAAGACGTTCACGAACTCACAGCATCAAGGTGCATTCGTTAGCAATTTGCATAATTAATTGTGAGCTAATTTTCTTATTTCGGAGAGTATTTTAGGGCTTTATTTGCTTATTTTGAGTATTGAGCATTATTATTCCATGTGAGGGGGGAAGACGACGTCTAACCCCTTGGTGAAGCCTATAAACAATACGGAACGGCTCATTATCAGCTGATTTCATAGTGTTATTGTGATAATGTAATCAGAGTACAAATTAATAATTTGCATATTATTCGTTTACTTCCCACTCTGGGGATTCGGAGAACATTGCCGTTTCCAGCTACTTGCATCTTTTATGTAGGATTTGCATTGTCTGCAGCCGTTGTGAATTACTACTAATAAACTTAGCAATTAAGTATCCGGCGTTTGTTTCCACCGGTTGTGTCATTCCTGCAGATTGCTAAGGCTAATGCAAAGTAGATGCAAAACTGTAACTTTTGTATTCTGTAATAATTATTATGATTATTGTTGTGTTATTACGTTACTGCGATTGTTATTATTGTTGTTATCGTTACTTCCATCAAGAGTTGCCCATTCAGACAGCCCTTTTCTATGCACACGATTGGAGGGGGCCGTGAGCTGAGCATGCATTCTGTAACTGGATATAAGGCGCTGTGTTCCCCGCCCTGGGGACTGCTGTGCTCTTGTATGACCCACCCCAAGGCAGTGGGGACTCGGTACCTGGGCGGTTGCTGCAAGGGTGGTCTGCCCGGGCCCGAGGGCCCTGGTGGTCGCTTAAAAAGGGGGGTTTGAAAGGAAAAAGAATAAAGTCTCGTGACGCCACCTGCGGTACCTGGTGATGTCACCAGCACTGCCAGCAGACCTCTGGGGACGATGGATTTCCACGGTGAGTGATTTATAAGGCCTCCTTGTCTGTTTTCCCTTGGTGAAGGCCCTGACCTGTGTAGAACTAGACCTGGCCTCCTCTGTGTCTCTCTCTCACCCGTATTGTAGTGATGACAACGTTTTCGTGGGCTACCGCTATTACTTCTCCTGTAGTTCTTGGCTCTCTAGTTGGTTGCTGTACAGGTGTCCGGGAGACTGGAGTCTCCTCAGTGAACCGGTGTTTTCTGCTGGGCTTGAGGCTCTCCTGCAGACTCGGACTCCGGGTTGCTTCCTGGGGTGAACCGGTATGGCTCCTCTGCCCCCAATCTGCTCTTTAACTTGTCTTTTGCCTTACCTCACACTGGCTAGGCTAGTCTCTGGTACGGGCCTAACGCAGCACCGTTCACCAGATGGTCCCCAAAGTACTACTCCGCAGTCCACGGACTAACTCTTCACAGTCCTCTCTGGAACTGCACTGCCTAACTCCGCCCCCAACACTGGTATTTATAGGGGATCTGGCTTAAGGACAGCAAGTGGAGCTCCCCCTACAGGTCTGGGGTGGAAGGTATTGTGTGTGTAAAGGTACCTGTTGAGGAAATCCCTCCATGCCTTAGGTGGTTCTGTGGCTACCTGTAAGGGCAGGGGGCCACATGTACATATGTTGATGTTTTATGAACTTGTGTATGTGTATGTGTTGACATGTTACAAATTAATGTGTGTAATGTTTGTGCTACTGCTCCCTGGTACCTCAGGTAAACTAGGGGTAAATTAGCTACCGAGTTAGGACACCCCTTAAGGGTGGAGATAAGATTTTCTCTAGAAGTTAAAGTGTTATTAGGCTAGCTAGTGAGTCCACCCACTAGGGGGGGAGTTTAAGCAACAATCCAGCCTGCAGTGTAGTTTTAAAGAGAACTGGAACAGCAACAGCCTGCATTTAATTTAACCGGACCCTTTGGGCTCCTCAGTGATACACGAGAGTTGGGACTTCAGTCCAGGACATGTAGAAGTTGGACCATCCCTTACATCGGTGCTCAATCCCTCCTTGGTGTGGGTCACTGCGCCCTACGGGGCCGTTGTGGCAGATGTCTACATAGACTCAGGAGAACAGGTCATCAGGGTTCTCGCTATGAAGGAACACTGGCTAAAGGTGCCCCTGCTGTTAAAGTATTTGTCCCGAACAAGTAACATGGTTGAGTGCCCGAGTTTCACAAGACTGTTATAAGTAAAACCGCATTAAAAATACCTTTTGAATCCTTTTCTGCTCAGGCGCTCACCGAGGGCGATCACGTAATGAACTGCTGCACCGGAGAGCGGCCGGGGAGCACTATGCAAAACCAGTGCAGCTCCACAGCCGAGGCTCAGCCTCACCTGCGACTACCAAGGTCACGTACGTCCAGCCACTCCACAATTCTGCAACTCAAATCGCAACCCCACAGGTGGCCACATAGAAAACATGCAGCAGACACATCTCCAAGCAGAGCAATGCAAAATAAATTCTGGTGACAACGGGATGGAAACGGAGAGGAAGATACTGACGATTCGGAGCTTGGGATGGGACACCTGACACTAACCTGTATCCAGCCCCTGAGCTCCCCGTCTTCCCTAAGTGGGGCCTTCCCCTCGCCACCATCTGGTACCTAGTCAATATCCCTCCACTCCCCTGGCTAGTGCAGAGGCCAGTGACTGCACTATACATCACCTCTGATGTAATATGACAGGAGGGGAAGGAAGACAGACTAGGGAATAAGACAAAAGGATACAACAAACTTGATTGCTGCACATGACAGGGTTCCAAATAGGAGAATCCAGAAGAAGAACTCAAACAGCCACAACAGACTTCCTCCCTCCATGGTTTCTACAACCCGCATCAGGTTATACAACATGTGACTATTTAAAGCAAAGGGGAGTGGTTACAAACCGGCATCACCTGACCTAGGAACTTTCAGCTCCAACCCATGCAATAAATAAACCAAAACACAGTAATACCCATTATGTCCATTTCACATTAAATGTTCCATCGCTCCTGGATGAAGCATTCAGTGTAAAACACGCGTCGGGTGTGGCTGGGACCTGTATCTGGACTCTCTCACTGACAGGCGGACATAACAGGTATTACTGTGTGTTTTACTTTATCTTTATTGTTGTGCAAGATAAGTCCCCCAATAAAATGTTTTAAGGATTAGATTTAACAATTAAACTACCAGTGATATTAATGTTTATCACTTAGCTTTGATACAATGTAAATGTATACCCATGCCTTATCAATCTACATTATAGCCAGAACTTGAGTATTTTGTTAGTCCTCCAGTCCCTGCAATATATTCATGTACAAATGCTCTTTTATTTAATTTCTATTCTCTTGAGACTGTGAGCCTCGTGGGCAGGGTCCTCTCTCTTCACCTAATATATCCTCATCCATCCTGTGTAGACTGTGAACCCTTGTGGGCAGGGCCCTCTCCTCTCCCCAGCCATATCCTCACCCATTCTTTTTAGACTGTGAGTAGGGTCCTTTCTACTCCACTGCTGTATCTGCATCCATCCATTGTAGACTGTGGGACCTCAAAGGCAGAGTCGTCTCCTCTCCCCTGCTGTATCCTCACCCATTCCTTGTAGATTGAGAGCCCTCGTGGGAAGGGTTCACTCTCCTCCCCCACTGTATACTCACCCATACCTTGTAGACTGTCAGCCCTTGCAGGCACGGTCCTCTCCCCACTCCTACTGTATCCTCACCCATACCTTGTAGACTGTGAGCCTCATGGCAGGGCCTCTCCCCACTCTATGTAACCTCACATCCCTTGTAGACTGTGAGCCTCGTGGGACAGGGTTCTCTCTCCTTCCCTTTTGTATCCTCATTCATCCCTTGTAGATTGTGATCCTTTATGGGCAGGGTCCTCTCCCTCACCTACTGTATCCTCAACCCATCCATTGTAGACGTGAGCCGTCAAGGGCAGGGTCCTCTCTCCTCCCAGCTGAATACTCACCCATCCAATGTAGACTGTGAGTCCTCCGGGCAGGTCCTCTCTCCTCACCTACTGTATCCTCACCCATCCCTTGTAGACTGTGAGCCTCATGGCAGGATCCTCTCCCTCACCTACTGTATCCTCACCCTTCCCTTGTAGACTGTGAGCCCTCATGGGCAGGGTCCTTTCTCCTCACCTACTGTATCCTCACCCTTCCCTTGTAGACTGTGAGCCCTCGTGGCAGGGTCCTCTCTCCTCCTTACTGTATCCTCACCATCCATTGTAGACAGTGATCCGTCATAGGGCAGGGTCCTCTCTCCTCCCCAGCTGATACTCACCCATCAATGTAGACTGTGAGCCCTCATGGGCAGTGTCCTTTCTTCCTCACCTACTGTATCCTCCACCTTCCCTTGTAGATGTGAGCCTCGGGGTAGGGTCCTCTTCCCTCACCAACTGTATCCTCACCCATCCCTTGTAGACTGTGAGTCCTCGTGGGCAGTGTCCTTTCTCCTCTCTTACTGTATCCTCACCCATCCCTTGTAGACTGGGAGCCCTCACGGACAGGGTCCTCTCTCCTCCTGTAACTGTCTGTGCCTTGTACTGTTTAATATTATTGTACTTGTCTATGTATATTGAGTTGGGACATTATTGCGTCGAACCATCACAACAATGAGGGTCGTGCTTTGATCCTCTGCTTTCATACCTGCCCCCCCTTAACACATGCTCCGGAGTGTGCTGTATACAGATATTCTGTATGTGTGTGGTAGGGCATCATTAGAACTTTGGGAACGGAGCTCAGATGTTGAATTCCGCCCGGGGGTCTCCAGTCATTCTCCTGGGGAAGTATGGATCGGCGTTGAAATCAGCTGCCCCCCGGTGCGTTTTGGAGCCTTCATATATTTATGAGCCCATCACCCAGGGGGGGGGGGGGGGGGGGAATCCAATTGTAACTTCTTTGTCAATATGAACTTTTGATAACTACATCTGATACAAGTTCATCAAAGTTGAAACGAGAAAGTGAAGCGAACGCTGGAGATTACGGCTCGGCAAACACCGATTAAAAATTGAAGGCGCCCCATAAAATAGCAACGGAATTTCTATCCACAAGTTTATTCTCTTTCTTATTTAATATTTAGTAAGTGTTCTCTGATTCGATCTTGTGATCTGGAAGCAAAATACACTTAAATATTCCTCTCCCATATGCTCCTTCCTTCAAACCGTTGTTTTTAATGTTGCCGATTTTTCGCTCTTTGCTGTCGGAGTCCAGTTTACGTGGCCCGGGGTCTTTCGTTTAGTCTCCTGCAGAGTCTAATTAGTCATGCGTCCTAAGGGGAGACGGGTTTGTTTGTGCCAATTCCCCTGCTTGAGGCTGAGAATTTGGAATCTAGAGATTGGGGGGGGGGTTACATGTGAAGACTGAGAGTCTAATGGTATGCCTTCATTACCATTCTCAGCCGCGCTCCCTGCATAGTTTAGTCCCTTTCCAACAAATATCATTCATTTTCTGTGTTTAAATCGTTAACATAATTGATTCTTCCAAAATGTTAAATATAAATTACAATTTCGGCTTGGTCCTTCCTCCGGAAAGGGGCACTTTGGCCCTCGTATTTCAATATCTTTCCTTCCCTTGTTATAAACCTGTTTAAGTGCCGAGGTTGGGTTAAAAAATAATTATTTTACGACGTCCCACTGATCCCGCCGAGTGAAAGCCGATCTCTGAGAGTGTCAGGAGCCGGGTTATTACGGTTATTAAAATGAGGCTTATGAATAAGGAGAAGTTAAACAGCGCTGTCATATCGTATCGGGGTAACATTGATGGTCAACACTTGTCAGCATGGGTGCAGAATAGAAAAGGACAATTACGGTAAGCAAAAGGGGCCAACGTAGACCAGGGATGTGAAGTCGCTAAGCCAAACATCCAACTCCGACTCTTCAATGTCCCTGAATCTCAATCTGACTCAACTGCATCAAAATGGACATCGACTCTGACCCGACTCCACAACCAAGTCAATAAGCCAAACATCCAACTCCGACTCTCAATGTCCCTGAATCTCAATCCGACTCCAACGCACCAAGGTGGACATCGACTCTGACTCAGTCCACAACCAAAGTCAATAAGCCAAACATCCAACTCCGACTCTTTAATGTCCCTGAATCTGAATCCGACTCTAACTCCACCAAATTGGACATCAACTCCAACTCTACGACTCCGACCCCACCATGGCTATGAAGTCGGTAAGCCAAAACTCCAACTCCGACTTTTCAATGTCCCTGAATCTGAATCCAACTCCAACGACACCAAAATGAACATCGACTCTGACTCGACTCCACAACCAGAGCTGTGAAGTCAATAAGCCAAACATCCAACTCCGATTCCTCAAATTCTCTCAATCTGACTCCGACTCTAACTCCACTAAATTGGACATCAACTCCGACTCCATGACTCCGACTCCACCACTACGGCTACGGAGTCGGTAAGCCAAAATTCCAACTCCGACTTTTCAATTTCCCTGAATCCGACTCCAACTCCACCCAAATGGGCATCAACTCTGACTCCATGACTCTGACTCCACAAACATGGCTGTGAAGTCGGTAAGCCAACTATCCGACTCAGACACCTCAATTTCCCTGAATCTGACTCTGAGCCCTGAAACTGATGGAAGGGACCTCTATGCAAGAATGTGATATGGGTTCTTTCTGGTGCAATAACTTACCATAATGCACCATTCCACCAGCTTCAGAGGTGGTAATGGCCCCTTTATCTCATGGACTCTCGTTATGCCAACAGTTTTTCATCATCTAGAGGGAAGAATGCAATTACTTTTTACTTTAGAATAATTAAAGTGCCTATCAAGGTGGGTTTGATTCTGTACAGGAACAGTGCCACTCTTGTTTAGAGGCTGGGTCAGATACCGCAGCTCCGTCTCATTTAAAGGGGTTGTCGGACTGAACGAGCTATTAACAGATGTGAGGGCGGCCGCGGCGTCACTTCCTGCCGATGGCTCATTTGGTCCGAAGGCGGGGAGACTGAAGCCAGGGTGGTTGGATGCAGAGCTCATGTGATATCACAATATAACATTAGCCTTGAGCCATGGTTACTGACAGCCAGTGGTCTCGATGCAAAAGCTTAAATAGGGCCCCCAATTATTGCAAATCTTTAATAGCAATAGTCCTTTTCTTTAGACCAAAGGTACTTTTGGGGATCCCTAGGCTACAGGATCCGGGTGTGATTGCAACCCCCTGCACGGGAGGTGAGTACAGGCTCTATTATTTTAACTTGGGAAAATTAATGGATTCAGAAGGGTTGACCTACCCTGCCTGTTTCCCCTAAAATAGACGGGGGGTAATATTGCATGGAAATATTGGGGGCTGCAAAGGGTGGTTGATGGTGATATTGGGGGTGGCATGGGAATATTGGGGCTTGCACGGCGATGATGGAAAAATAAGACATCACCCGAAAATAAGACCTAGTGCATTTTTTGGAGCAAAAAGTTATATAAGAGAGTGTCTTATTTTCGGGGGAACAAGGTAGTAGTGGACAACCCCTTTGATGGTGACTTAGGCTAAGTTCACATGTCCAGTCATTATCCCTTAGAACTGATCCATTGTCAAAGACGTTGTGCAGACGCAATTGTTTTGTCCGGATAAAATAAATTATAATTTCAGATGAATATGTTTTTTAACATTGAAGTCTATGGAAAATGAATTGTGGGGTGTATAGCTTTCTCTGATAGATGGATTTTGCATCGGACTATGGATGCTTTATGTCACACTGTAACCGGTCCAATGTCCAATCAGGAATAAGTATTGTGGCAGACGGCTTGTAATGAGGGTTATTCCATACTAGCGAGTTATAGTCTGTCCACAGGATGACTCTCCATCATGGAGACCCCACCAATCTGTCACGTGTAGACTGCTCTGCAGTCTCTGTGAATAGCTGCAATAGTTAAATGGAGTTAATTTCATTTTGTCTATTCAAGGTCAACTCCTGTGGCCCTTCAGGTGAGCTGATGCTGTGTGCGTCAGTTGATGTCGTTTTACCACTCCTCCAGCCTTTAAGTAGTCCAATGACGCATCAGCTGGTTTCGCTGATAGAGTCCATTCTCTGCAAAGACGTTGATCTGTGCTGATGCCGTGTACTCTTCTGCTGGAGTCTTCTTGCAGTGTAGCTTCGTGGAGATTGTAATCTGTCTGGAGTTGCTGTGCTTATCCCGGTCCCTGGGTGGAGGTGAAGGGTTATAGCCTATTCCCTGATGAAGGTGCCAGGAGGCACTGAAACGCGTAGGAGAATAAAGAAGGTTTTGATGAAGATTTTCTACTCGTATTTATTGGAGTGAGTGATCCTGGCAGCGCGGACTACAGCACACCTTTTTTCCCTAAGCAGGGTTATAGCTTAGGGCTGGTCAGGAGGAGGCAAGGGTGGAGGCCAGACATCCTCACCTTTAGAGGTACATCTGGGAGCAGGGTTAACCATACTAGTTCCCCTTAATCACCTTTTGCCCAACACTGTCATTCTGCTATTTAACCCCTTTTGTCCGTTACTGCCATCCTCGACACAATCTTTGGGACTGAGCCCTGACGTTCCTGCATAAAACCAACTGGAATCTCTGCAAGAGTCTATAGGATTGCAGACGATAGAGGAGCATTGTACTCAGATATCTTCAATTCTTCATCGGTCCTATAAAGAATGAATGCGGCAATGCAGGACATGTGCAGCTATCTCTCCTTTTACGTAAGGAACTCCGAGTCCCATTCTCTGAGTAAATGGGGGGGGGGGTCCCAGTGGTAGGACTTCCCATGATTAGCAAGTTATCACCCATTCTGTGGAAATAACTATCATTAAACTATTTTTCTGCAGTTTGGCCCCTCCAATATGCAGTCAGGTTCTCCCATAGTTATCATGGTAAGACCTCCAGCTAGTGAAGGGGTTAAAAACATTCAGACACGAAAAACAAATGTGAGGTTTTTTGGATGTGAAGTGACTGAGCAGGTGGACCAACATCCACCCAAAGGCTGTTATACATGGTGGATACATGGAAAGCTCCCATACAGCCCGCAGCTATGTGGCATCGGTAAGAGCTTGGAAGGACTTCAAATGGCGGCCGAAGTAGTAGAGGTGGAAGACAGCGGTATTCAATTATCCTAATAGGTTGAGACAGCGGCACTGAGCACCTGTGAGTGTCTGCAGAAAGGAAAATGGGCAAAAAGGGAGAAAATGGTTTATATTGACTCCTGCAACTGTAGCATCAATAGTGAGAAATGGCAGAACAAACCTTATCATGGTGGACCTAGCGCCCATCCACATACAGTTATAGACCCAGGAGCCGTAAGGGGCCCAAACAGTCTCTGTCCCTAAATGAAGGCACCAGCGTATAAACAGCCCATGGTGGGTGGACACATACCTACCAGGCAGGCCAGATACCTGGATCACTAGGGGGTTTGCTCCAGGAGGACTACCTGCTGGTTATGGGCCTTATTCTGCCAGGAGGACTATTGTTTTTAGGCCTTTGGCCAGCGGCGTAACTTCAGGCCCAGGGGCACCGATGCAGAAGCTCCAACGGGGCCATTATACTATACGGAGGGCTGTTTGGGGTCCACCATACTGTGTGAGGGCCTTTATACTATGTAGAGGGCTGTGTGGGGGCCTTTATACTCCGTGGAAGGCTGTGTAGGGGCCATTATACTGTACGGAGGGCTGTGTGAGGTCCACCATACTGTGTGAGGGCCATTATACTATGTAGAGGACTGGTGGGGGCCATTATACTGTACGAAGGGCTGTGTGGGGGCCGTTATACTATGTAGAGGGCTGTGTGGGGGCCATTATACTGTACGGAGGGCTATGTGGGGCCCACCATACTGTGTGGAGGGCTGGGTGGGGGCCATTATACTATGTAGAGGACTGTGTCGGATCTATAATACTGTGCAAAGAGTTTTGTGGGGTCCACCATACTATGTGGAGGGCTCTGTGGGGGCCATTATACTATGTAGAGGGCTGTGTGTGGGTCCACCATACTGTGTGGAGGGCTGTGTGGGGGCCATTATACTATGTAGAGGGCTGTGTGGGGTCTACCATACTGTGTGGAGGGCTGTGTGGGGGCCATTATACTATGTAGAGGGCTGTGTGGGGGCGCCATGTATCATACTATGTAGAGGGCTATGTGGGGTCCGCCATACTGTGTGGAGGGCTGTGTGGGGGCCATTATACTATGTAGAGGGCTGTGTGGTATCTATGATACTGTGCGAAAAGTTTTGTGGGGTCCATCATACTGCGTGGAGGGCTGTGTGGGGGCCATTATACTATGCAGAGGACTGTATAGGAGCCATTATACTGTATGGGGAGCTGTGTGGGGGCCATTATACTATGTAGAGGACTGTGTGTTGTCCATTATACTATACAGAGGGCTGTGTAGGGGCCATTATACTGTGCAAAGGGCTGTGTGGGGGTATTATACTGTACGGAGAGCTGTGTGGGGGCCATCATATTGTGCCGAAGGCTATGTGGGGTCTTTCATACTGTGCGGAGATCTGTGTGGGGGTCACTATACTATGCAGAGGGCTGTGTGGGGTCCATTATACTGCATGGAGGGCTGTGTAGTGTCCATTATATTGTGTAGGGTTATGTGGGGTCCATCATACTGTTCGGAGGGATAGTAAAGCTCATTATACTGTGTGAAGCACTGTGTGGGGCATTATACTGTGTGGAGGGCTGTGTAGGGGCAATTAAACTTTATGGAGGGCTGCGCGGGGGCCATTATACTGTGTGGAGGGTTGTGTGGAGGCCATTATACTATGTAGAGGGCTGTGTGGGGACGGCACTTGGGTATTATACTGTGCGGAAGTCTGTGTGGGGTCTATAATACTGTGCGGAGATCTGTGTGGGGTCATTATACTTTGCAGAGGGTTGTGTGGGGTCCATCATATTGTGCAAATGGCTGTGTGGGGTTATTATCCTATGGGGAGGGCTGTATGGGGTCCATCATACTGTGCGGAGGGCTGTGTGGGATCCATTATACTGTGTGAAGGGCTGTGTGAGGTCCATCATACTGTGTAGAGGGATAATAGAGCTCATTATACTGTGTGGGGGTGTATGGGGGTAATTATATTGAGCAGAAGACTGTGTGGGGCTCTTTATACTGTGTGGAGGGCTGTGTGGGTCCTCATTATAATGTGCGGAGGGCTGTGTGGGGTCCATCATACTGTGCAGAGGGCTGTGTGGTGCCATTATACTGTGCGGATAGCTTTGTGGGGCCATTATACTTTGTAGAGAGCTGTCTGGGGTCCATTATACTGTGCGGAGGGCTGTGTGAGGGTCATTATAACTGTGCGTAGGGCTGTGTGGGGGTCATTATACTGTGCGGATGTCTGTGTGGGGGTCATTATACTGTGCGGAGGGCTGTGTGGGGGTCATTATGCTGTGCGGAGGGCTGTGTGGGGGTCATTATACTGGCAGAGGGCTGTGTGGGGGTCATTATACTGTGCGTAGTCTGTGTGGGGTTCATTATACTGTGCGATGTCTGTGTGGGGGTCATTATACTGTGCGGAGGGCTGTGTGGGGGTCATTATACTGTGCGGAGGGCTGTGTGGGGGTCATTATACTGTGCGGAGGGCTGTGTGGGGTACATGATACTGTGCGGAGGGCTAGTGGGGGCCAATATAGTGCATGGAGGACCATGTGTGGGCTATTATTCTGGGCCGCCCCACAGTGTGGAGATCTGTGGGGTCTAAAACTGTGCAAAGAGCTGTGTGGTGGCCATTATTCTACACAGAGAGCTAGTGGGGACGATCATACAGTGTGGAGGGCTGTGTGGGAGCCATAATACTGTATGGAGGGCTGTGTATGGGGCCAATATCATGTGCAGAGGGCTGTGTGGGTCAAGCATACAGTGTGGAGATGTGTGGGGGCCATTATTATGTGTGGAGGGCTAGTGGGGGACATCATAGTGTGCGGTTGGTTAGTGTGGCCATTATACTGTTTGGAGAGCTGTGTGGGGGTCATAGTTGGGTGTCATGCTGTGTTGGGGTCACCATACTTTGCCGGGATATTTGGGAGGGTACAGGTGGGTCATTATACTGTGTATGGAGGAATTCACTGTGGGGCCATCATAAAGTGTCTGGGGGCACCTTTGTTGGAATCACACTTTATGGGTACAATGAAAGAGGAATCCAGGGGCATTAATTACCTTTTAAGAGCTACAAAGTTGTGAGATGTTCTCATGGGGACAAGGCAAATATAAATTTTTTATTTTCTTTTTGGGAGGGGGGTCCCACTCACAACTTCCGTTTTGGGGCCCCGTGATTTCTATGTACGCCCCCGCCGTCAACCATAGATTTTGACATCAAGAAAAGTTGTCTGTTCTTTGTTAATGAAATAAACCATTTAGAGGAAAACAGTAGAATTTGCACACATGAAACCCTTAGATGAATCTTTGGAGCAAGTCTCTGGAGGAAGCTGCACTTTCCGTACCGTAATTGTTCATTAGTCGTTCTTACTCTCCCGGTGGAATCATTATTTGATCCTTCTGTCCAGGGATTATTGCTGCTTTTTTTGTAAATAAATCTTAATTATTAGTGTTTCCTCCTCGACGTGTTGACGTTCTTCACGTCTTCATTACACTCTGTTCTTAGCTGAGGGTTCGCTACAATTGTGTCCGGTCCCTAGGATCCTCAATGACGTAAAGTCTGGAGTTCAGAGTTCAGTCTGATACATTGTAGAAAGTATCAAGACAAAAGAGAAATTGTAATTACACTGGAAATAACGAGAATCTGGCAGGATGGAGAAGCCATCGGCAGGAATGACCATTGTCGTCAGCACGCCATGATGCCGTGATACCGTAGTGGCTGCTCCATCAAGGATAATGACAGTCTGTGATGTATTACAGATCTATGACAGATCGCTCAGTGCTCATCATTTACTGCAGTCCTTCTGTGTGAACAGGCTACTAAATGACCAGCGATTGGCAAATAATTATCGTATATATTCGAGTATAAGCCGAGATTTTCAGCACAAATTTTGTGCTGAAAAGTGCCCCCCTCGGCTTATACTCGAGTCAGTATACTGGCTGAGTGGGAGGGGCGGTGAACGGGGCTGGTGGAGGCGGGGGAAGGCTGTAGTATGAGCGGGGGAGCAGTGTGCCAGGGATGGGGGAGAGGTGTGCCAGGGATGAGGGAGCAGTGTGCCAGGGATGGGGGAGAGGTGTGCCAGGGATGGGGAGAGGTGTGCCAGGGATGAGGGAGAGGTGTGCCAGGGATGAGGGAGAGGTGTGCCAGGGATGAGGGAGAGGTGTGCCAGGGATGAGGGAGCAGTGTGCCAGAGATGGGGGAGAGGTGTGCCAGGGATGAGGGAGCAATGTGCCAGAGATGAGGGAGAGGTGTGCCAGGGATGAGGGAGCAGTGTGCCAGGGATGAGGGAGCAGTGTGCAGAGATGAGGGAGAGGTGTGCCAGGGATGAGGGAGAGGTGTTGCCAGGGATGAGGGAGAGGTGTGCCAGGGATGAGGGAGCAGTGTGCCAGAGATGGGGGAGAGGTGTGCCAGGGATGAGGGAGCAATGTGCCAGAGATGAGGGAGAGGTGTGCCAGGGATGAGGGAGCAGTGTGCCAGGGATGAGGGAGCAGTGTGCCAGAGATGAGGGAGAGGTGTGCCAGGGATGAGGGAGCAGTGTGCCAGAGATGGGGGAGAGGTGTGCTAGGGATGAGGGAGCAGTGTGCCAGGGATGGGGAGAGAGGTGTGCTAGGGATGAGGGAGCAGTGTGCCAGGGATGAGGGAGTAGTGTGCCAGGGATGAGGGAGCAGTGTGCCAGGGTTGGAGAAGAGGTGTGCCAGGGATGGGAGAGAGGTGTGCCAGGGATGGGGGAGAGGTGTGCCAGGGATGGGGGAGAGGTGTGCCAGGGATGAGGGAGCAGTGTGCCAGGGATGGGGGAGAGGTGTGCCAGGGATGAGGGAGCAGTGTGCAGGGATGGGGGAGCAGTATGCCAGGGATGAGGGAGAGGTGTGCCAGGGATGAGGGAGCAGTGTGCCCGGGATGGGGGAGAGGTGTGAGGGGATGGGGGAGAGGTGTGCCAGGGATGAGGGAAGCAGTGTGCCAGGGATGGGGGAGCAGTGTGCAGGGATGAGGGAGCAGTTGTGCAGGGATGGGGGAGCAGTGTGCCAGGATGAGGGAGAGGTGTTCCAGAGGGGATGTGAGGGAGCAGTGTGCCAGGGATGGGGGAGAGGTGTGCTAGGGATGAGGGAGCGTGTGCCAGGGATGGGGAGAGGTGTTGCCAGGGATGAGGGAGCAGTGTGCCAGGGATGAGGAGTAGTGTGCCAGGGATGGGGAGCAGTGTGCCAGGGATGGAGGAAGAGGTGTGCCAGGGATGGGGAGAGTGTGCCAGGGATGAGAGGAGAGGTGTGCCAGGGATGGGGGAGCAGTGTGCCAGGGATGAGGGAGCAGTGTGCCAGGGATGAGGGAGCAGTGTGCCAGGGATGGGGGAGCAGTATGCCAGGGATGAGGGAGCAGGTGCCAGGGATGAGGGAGCAGTATGCCAGGGATGAGGGAGCAGTGTGCCAGGGATGAGGGAGCAGTGTGCCAGGGATGAGGGAGCAGTGTGCCAGGGATGAGGGAGCAGTGTGCCAGGGATGGGGGAGCAGTGTGCCAGGGATGAGGGAGCAGTGTGCCAGGGATGAGGGAGCAGTGTGCCAGGGATGGGGGAGCAGTGTGCCAGGGATGAGGGAGCAGTGTGCCAGGGATGGGGAGCAGTGTGCCAGGGATGGGGGAGCAGTGTGCCAGGGATGGGGTGAGGTGTGCTAGGGATGGGGGAGCAGTGTGCCAGGGAATGGGGGCCATATACCAGTCGATGGGGGCATATATCAGCGATGGGGCTCATATATATACGATGGAGGCTATACACCAGAGATGGGGGAGCTATACCAGTGATGGGGGTCATATATCAGCGATGGAGGCTATATACCAGTGATGGGGGCCATATATCTGCGATGGAGGCTTTACACCAGAGATGGGGGCACTATACCAGTGATGGGGGGCTATATACAGTAATGAGGAGCTATATACCAGTGATGGAGGAAATACACCAGTGATGGAGGCCATATACCAGTGATGGAGGGCATATACCAGTGATGGAGGCTATATAACAATGATGAGGCTATGTACTGTGATGAGGGGTTATATACCAGGATGGGGGGTGCTGAATTTCCCACCCTAGGCTTATACTCGAGTCAATACATTTCCCCAGTTTTTGGGGGTAAAATTAGGGGCCTCGGCTTATATTCGGGTCGGCTTATACTCAAGTATATACGGTACTGATCAGCGGCTGATTGGTCCGTGTAAGCAGACTCTTAGGCCGGCTTCACACCATGATTTTTGGGATCTGGGGCTGTCCAGTGTGAACCGGACAGCCCTGGATTTGATTTTGCCCCTATTCTATCCCTATGGGGCCGGATGGCAGTGATTTGCCATCCGCTTTTATGCTGTCCGGGAGGATCCAGCAGATTTCCTTCTTTTTGCCCTGGACACAAAATCGGAGTTTGCAGCATTTTTTGTGTCCGGAGCAAAAATCGAACAAAACCGGATCCTCCCGGATCCGGGGCATTCCGGCGCCCATAACATGGGAGTCTATGGGTGACAGATAACGTCGGATCTGGCAGAAAAGCGATTCGATTCCCGGATGCCAGATGCTGAAAGAGTGGCAGCTGTTAAAAGCAGTCCATGCTGAGTTTCAGCACCTGGAGAGCTCCCCTGCAAGACGCTATGCTGATATTTCAGCACTGGACAGCGGCACAGACAATTACGGCGCACAAAACAGCCTCAGGTTCTGTTTTGTCCGGGGCTGTCGGGTTCTGTCTGGTGCATCCTGCAAAACATCGGACAGAACCTGACAGAAAAAAGATGTGGTGTGAAGTCGACCTTAGCCCTGCTGATCAGTATTCTTACAAATAAGGACCTACAAGGAGAAAAATATGCAGGGCAACGTAGCAAAAAATTGATTCAAATCATATATTTTATTATATAGATTATGACAGTAGAAAAAGGCATACATCAAATGTAGTGTAATGTACCGTAGGATTACTCAGGGATCTATTAGCAGTTGGGAGCATAGACACACTGAAACCAATTTAAAGATGAACAACTCTATATTTAAAGGGAACCTGACCCCTAAAAATCACCCTCCAGCCTACCAATAGCTGTCCCTGCACCTTCCTAATGGTATTCTACCTATCCCTTTATGACCTAAATGAGTATTTTCAAAGTTTAAAAAAGTGGTTTTCATCCTTACATAACTGCAGCTTCTGTTCCCCTGAGAAGTCGCAAAAGGCGTTCCCTGAGATTGAGTCTCGTCGCCTCTGCCGCTTGTATTCATGCTCCTATGAAAATGCTTCTGCCCTCATCCATGGACAGATTACTCGTTATGACGCTAATCGCATCATATCCGGCTCTGATGACATCGGTACACCCTTTGGGCGCATTGCGCATGCGCGAGTTTTGCAAATTTTAAAGCAAAACTCACGCATGCGCAATGCGCTTCATGAGGTCTGTTGATACACCCAAAGGGTGTGCACACGTCATTAGAGCCGGATATGACGCGATTAGCATCATAACGGCTAATCCCACCATGAAGGAGGGCGAGGATGCTGCAGAAGCATTATCACGCCCATCGGGGCGTGAATACAAGCGGCAGAGGCGACGAGACTCAATCTCAGGCAACGCCTCAGGGAAGGCTCCCATCAGGTGACTGCAGGGAGAAGCCGCCCTGCACCTGCCGCACATGGTGAGTACAGGGTGGCTGCGGTCTCCCTGCAGCCACCTGCGGCTTCCCTCCGGTCCAGAGGAGCTGTGTCCTACACGCAGCTCCTCCTGACCGTGTGCACACACCCTAACATAGTTTACAGTTAATAAACGTGAGATGCAGCAAGTTCATCAAATAGCAACAAACAGGAAAGTCTCTTTAGAAGCAATTCTCATCAGAAACAGTCTATGGGCCTTTTCACATCTGCGTTTGTGCTGCATTTAGAACACATTGCATTTTCGTTGCATTTTTACTGCAAAACGCAATGAAACGCATGCAAAAACGCACCCATTTACTCTAATGGGAAATGAATTGAAAACGCATGTAAAAACGCCTGTCATTTTCTGCAAACGGAGCCCAAAACGTGTCCAGCAACATGGGGGAAGACAGCTCAATGGAGAGAGCACACGAGGGGAGAAGACAGCACAGGGGGAGAGAGACAGCGCACAAGGGGGGACAGTGCACATAGGGAGACAACTCAAATTAAAGAGCATAAAAGGGAAGAGTGCACAGGGGGAAGACAGCTCAAAGGAGAGAGCACATGAGGGGAGAGAGAATGGGCAGGTGGAGAGCGCACAGGGGAGAGACTGCACAGGGGGGAGAGATAGAACCTCCCCCAGAGCCTGCCCCATTGTGATGTTACTGCCCTTCTGATGCGATAGCATCCGGCCTCCATCTAGTTGGGGAATATGGAGGTAATGGTTGCTGGGTCTTGGTTTTGGGGATCCATTCTATGGTTCATAGTAGAGAGCTGCTGAAAAGCGATAGCTCCAGCTCTGGTGGACTCCAGCCCTTGATGACGTACATCCATAATCATTGATTACAATAGTAATCACATGAACCGCTCTCTGAACTGTTTGCGCAGCAGAAGAGCACATTCAGCAAGCGTCTAATCCAACTAATGTGTAAAAAGGAAAGATACAGAAAATCGTTTGTTCCGACAGCTGTGGGGATGTTTAACAAATGTATAAGTGTAAAGCGTCCCAAGACTAAGTGAAGTTCTAAGTGTATGGGGGGAATAGGGGAGGTAGATGTACCAGTCTACCCGCATCTGCTGTCCATATAGACTTATTTTGTAAAGTGTGTAATGTTCTTGATCTTTGTTCTGCTGCTGTAATACTGTAATTTCCTCCGGGATCAATAAAGTTTATCTTATCTTATCTTATCTTATGAAATACTACCAGTACTGGTTGTTGTAACTTGAGGACAATTTACTATTACAATGAGTAACTTGGCTCAAGGGATCCCATTAGATCCAGTAGATTAACCCAATTGTACCAGTGGATGAACTGAACTGGGCTACATACACACCGGCTCCGGCTTTATTATCTAATTGAGACACTTCTTTAGTAAAGTGAAGGGAATGTCAATGGCAATAACGCTGCATATTAAGTAACATTGAGATGAAAACACCGAAAAGTTGTTTCTCTAATTAGGGACACTCAAAACTCGCTACCATTTGAATTGTGAAGTTGAAATAAAGATGAAAAGTAAGCACCTCTGTGAATTGCCTGCTCATTATTCCAGAATAGTAACAATGTGCAAATCTAAAAGCAAAGTCGTTAAAGTATGCAGATCTTCACTGTTTTCCCAAGACTTTAAGACAATTTAAGCAATAAAATATCATAATCTCCGCGGAATGCAATATTGCAGAAGTGTGACAAGGACATGAGATTGACAGAATGTGTAATATTGGATCTGATTTATGACATAGGTGTTTGATTTCAAGGGCATGATTTGAAATGACCCAATTGCAAATTAATGTAGGCAATGCTACACAATGATTTGCATTGATGTCTCCAGACATGTTTCATTATTAGAATTCTGTTCACTGAGATGACAATGTGCCAGAGCCGGGAAGGCATCGTTCAGTGGAAGTCATTAGGGGTCTTTGAAAAGTGATGAAAACTTTTATGAATAAAAAAAAGTACATTTTCTGGCTTCAAGTAAATGTCCAACTATTAAAAACCAGTTTTATTTTTAATAACCCACGTACATCTACAATTCTGTGCTAATTGAGTATATTATACATCTTAATAATTGAAGGATATTTGCAGTCACCACTAGGGGGAGCTCCCTGTATACAGAGATACATGATAAGATTCTGTCTGCAGTCACCACTAGGGGGAGCTCCCTGTATACAGAGATACATGATAACATTCTGTCTGCAGTCACCACTAGGGGGAGCTCCCTGTATACAGAGATACATGATGAGATTCTTTCTGTAGCCACCACTAGGGGGAGCTCCCTGTATACAGAGATTCATGATAAGATCTTGTCTGCAGTCACCACTAGGGGGAGCTCCCTGTATACATAGATACATGATAAGATTCTGTCTGCAGCCACCACTAGGGGGAGCTCTCTGTATACAGAGATACATGATAAGATCTTGTCTGCAGTCACCACTAGGGGGAGCTCCCTGTATACATAGATACATGATAAGATCCTGTCTGCAGCCACCACTAGGGGGAGCTCCCTGTATACAGAGATACATGATGAGATTCTTTCTGTAGCCACCACTAGGGGGAGCTCCCTGTATACAGAGATTCATGATAAGATCCTCTCTGCACCCACCACTAGGGGGAGCTCCCTGTATACAGAGATACATGATAAGATTCTGTCTGCAGCCACCACTAGGGGGAGCTCCATGTATACAGAGATTCATGATAAGATCCTGTCTGCACCCACCACTAGGGGGAGCTCCCTGTATACAGAGATTCATGATAAGATCCTGTCTGCACCCACCACTAGGGGGAGCTCCCTGTATACAGAGGTACATGATAAGATTCTGTCTGCAGGCACCACTAGGGGGAGGTCCCTGCATACAGATATATGATAAGCTTATGTCTGCAGCCACCACTAGGGGCAGGTCCCTGTATACAGAGATACATGATAAGATCCTGTCTGCAGTCACCACTAGGGGGAGATCCCTGTATACAGAGATATATGAAAAGATTCTGTCTGTAGTCACCACTAGGGGGAGCTCCCTGTATACAGAGATACATGATAAGATCCAGTCTGCAGCCACCACTAGGGGGAGCTTCCTGTATACAGAGATATATGAAAAGATTCTGTCTGTAGTCACCACTAGGGGGAGCTCCCTGTATACAGAGATACATGATAAGATCCTGTCTGCAGTCACCACTAGGGGGAGCTCCCTGTATACAGAGATGCATGATAAGATCCTGTCTGCAGCCACCACTAGGGGGAGCTCCCTGTATACAGAGATACATGATAAGCTTCTGTCTGTAGTCACCACTAGGGGGAGCTCCCTGTATACAGAGATACATGATAAGATTCTGTCTGCAGTCACCACTAGGGGGAGCTCCCTGTATACAGAGATACATGATAAGATTCTGTCTGCAGTCACCACTAGGGGGAGCTCCCTGTATACAGAGATACATGATAAGATTCTGTCTGCAGTCACCACTAGGGGGAGCTCCCTGTATACAGAGATACATGATAAGATCCTGTCTGCAGTCACCACTAGGGGGAGCTCCCTGTATACAGAGATGCATGATAAGATCCTGTCTGCAGCCACCACTAGGGGGAGCTCCCTGTATACAGAGATACATGATAAGCTTCTGTCTGTAGTCACCACTAGGGGGAGCTCCCTGTATACAGAGATACATGATAAGATTCTGTCTGCAGTCACCACTAGGGGGAGCTCCCTGTATACAGAGATACATGATAAGATTCTGTCTGCAGTCACCACTAGGGGAGCTCCCTGTATACAGAGATACATGATAAGATTCTGTCTGCAGTCACCACTAGGGGGAGCTCCCTGTATACAGAGATACATGATAAGATCCTGTCTGCAGCCACCACTAGGGGGAGCTCCCTGTATACAGATACATGATAAGATTCTATCTGCAGCCTACCCAGTGATATATGGGCCCCCAACATGCCTAGTTATATATTCCTTCACTGTCCCCTATACTGTATATGCCTCCAGCATTCCCCAGTAATGTATATTCCCCCACCATCCCATGTGAAATATAAGCCCCAGCATCTCCAGTGATGCATATGCCTCCATCGTCTCCTGTGATGTATATGCTCTAGCCCCATCATCTCCTATGATATACAGCAGTCTGAGCATCTCCTTTGCGATGTTCATACAGCAGTCCTAGCGTCTCCAATGTAATGTAAATACAGCAGTCCCAGCGTCTCCTATGTTATACATATATAGCAGTCTCTGCGTCTTCTATGGGATGTAAAACAGCAGTCCCAATGTCTCTGTTAGGTCTGCTGCTTAATGCCTCCTTGTCCGCATTTCCGCCAGACATGTCTACAGCGTCCCTGCACTCCACATGCCAGAGTCACCACCATACTCACAGTCCGGCTCCATCTTTGGCACTGTCTCTCTTTGTTGGCTCCCGAGGCCCACGCATGCGCGACAGGGCTCTCAGGAGCGCAATTAGGGCATGGCCATGTGGCATGATCTTGTCTTACGCAACCAAACCCGGATGTGTCCCTTGGGCTATGGCTGAGAGGTACAGAGTATTTAAGGTACCCTCCCTTGTTGGGAGGTTCCTGGTCAATGTGTTTAGATATCCTTGCTCTCTTAAGCTAGTTGTCAGGACCCCTTGTGCTCTGTGCCATGCTACCCTACTAACTTGTGCCTGGGTATCCTTGACTGCCAGTGCTGCCCGCCATCATCATCTGCTGTGTCTGACAGTCACCACCAGCCATTACCATCTACCATGCCTACCTGTGCCTGCCAGCCACTGCCAGCTATCACCATCTGCTGTGCCTGCCAGTCACCATCAGCCATCATCATCTCCTGTGCCTACCCATGCATGCCAGTCATGCCCAGCTTCCAACTTGCTGCGCTGCCTGAACTCAGCCATATCTCACTGTGACTGTCTGTCACCATATGCCCTCTGTGTGGGGTTGTGCTTCTCTCTCTGTCTCTTGGCACTTGCTGTCGGGGTATCGAAAGCCCCTGTTGTTGCCCTTTGTTGGGCACCTACCAGCAAAGTCTACTGCCTCCTCCTGTGGTGGCAGTGTAGACTCAGTAGCTGCATCAAGGGTGCTCCTTCAAACAATTGATTGGTACATAAGGACCAGTGGATGTACAGACCTCTGGGCTCACCTTATTGGGTGTAACAGTCTCTTACGTGGAGTATATATAGCAGTCTCAGTGTCTCCTATATGATGTATGCACAGCAGTCTCAATGTCTCCTATATGATGCTTGTACAGCAGTCTCAGTGTCCCTAAAGTGACATATATACAGAAATCTTAGTGTCTCCTTTGTGATGTATATACAGCAGTCCCAGCATCTCCTATGTGATGTATATACAGCAGTCTAAGTGTCCCCTATGTGATTCACATACAGCAGTTACAGTGTCTCCTATGTGATATATACACAGCAGTTTCGGTGTTCCCTACGGTATGTATATACAGCAATTTCAGTGTCACCTTATTGATGTATATACAGCAGTCCTGACATTAAAAAACCTGCCGAATTAGTTGTGAGAAGCAAAATGACCAAAATCACCAAACATCATAGATGCAATATAGAAAAGCACCACATTAGTGGTGAGTTAATTAGTCGTTTGACCAATCATAGGGTCATTTTCTAGTGGATAATTTTGTGTGACCCCCAAAAGATGGTAGATATTTCTATATGGCCGTAGGCTGAAAACAGGGCCCCCACCCCTGCCCTAAACAACTGCTGAGACATCAGCAAAGAAATAAAACAAATATATACAAGTTGCTTTTTAACACATTGTACAAGATCCCAAAAATGCACCGGAGCAGATAGCGCAGAGCGGAGGGTGAGACGCCGCTGAGGTTTGGAGTTGCCGTCTCCTTCTCTGGATCGATTTCTACATTTCTAATATTTCTATTCTTTGTGGCTTCAGGCTCATCGTTCCCACTAAATGCTCTAAATTGACCACCGAGCGCTGCAGCGAGGAGTCGGCTCTGTAATCATCTTTCTATATCGGTTGCACTGGAGATTTCAGCCTCGATTCATCTTTGTCTTTGCACCTTTTTTCCGGAGTTTTTCTTTCAGCAAAATGGTGTCGTGAACACGAAGCCGCATTTAGGAAAAAGCAATTTTGTAGTTCAAAATCAGGCAAGAAAATAAGCAGAATATTTAATAAAAGAATGATACAAAGTTACACTCGTAGAAGGAACAAAACTTACAGTCATTGCATCTATACCAGACTATAATTGTAAACTGTGCCACTATGTTACAACTGCGCCACTTTCAATATTTGAACACAACTACTACAGAAATACACCAATTTCTCAAAAGTCCCAAATCCTTATTTTGACTTCTGTCTTTCACGTGATTTGTCCTTGCTTTTTAAGGCTAGAATACGCCCTGTAAGGTGGCGACCGGCTTTATTGCGAATGACAGGTATGTATCGCAGAGACAGAGGTCTCCTGCAATCTAAATCCAGGATGTTTGCTGCGACTTATTGTTCCTCAAGCCTTTATAGTGTTAATGCAGGGATTTAAGGGTTAGCCAGAAGTGAAGGGCGGGTCTGGCTAACCACAAACCTTCCATGGGTGGGTCTCATCTGTGATAATTAGACTCCTCTCTGGGCACATATCTCTGATGTCAGTCAGCCGCACCTACAAGCGAGTATTCCTGGTTAACCACATGGTAAAGAGACCAGGTCTGGAGCTGGCTGTAGCTTCTGGAGAGAGTTGTGAGAGATGTATCCAAACCTGTGTGGGCATACCAGCCAATGAAATGATGACTGTGTATGACATGTATTGTACTGTACCATAAGCAGTTTATGGGGTCCATTAATAAACCGAAGAAGGACTATGGGCTTTAATATCGCTGCCAAGTGAGTGTCCCCACCCCCCTACTACATTCAGCTAGCGCTGCCTCACAGCACTCATCAGTCTATCGCCATTTTCACTACTCATGATTTAATTCTAGGATTGACAAACAAATAACAGTGACAACTTTGTTTTTCATCCTTTTTGCAGCTCAAACTCCCCAAATACAGTAAATAATTTGGTCAATGAAAAAAATAGATACATAGATATCACCCGCGTGTCATCTGAGCACTGTCCAATTATTACTGCTCAGTGGAGAAAGAGATCAGAAAAAGGATGTGGAGGTCCCTGGTCTGACATCCACACCATAAGTCAGTAGCAGCCGGACCAAGGCACTTCCTCTGCCCACAAGGCCTTTTAACACTGTGATGGCATCATGTAAATGCCAGAGGTGCCAGGATGAAGTCATTCATAGAATCACAGGGTGGTGGAGTGTGAAGAGACCTCCTGGGTCATCGTGTGAAGAGACCTCCTGGGTCATTGTGTGAAGGGATCTCCTAGGTTATCGTGTAAAGGGACCTCCTAGGTCATTGAATGAAGGGGGTCATCGTGGGTCGTCATATGAAGGGACCTCCTGGGTCATCATGTGAAGGGACCTTCTGGGTCATCATGTGAAGATACCTTGTGAGTCATCATGTAACGGTACCTCCTGGGTCATTGTGTGAAGTACCTCCCAGGTCATCGTGTTAAAGGCCTCCTGGGTCAATGTGTGAAGGGACCTTCTGGGTCATTGTGTGAATGGACCACCTGGGTCATAGTGTGAAGGAACGTCCTGGGTCATGGTGTGAAGGGACCTCCTGGGTCATGGTGTGAAGGGACCTTCTGGGTCATGGTGTGAAGGGACCTCCTGGGTCATCGTGTGAAGGGACCTCCTGGGTCATTGTATGAAGAGACCTCCTGGGTCATTGTGTGAAGGGATCTCCTAGGTTATCGTGTAAAGGCACCTCCTAGGTCATCGAATGAAGGGGGTCATTGTGGGTCATCATATGAAGGGACCTCCTGGGTCATCGTGTGACGGGACCTTCTGGGTCATCATGTGAAGATACCTTGTGGGTCATCATGTGATGGGACCTCCCGGGTCATCGTATGAAGGGACTTCCCGGGTCATCGTGTGAAGGGACCTCCTGGGTCATCGTATGAAGGGACCTCCTGGGTCATCGTGTGAATGGACCTCCTGGGTCATCGTATGAAGGGACCTCCCGGGTCACCATATGTAGGGACCATTCTGGTCGCTCTTGTCGTGAAGTGCTTGTCCAGGTAGCTTCCATGACCGCAATACCAAAATGTAACTTACCAGAATAATGTTCCATAAATCTTGATTTTTGCATATGGGAAAAATGGGCTTAGGGTAAAGTTCACATTATGTATATGGAAAGCAAAAATAAGGAATGGGAGAAAGGGGGAGGAAGCAGCTCCCCTGTATACCCTATGGATCCACAAGTGCACAGATAGCCGGCGTCCACATACAAGTGTGAAATAGATGAAGCACCCGGCTCTCGGTTCTTACATAAAAGGGAACTTTATTCACAATTCATAAAAAAATCATCATATTAAAAACATCATGTTCTCAGGCCAAGATGGCGCCGGCTTTTATGGGAGAGCGGAGTGCTTGATTATTCATCAATTTCATTGCGTACTTGGGACTTATCTTTTGCGCACATTTATGTGTATAACATCCACAGAGTAATACTCCATCAGCTAAATAAATGTGATATCAACAAATCTCATCTACACTTACTAAAACTATTCTGCTCTGCTGTCGTGGTCGTGCGGGCCGGGGTACTCAGTAGCCAGGCAGTCTATTGGAGATAGCACAGTGGCAATTGCCCAGCACCATGGCCCTGACCGGACAAGTAAAAGGGGGGTGTTTACTGGGAGATAGGAGGTTTTGGATGATCCGTGACCCAGCTGAGGGATCTGATTAGAGGTGACCACCGCTGCAGGTAGTGGTTCCCAGGGCATAGATGGTAAAGCAGCTAGATAGAGCACTCCCCTCAGCAGGAGCGAGCCCCTGGAGTGTAGTAGTAGGTGATGATGGGATTTGTAGTGAGAGGCACAGCAGACAGAGACAAGCAGGCAGAGGAATGCAGTTGATGCGGCCAAGGCTTGGGGTACTCGGTCACCGGGGCTGATGGCTTTGTGGGGACTCACAGGTGGTCTGGATCTCGGTGCCGTGCCCTGGTGATCATTTGAGGAGATGCTGATAATGGGAGAAGGGGGTATTTACAGGGAATCATGACGCCACCTGTAGTTCCCGGTAATATGGTACCGGCGCTGCCAGCCGGCCGCTGAAGTGATGGTGGGGGCAGCAGAGTGTGGGACAGCTCCCTACAGGTGGAGCTGTTACCTCAGAGCAGCGGTGAATGAAGATGGAGAGGGAGGGCAGTAGTGGTGATAATGGTGTTGCAGTTCTTACCCCTCTGCTGAGCTGCTGGTGGCGCTGAGTTAGTGGTTGGCACTGTATATGGTGGCTCAGTGGTTAGCACTGTACATGGTGGCTCAGTGGTTAGCACTGTATATGGTGGCTCAGTGGTTAGCACTGTATATGGTGGCTCAGTGGCTAGCACTGTATACGGTGGCTCAGTGGTTAGCACTGTATATGGTGGCTCAGTGGCTAGCACTGTATACGGTGGCTCAGTGGTTAGCACTGTATATGGTGGTCAGTGGTTAGCACTGTATATGGTGGCTCAGTGGTTAGCACTGTATATGATGGCTCAGTGGTTAGTACTGTATGGTGGCTCAGTGGTTAGCACTGTATATAGTGGCTCAGTGGTTAACACTGTATACGGTGGCTCAGTGGTTAGCACTTTATATGGTGGCTCAGTGGTTAGCACTGTATATGGTGGCTCAGTGGTTAGCACTGTATGTGGTGGCTCAGTGGTTAGCACTGTATATGGTGGCTCAGTGGTTAGCACTGTATATGGAGGCTCAGTGGTTAGCACTGTATATGGTGGCTCAGTGGTTAGCACTGTATATGGTGGCTCAGTGGTTAGCACTGTATATGGTGGCTCAGTGCTTAGCACTTTATATGGTGGCTCAGTGGTTAGCACTGTATATGGTGGCTCAGTGGTTAGCACTGTATATGGTAGCTCAGTGGTTAGCACTGTATATGGTGGCTCAGTGGTTAGCACTGTATATGGTGGCTCAGTGGTTAGCACTGTATATGGTGGCTCAGTGGTTAGCACTGTATATGGTGGCTCAGTGGTTAGCACTGTATATGGTGGATCAGTGTTTAGCACTGTATAATGTGGCTCAGTGGTTAGCACTGTAAATGATGGCTCAGTGGTTAGCACTGTATGTGGCGGCTCAGTGGTTAGCACTGTATATGGTGGCTCAGTGGTTAGCACAGTATGTGGCGGCTCAGTGGTTAGCACTGTATATGGTGGCTCAGTGGTTAGCACTGTATATGGTGGCTCAGTGGTTAGCACTGTATATGGTGGCTCAGTGGTTAGCACTGTATATGGTGGCTCAGTGGTTAGCATTGTAGAGTGGCTCAGTGGTTAGCACTGTATATGGTGGCTTAGTGGTTAGCACTGTATGTGGCAGCTCAGTGGTTAGCACTGTATATGGTGGCTCAGTGGTTAGCACTGTATATGGTGGCTCAGTGGTTAGCATTGTAGAGTGGCTCAGTGGTTAGCACTGTATATGGTGGCTCTGTGGTTAGCACTGTATATGGAGGCTCAGTGGTTAGCACTGTATATGGTGGCTCAGTGGTTAGCACTGTATATGGTGGCTCAGTGGTTAGCATTGTATATGGTGGCTCAGTGGTTAGCACTGTATATGGAGGCTCAGTGGTTAGCACTGTATATGGTGGCTCAGTGGTTAGCACTGTATATGGTGGCTCAGTGGTTAGCATTGTATATGGTGGCTCAGTGGTTAGCACTGTATATGGTGGCTCAGTGGCTAGCACTGTATACGGTGGCTCAGTGGTTAGCACTGTATATGGTGGCTCAGTGGCTAGCACTGTATACGGTGGCTCAGTGGTTAGCACTGTATATGGTGGTCAGTGGTTAGCACTGTATATGGTGGCTCAGTGGTTAGCACTGTATATGATGGCTCAGTGGTTAGTACTGTATGGTGGCTCAGTGGTTAGCACTGTATATAGTGGCTCAGTGGTTAACACTGTATACGGTGGCTCAGTGGTTAGCACTGTATGTGGTGGCTCAGTGGTTAGCACTGTATATGGTGGCTCAGTGGTTAGCACTGTATATGGAGGCTCAGTGGTTAGCACTGTATATGGTGGCTCAGTGGTTAGCACTGTATATGGTGGCTCAGTGGTTAGCACTGTATATGGTGGCTCAGTGCTTAGCACTTTATATGGTGGCTCAGTGGTTAGCACTGTATATGGTGGCTCAGTGGTTAGCACTGTATATGGTAGCTCAGTGGTTAGCACTGTATATGGTGGCTCAGTGGTTAGCACTGTATATGGTGGCTCAGTGGTTAGCACTGTATATGGTGGCTCAGTGGTTAGCACTGTATATGGTGGCTCAGTGGTTAGCACTGTATATGGTTGCTCAGTGATTAGCACTGTATATGGTGGCTCAGTGGTTAGCACTGTATATGGTGGCTCAGTGGTTAGCACTGTATATGGTGGATCAGTGTTAGCACTGTATATGGTGGCTCAGTGGTTAGCACTGTATATGGTGGCTCAGTGGTTAGCACTGTATATGGTGGCTCAGTGGTTAGCACTGTATATGGTGGCTCAGTGGTTAGCACTGTATGGTGGCTCAGTGGTTAGCACTGTATATGGTGGCTCAGTGGTTAGCACTGTATATGGTGCTCAGTGGTTAGCACTGTATATGGTGGCTCAGTGGTTAGCACTGTATATGGTGGCTCAGTGGTTAGCACTGTAAGGTGGTCAGTGTTAGCACTGTAATGGTTGCTCAGTGTACATGTAGTGGCTCAGTGGTTAGCACTGTATATGGTGGCCTTCAGTGTTAGCACTGTATATGGTGGCTCAGTGGTTAGCACTGTATATGGTGTGGCTCATGTGGTATTAGCACTGTATATGGTGGCTCAGTGGTTAGCACTGTATATGGTGGCTCAGTGGTTAGCACTGTATATGGTGGCTCAGTGGTTAGCACTGTATATGGTGGCTCAGTGGTTAGCACTGTAATATGGTGGCTCAGTGGTTAGCACTGTATATGGTGGCTCAGTGGTTAGCACTGTATATGGTGGCTCAGTGGTTAGCACTGTATATGGTGGCTCAGTGGTTAGCATGTACATATGGTGGCTCAGTGGTTAGCACTGTATATGGTGGCTCAGTGGTTAGCACTGTATATGGTGGCTCAGTGTGGTTAGCTACTGTATATAGGTGGCTCAGTGGTTAGCACTGTATATGGTGGCTCAGTGGTTAGCACTGTATATGGTGGCTCAGTGGTTAGCACTGTATATGGTGGCTCAGTGGTTAGCACTGTATATGGTGGCTCAGTGGTTAGCACTGTATATGGTGGCTCAGTGGTTGTGGTGGCTCAGTGGTTAGCACTGTATATAGGTGGCTCAGTGGTTAGCACTGTATTGGTGGCTCAGTGTTAGCATGTATATGGTGGCTCAGTGGTTAGCACTGTATATGGTGCTCAGTGGTTAGCACTGTATATGGTGGCTCAGTGGTTAGCACTGTATATGGTGGCTCAGTGGTTAGCACTGTATATGGTGGCTCAGTGTTAGCACTGTATTGGTGGCTCAGTGGTTAGCACTGTATATGGTGGCTCAGTGTGTTAGGGCATCTGTATTGGTGGCTCAGTGGTTAGCACTGTAATATGGTGGCTCAGTGGTTAGCACTGTATATGGTGGCTCAGTGGTTAGCACTGTATATGGTGGCTCAGTGGTTAGCATGTAAGGTGGCTCAGTGGTTAGCACTGTATATGGTGGCTCATGGTTAGCACTGTATAGTGGTGTCAGTGGTTAGCACTGTATATGGTGGCTCAGTGGTTAGCACTGTATAGTGGCTCAGTGGTTAGCACTGTATATGGTGGCTCAGTGGTTAGCACTGATATGTGGCTCATGGTTAGCACTGTAGGTGCTCAGTGGTTAGCACTGTATATGGTGGCTCAGTGGTTAGCACTGTATATGTGGCTCAGTGGTTAGCACTGTATAGGTGGCTCAGTGGTTAGCACTGTATATGGTGGCTCAGTGGTTAGCACTGTATACGTGCTCAGTGGTTAGCACTGTATATGGTGGCTCAGTGTTAGCACTGTAATGGTGGCTCATGGTTAGCACTGTATATGGTGGCTCAGTGGTTAGCACTGTATATGGTGGCTCAGTGGTTAGCACTGTATGGTGGCTCAGTGGTTAGCACTGTATAGGTGGCTCAGTGGTTAGCACTGTATATGGTGGCTCAGTGGTTAGCACTGTATATGGTGGCTCAGTGGTTAGCACTGTATATGTGTCAGTGGTTAGCACTGTATAGGGTCAGTGGTTAGCATGTATGGTGGCTCAGTGTTAGCACTGTTATGGTGGCTCAGTGTTAGCACTGTATATGTGGTCAGTGGTTAGCACTGTATATGGTGGCTCAGTGTTAGCACTGTATATGGTGGCTCAGTGGTTAGCACTGTATATGGTGGCTCAGTGGTTAGCACTGTATATGGTGGCTCAGTGGTTAGCACTGTATAGGTGGTCAGTGGTTAGCACTGTATATGGTGCTCAGTGGTTAGCACTGTATATGGTGGCTCAGTGGTTAGCACTGTATATGGTGGCTCAGTGGTTAGCACTGTATATGGTGGCTCAGTGTTTAGCACTGTATATGGTGGTTCAGTGGCGTTAGCACTGTATATGGTGGCTCAGTGTTAGCACTGTATATGGTGGCTCAGTGGTTAGCACTGTATATGTGTGGCTCATGTGGTTAGCACTGTATATGGTGGCTCATGGTTAGCACTGTATATGGTGGCTCAGTGGTTAGCACTGTATGGTTCAGTGGACTAGTGCCAGTTACACTGTATATGGTGGCTCAGTGGTTAGCACTGTATGGTGGCTCAGTGGTTAGCACTGTATAGGTGGTCAGTGGTTAGCACTGTATATGGTGGCTCAGTGGTTAGCACTGTATATGGTGGCTCAGTGGTTAGCACTGTATATGGTGGCTCAGTGGTTAGCACTGTATATGGTGGTCTCAGTGGTTGTGCATGTGATAGTGGCTCAGTGTTACACTGTATATGGTGGCTCAGTGGTTAGCACTGTATATGGTGCTCAGTGGTTAGCACTGTATATGGTGGCTCAGTGGTTAGCACTGTATATGTGGCTCAGTGGTTAGCACTGTATATGGTGGCTCAGTGGTTAGCACTGTATATGGTGGCTCAGTGGTTAGCATGTTAGGTGTCAGTGTTAGACTGTTCGGTGGCTCAGTGGTTAGCACTGTATATGGTGGCTCAGTGGTTAGCACTGTATATGGTGGCTCAGTGGTTAGCACTGTATATGGTGCTCAGTGGTTAGCACTGTATATGTGGCTCAGTGGTTAGCACTGTATATGGTGGCTCATGGTTAGCACTGTATATGGTGGCTCTAGTGGTTAGCACTGTATTGTGGCTCATGGTAGCACTGTATAGTGGCTCAGTGGTTAGCACTGTATATGGTGGCTCAGTGGTTAGCACTGTTTATATGGTGGCTCAGTGGTTAGCACTGTATATGGTGGCTCAGTGGTTAGCACTGTATATGGTGGCTCAGTGGTTAGCACTGTATATGGTGGCTCAGTGGTTAGCACTGTATATGGTGGCTCAGTGGTTAGCACTGTATATGGTGGCTCAGTGGTTAGCACTGTATATGGTGGCTCAGTGGTTAGCACTGTATACGGTGGCTCAGTGGTTAGCACTGTATATGGTGGCTCGGTGGTTAGCACTGTATATGGTGGCTCAGTGGTTAGCACTGTACACGTTGGCTTAGTGGTTAGCTCTGTATATGGTGGCTCAGTGGTTAGCACTGTATATGGTGGCTCAGTGGTTAGCACTGTATATGGTGGCTCAGTGGTTAGCACTGTATATGGTGGCTCAGTGGTTAGCACTGTATACGGTGGCTCAGTGGTTAGCACTGTATATGGTGGCTCAGTGGTTAGCACTGTATATGGTGGCTCAGTGGTTAGCACTGTATACGGTGGCTCAGTGGTTAGCACTGTATATGGTGGCTCAGTGGTTAGCACTGTATATGGTGGCTCAGTGGTTAGCACTGTATATGGTGGCTCAGTGGTTAGCACTGTATACGGTGGCTCAGTGGTTAGCACTGTATATGGTGGATCAGTGGTTAGCACTGTATATGGTGGCTCAGTGGTTAGCACTGTATATGGTGGATCAGTGGTTAGCACTGTATACGGTGGCTCAGTGGTTAGCACTGTATATGGTGGATCAGTGGTTAGCACTGTATATGGTGGCTCAGTGGTTAGCACTGTATATGGTGGGTCAGTGGTTAGCACTGTATGGTGGCTGAGTGGTTAGCACTGTATGGTGGCTCAGTGGTTAGCACTGTATATGGTGGCTCAGTAGTTAGCACTGTATATGGTGGATCAGTGGTTAGCACTGTATATGGTGGCTCAGTGGTTAGCACTGTATACGGTGGCTCAGTAGTTAGCACTGTATATGGTGGATCAGTGGTTAGCACTGTATATGGTGGCTCAGTGGTTAGCACTGTATATGGTGGCTCAGTGGTTAGCACTGTATATGGTGGCTCAGTGGTTAGCACTGTATATGGTGGCTCAGTGGTTAGCACTGTATATGGTGGCTCAGTGGTTAGCACTGTATATGGTGGCTCAGTGGTTAGCTCTGTATATGGTGGGTCAGTGGTTAGCTCTGTATATGGTGGCTCAGTGGTTAGCACTGTATATGGTGGCTCAGTGGTTAGCACTGTATATGGTGGATCAGTGGTTAGCACTGTATACGGTGACTCAGTGGTTAGCACTGTATACGGTGGCTCAGTGGTTAGCACTGTATATGGTGGCTCAGTGGTTAGCACTGTATATGGGTGGGTCAGTGGTTAGCACTGTATATGGTGGCTCAGTGGTTAGCACTGTATATGGTGGGTCAGTGGTTAGCACTGTATGGTGGCTGAGTGGTTAGCACTGTATGGTGGCTCAGTGGTTAGCACTGTATGGTGGATCAGTGGTTAGCACTGTATATGGTGGCTCAGTGGTTAGCACTGTATATGGTGGCTCAGTGGTTAGCATTGTATATGGTGGCTCAGTGGTTAGCACTGTATATGGTGGCTCAGTGGTTAGCACTGTATATGGTGGCTCAGTGGTTAGCACTGTATATGGTGGCTCAGTGGTTAGCACTGTATATGGTGGCTCAGTGGTTAGCACTGTATATGGTGGCTCAGTGGTTAGCTCTGTATATGGTGGGTCAGTGGTTAGCTCTGTATATGGTGGCTCAGTGGTTAGCACTGTATATGGTGGCTCAGTGGTTTACACTGTATATGGTGGATCAGTGGTTAGCACTGTATACGGTGACTCAGTGGTTAGCACTGTATACGGTGGCTCAGTGGTTAGCACTGCAGCCTTGCAGTGCTGAGGTAATGGGTTCAATTTCCACAATGGACGATATCTGCAATAAGTTTATAAGTTCTCCTTGTGTTTGCATGAGTTTCCTCCCACACTCCAAAGACTGATAGGATGTTTAGATTGTGAGCCTCAATTGGGACAATGTTGCAAATGTATGTAAAGCTCTATGGAATTAACAGTGCTATATATGTGAGTAAATATCATATATATATCACATGCCACGAGGATAATAATGCTCAATCTACAGAGACTTAGACTAAAAAAAATATATGAAATGGTCTTAATGAAGGGCCACAAGTGCTGAAACGTGATGCAAATTTGCTGTTTTTATTTTGCATCCAACGTCACCAATACATAATATCTGGTGTTCTGCATTAATAGCAGCTGATGCTCTCGGGGTCGGACGTGTGATTGCTCCGGCATTTGGCTTCTGAGACTCTGATTACAGTTTAGAAAAGGTCACAGTAATTATGGATAAAAGGGAGAAAGACATCGGGACGAATCCTCCGGTATTCGGAAAAATAATCATCTGTAAGTGGGAAAATAAGGGGAAAGGGTCAAAGCGATAATGTGCAGGAGGCGAAGCCGGATACAATGTATCAAGGAGACGGAAACTGATACAAATCCTGCAGCAAACACCAATATCAATAATCAATAGGGTCGTGCACTGATGGGAGGACACAGCACCGTCCTGCCGGTCACTAAGATTTATAATAAGATGTGTGTAATACAGGTCTATGATCAACGCCTCAGCTGCTGCAGAACCTCATATTACATCTCAGTTGCTGCAAAACCTCATAATACAGTAAACACCTCAACTGTTGCAGAACCTCATATTACATCTCAATTGCTGCAAAACTTCATAATACAGTAAACACCACAGCTGCTGCAGAACCTCATAATACATTGTATCCGTTGCAAAACCCCAGGTTACACACCAGCTCACAACATCAAAATATGCATGACCTACTACAGAACCTCAGATTCTCATCATTTGCAAATCTTCATAGTAAACATCTCAGCTACTGCAGAACTTCATTCATCTCAGATGATGTGATATAATTACAAAGACATTTGGAGTTTGTCCAATTGCTCTATCTGTGGTAGACAGGGAACACAACCTTACCCTTCAAAAAGAGATTCTGCAGCAGCTAACATGTGAGATGTATTATGAAGTTCTACAGCAGCTGAGGTTTAAAATGAGGTTATGTGGCAGAGTAGGTGTATTATGATGTTCTCTGACAGAGTGAGTAGGTTTATTATAAGATTCTGCAGCATCTGAGGTGAATTATGGGGTTCTGTAGCAGCTAGAGTGTATTATGATGTTCTACAGCAGTTGAGGTGCATTTTGAGGTTCTGCAGCAGCTGGGGTGTATTATGGTGTTCTGCAGCAGCTGAGGTGTATTATGAGGATCTGCAGCAGCTGAGGTGTATTATGATGTTTTGCAGAAGCTGAGGTTGTATTATGATGTCCTGCAGCAGACTAGGTGTATTATGATGTTATTCAACATATTGTATGACGAGGTTCTGCAGCAGCTACATGAGTATGGAAACAGAACTGCACTTACTACAGAAATAGAGATGCAGAACCAAACCTACAAGATACGAGAACAGAACCAGCTTATTACATCAATATGGAAACAGAATTGAGCAGACTACATAGATACAGGGACAAAACCAAGCTGAGTACAGAGATGTGGGAACAACAGGATGTCAGAATAAAAAGTCTGGGGATTGGAAATCAAAAATGATTCTCATAGTTTTGCTCAGGCTGGGGTCACACATGCAGATATTACATGCGTTTTTGAGACTTGCATTTTGTGAAAATGCATGCAAATACACACCCATTGGCCCCCATGCAAAAAACACATGCCCCAATAGCAAAAACACATATCTGAAGCAGTATTATTTGGTGCTTTTTTCAAAAACGCATGCGTTTTTTTAACATGGGGCCCCATGGGAAACCCATTCGTTTTTATATGGCACTAAATGGTACATGCGTTTTTGCATGCGTTTTTTAAGAGTTCCCCACACCTATCAGCAAAAATGCATGCAAAAACGCAGGCTGCCAAAAAGCACCTTAAAAAACGCAGCCAAGTGTGACCCTAGCCTAAGTTCATCAAACAGTAAGTTGTGTTGACAAAAGACGAATACTTTACTAAAGTTATATAGTGTGGCCCTAGCGTTATATAGTGTGGCCCTAGCCTTATATAGTGTAGCCCTAGCCTTATATAGTGTGGCCCTAGCCTTATATAGTGTGGCCCTAGCCTTATATAGTGTGGCCCTAGCCTTATATAGTGTGGCCCTAGCCTTATATAGTGTGGCCCTTTTGCACCATCTTAAAGAAAAAGAAAGTTTTGGAAATTTTATTTTCCCTTCCCCCTGATCTTTTTTCACACCCTTCGCTCATCACATCATTGCTCCTTGTGCCTTTTGCCTACTTACAATCATATGCCAACCTTTCTACTCTGCTTCACTTAGGCTGGGGTTACATTGGGAATAGTAATTGCGGTTACCGCATCCAGATTTGCCATCACACACATTTTGCTTGCTTGTGTAATCCTGAGCAATGCGGTTACCGTACAGGGATGCCGCAGGGATGAGCAAACTGTTAACACTGTAAAAAAAGATTAAATATTAATAATAATAGTGGGCAACATGTCTCTAGGGGGTGCCAACCCCCCCTAGAGACATGCTGCCCACCTCCCCTAGAAATATCCTGCCCACCCCCCTAGAGACATGCTGCCCACCCCCCAGATACCTGCTGCCCACCTCCCCTAGAGACATGCTGCCGACCCCCTTTAGAGACCTGCTGCCCACCCCCCTAGAGACATGCTGCCCACCCTATTAGAGACATGCTGCCCACCCCCCCTAGAGACATGCTGCCCACCCCCCTAGAGACATGCTGCCCCCCCTAGAGACATGCTGCTGACCCCCTTTAGATATATGCTGCCCACCTCCCCTAGAAAGATGCTGCCCACCCTATCAGAGACATGCTGCCCACACCCCCTAGAGACATGCTGCCCACCCCTGTTAGAGACATGCTGCCCACCCCCCCTAGATACATACTGCCCACCCCCCCTAGAGACATGCTGCCTAGCCCCCCTAGATACACACTGCCCACCCTCCCTAGATACATGATGCCCAACCCTAGAAACATACTGCCCACCCCCCAGATACATGCTGCCTACCCCCCCTAGAGACATGCTGCTCACCCCCCTAGAGACATGCTGCCCACATATGCAAACATGCAAAAGACATGCATATATACAGTACATGGAAATGGACACATCTAGTACACAGACATGAAAACACATATATGCAAACATGCACACATACAGTATGCAGACGCAGACATGCACACATATAACTTGAAGACATACAGTATGCAGACATGCAAACACATGCAGGCATTTCCTATTACAATACGGAACCATACACACATACGCAAACATGCACACATACGGTATGCAGACATGCAAACACACGGAGCCAAAACTTCAATACCCAAGGAAAGGCAGGGAGCCCAAAGGAGGATGAATACAAACTCTGTTATTTTAAGAATTTTAGTGTTTGGGGTTCACTTACCTAAAAATGGAAAACCCCTTTAAAGTCTTCCATGATAGTGAAGTGTTCAAGTTACCGAGTATTGTTTGGAAGACACAAATTGCTAAAATACAATGTTGCGGGTTGTGTGCACAAACTAGAATAAGGAACAAAATAAACAAAATCTAAAAATGCTACAAAAGGAATAAAAAATCCTTTGACTCTCGTTCATCCTGCAAATAAATCAAAGATTGAAGTTGTAACAGTTGAAGAAGAATGAAGATTCCGGTTTAACCCTTTGTCGGATACAGACGGGATTCTCCGTCCTTGTCGAAAATTCTATTTGCAATAATAAAGGCAAAAAGTGACCTGCAGAAATGAAAAAAACTTGCATAAAAAATTACATTTTTTAACTAATAAATATCCCAAGGAAAAGATGTTTATTTGTATCGATCGTTCCTTCTGATAAAAGATTAAGTCTACACAAAGAGTATAAAAAATGTTCACAATTTATGTTACTTTTTTAATGATTTGATCATTTTTATGCCTTTATTTTACATCAGTATAAGGGAAGTTTGCGTTCTGCAGTCGGCAGGTAGAGGGCGCTGTAGCTCTTCCCAGGTGGCGGCTGTCCTCCATTACATGGCGATAGCTTTCCCAGAAAATCGTCTTTGTTATATTTTTCTTTTCCTTCGTCTTCCTCCCAACGTCTCATTCTCGCCTCTCCCCCCCTCCTCCATATCTTTGCCGCTGTGCCAGAAAAATTTAAATGTATCCCTTCAAGTGGAGATAATCAATGCAAATCAGAGGTAGTGGATCCCAAAGCTTCTTCTCAAAGAGGACTTAGCTTCAGGAGGTCAATTGTGCGAAGGCAACGCCTCCCGCTCCATCCTCATCATCATCATCGCCGTCCTCATAGTGTGCACAATCCTCTGCCTTCAGTCACTCTGGGCTATAGCTCAACCACAAAGGTGTCACGTTATATGACACGGAGCGCGCCGCATCTCCTGATCCGGTCCGGGTGTCAAATTCTCAGAATGTAGAAAAATCGAAGATTTTAGAAAGAATCATTTTTTTACCTTACTATTCCTATTTTCATGTATGTAAAGGGCGATTTACTGACGAGCCGCGATCACATGGTGACGGTGGTGTTGATTACAGTCACTGTACGGAACAATGTACGGTATTCATCTCTATGGAGCAAAAAAATACACAAAAATTGCATATATATGTATATATAAATATACATATATGGATATAATTTATTTGCATTTTTTTACTCCATGGAGCTGAATATGTTGTTCAGTATAATACAAATAAATTATATATATATATATGTATATTGACATATACACAAAAAATGTTCACAGCAGCAATCATGTGTGTATATAGACATATACAGTTAGGTCCAGAAATATTTGGACAGTGACACAATTTTCGCGAGTTGGGCTCTGCATGCCACCACATTGGATTTGAAATGAAACCTCTACAACAGAATTCAAGTGCAGATTGTAACGTTTAATTTGAAGGGTTGAACAAAAATATCTGATAGAAAATGAAGGAATTGTACACATTTCTTTACAAACACTCCACATTTTAGGAGGTCAAAAGTAATTGGACAAATAAACATAACCCAAACAAAATATTTTTATTTTCAATATTTTGTTGCGAATCCTTTGGAGGCAATCACTGCCTTAAGTCTGGAACCCATGGACATCACCAAACGCTGGGTTTCCTCCTTCTTAATGCTTTGCCAGGTCTTTACAGCCGCAGCCTTCAGGTCTTGCTTGTTTGTGGGTCTTTCCGTCTTAAGTCTGGATTTGAGCAAGTGAAATGCATGCTCAATTGGGTTAAGATCTGGTGATTGACTTGGCCATTGCAGAATGTTCCACTTTTTTGCACTCATGAACTCCTGGGTAGCTTTGGCTGTATGCTTGGGGTCATTGTCCATCTGTACTATGAAGCGCCGTCCAATCAACTTTGCAGCATTTGGCTGAATCTGGGCTGAAAGTATATCCCGGTACACTTCAGAATTCATCCGGCTACGCTTGTCTGCTGTTATGTCATCAATAAACACAAGTGACCCAGTGCCATTGAAAGCCATGCATGCCCATGCCATCACGTTGCCTCCACCATGTTTTACAGAGGATGTGGTGTGCCTTGGATCATGTGCCGTTCCCTTTCTTCTCCAAACTTTTTTCTTCCCATCATTCTGATACAGGTTGATCTTTGTCTCATCTGTCCATAGAATACTTTTCCAGAACTGAGCTGGCTTCTTGAGGTGTTTTTCAGCAAATGTAACTCTGGCCTGTCTATTTTTGGAATTGATGAATGGTTTGCATCTAGATGTGAACCCTTTGTATTTACTGTCATGGAGTCTTCTCTTTACTGTTGACTTAGAGACAGATACACCTACTTCACTGAGAGTGTTCTGGACTTCAGTTGATGTTGTGAACGGGTTCTTCTTCACCAAATAAAGTATGCGGCGATCATCCACCACTGTTGTCATCCGTGGACGCCCAGGCCTCTTACAGTTCCCAAGCTCACCAGTCAATTCCTTTTTTCTCAGAATGTACCTAACTGTTGATTTTGCTACTCCAAGCATGTCTGTATCTCTCTGATGGATTTTTTATTTTTTTTCAGCCTCAGGATGTTCTGCTTCACCTCAATTGAGAGTTCCTTTGACCGCATGTTGTCTTGTCACAGCAGCAGCTTCCAAATGCAAAACCACACACCTGGAATCCACCCCTGACCTTTTAACTACTTCATTGATTACAGGTTAACGAGGGAGACGCCTTCAGAGTTAATTGCAGCCCTTAGACTCCATTGTCCAATTACTTTTGGTCCCTTGAAAAAGAGGAGGCTATGCATTACAGAGCTATGTTTCCTAAACCCTTTCTCCGATTTGGATGTGGAAACTCTCATATTGCAGCTGGGAGTGTGCACTTTCAGCCCATATTATATATATAATTGTATTTCTGAACATGTTTTTGTAAACAGCTAAAATAACAAAACTTGTGTCACTGTCCAAATATTTCTGGCCCTAACTGTAGATAGATCGAAGTGAAACACCTATATGTATTTGAGAAAAAATATAAAAATATGCATTTTTTTTTAAAAAAACTCAGTTTTTGATTCTTTTTGGATATTTAGTACACATATTGGCCAATACCTGTTTGCCCATCAACCGCGGCAAGGTGACCTTAGCTCTGATGGGTTCCTATCCTACCATGTCACTCTTTCCTTGGACTTATCTAAGCCGCCATTTTTATAATTTTTATGGGAAGTGGGAGGACTCACTTCAATCAAAGACCACCGGGGTCAATGGGGGTGCAGAGTAAAGCTGTGGAGCCAGGAACTCCAACAATGATATAGAAACCAAAATAAGCTAAACAGCACTCAAGGTCTAGTCTGAACTGCTGAACCTGTAACGGAGGCCCCAAGGGTACAAGAGAGGTTTTTAGAGTAGACAGGGACCCATCAGGTTTAAGGTCACCTTGCCGCGGTTGATGGGTAGATATCTAATGGACAATGCTTGTGCTAAGAACCTTATCTTATATATAAAACCCGAAGGCCACTTCCGGGGAAGACCACGCCCACTTCCGTGATGGTCTTCGCCCAGGGCTGGTGACGTCACCAGTGCACTGTAGCTGGACGGCGCCCGGCTACATGCACCGGCGCCTCCTCTCTCCTCCGCTCCTGCCTCCTCTGCCCGCCGCCGCTCCACACTCCTGTGCCCGCGCCCCTCCTGCCTCCTCTGCCCGCGGCCGCTCCAGCCGCCTCTGCCCGCGGCCGCTCCAGCCGCCTCTGCCCGCCCGGAACAGCCTCCAGCCGCCTCAGCAGCCCGCCCGGCACAGCCTCCAGCCGCCTCAGCAGCCCGCCCGGCACAGCCTCCAGCCGCCTCAGCAGCTCGCCCGGCACAGCCTCCAGCCGCCTCAGCAGCCCGCCCGGCACAGCCTCCAGCCGCCTCAGCAGCCCGCCCGGCACAGCCTCCAGCCGCCTCAGCAGCCCGCCCGGTACAGCCTCCAGCCGCCTCTGCAGCCCGGCCGGTACAGCCTCCAGCCTCCCCTGTGCCCTGGCCGCTCCAGCCTCTGCTCTCCTCTCCCTGTCCTCTGCCCCCTGTCCTCTGCCCCCTGTCCTCTGCCCCCTGTCCTCTGCCCCCTGCCCCCTGTCCTCTGCCCCCTGTCCTCTGCCCCCTGTCCTCTGCCCCCTGGCCTCTGCCCCCTGGCCTCTGCCCCCTCTCCTCTGCCCAGCCGCCTCTGCCCCCTGTCCTCTGCCCAGCCGCCTCTGCCCCTGTCCTCTGCCCAGCCGCCTCTGCCCCTGTCCTCTGCCCAGCCGCCTCTGCCCCCTGTCCTCTGCCCAGCCTCCTCTGCCCCCTGTCCTCTGTCCTCTGCCCCCTGTCCTCTGCCCCCTGTCCTCTGCCCCCTGTCCTCTGTCCTCTGTCCTCTGCCCCCTGTCCTCTGCCCCCTGTCCTCTGCCCCCTTCCCCCTGTCCTCTGCCCCCTCTCCTCTGCCCAGCCGCCTCTGCCCAGCCGCCTCTGCCCCCTGTACTCTGCCCCCTGTCCTCTGCCCCCTGGCCTCTGCCCCCTGTCCTCTGCCCAGCCGCCTCTGCCCCCTCTCCTCTGCCCAGCCGCCTCTGCCCCCTGTCCTCTGCCCCCTGTCCTCTGCCCAGCCGCCTCTGCCCAGCCGCCTCTGCCCCCTGTCCTCTGCCCAGCCGCCTCTGCCCCCTGTCCTCTGCCCAGCCACCTCTGCCCCCTGTCCTCTGCCCCCTGTCCTCTGCCCCCTGTCCTCTGTCCTCTGCCCCCTGTCCTCTGCCCCCTGTCCTCTGCCCCCTGTCCTCTGTCCTCTGCCCCCTGTCCTCTGCCCCCTGTCCTCTGCCCCCTGTCCTCTGCCCCCTGTCCTCTGCCCAGCCGCCTCTGCCCCCTCTCCTCTGCCCAGCCGCCTCTGCCCCCTGGCCTCTGCCCCCTGTCCTCTGCCCCTTGGCCTCTGCCCCCTGTCCTCTGCCCAGCCGCCTCTGCCCCCTGTCCTCTGCCCCCTGTCCTCTGCCCAGCCGCCTCTGCCCAGCCCCCTCTGCCCCCTGTCCTCTGCCCCCTGTCCTCTGCCCAGCCACCTCTGCCCAGCCGCCTCTGCCCCCTGTCCTCTGCCCCTGTCCTCTGCCCCCTGTCCTCTGCCCAGCCGCCTCTGCCCAGCCGCCTCTGCCCAGCCGCCTCTGCCCCCTGTCCTCTGCCCAGCCGCCTCTGCCCCCTGTCCTCTGCCCAGCCGCCTCTGCCCCCTGTCCTCTGCCCAGCCGCCTCTGCCCCCTGTCCTCTGCCCCCTGTCCTCTGCCCCCTGTCCTCTGCCCCCTGTCCTCACCCCTCCTCTGCCCTCCAGCCTCCCCTGTCCTCACCCCTCCAGCCTCCGCTCTCCTCACCCCTCCATATGCAATGTACAGTATGTGTATATATGTAGGCACTTCCGGCACTTTGTCCGCACTTCCCTCAACTTTGTACACACACATACACACACACACACACACTCCGCTATACTTGCCACCGGCCCTACGTCCGCTGCCTGCATCTTCAGTCGACATGTCGCCGCCCCCAAACTACTTGATCCAATATACCGTCCAAGATGTCTCGCCAAACTACCCGGACGACATATTCTATCCAGTCGTCCGGGGGGCGGCGACATGTCAACTCAGGATCCAGGCGGCGGGGAAAACGCAAGGTCGGTGGTAAGTATAGCGGAGTGTGTCTTTGTGTGTGTATGTATGTGTGTGCTCACCACTCTGCCCACGGCGCTGCGCTGACCACTCTGCCCACGCCGCTGCGCTGACCACTCTGCCCACGCCGCTGCGCTGACCACTCTGCCCACGCCGCTGCGCTGACCACTCTGCCCACGCCGCTGCGCTGACCACTCTGCCCACGCCGCTGCGCTGACCACTCTGCCCACGCCGCTGCGCTGACCAATCTCACCGCACTCACTGCTAACCACTGAGCCACCGCACTCACTGCTAACCACTGAGCCACCGCACTCACTGCTATCCACTGAGCCACCGCACTCACTGCTAACCACTGAGCCACCGCACTCACTGCTAACCACTGAGCCACCGCACTCACTGCTAACCACTGAGCCACCGCACTCACTGCTAACCACTGAGTCACCGTATACTGTGCTACCCACAGAGCCGCCTGTATACACACAATTCATTTCACCGCACTCCCGTAACTATTAGTAAATAAACTATATATGGATTCTAGACTACCCGATTCTTTGGAATCGGGCCACCATCTAGTTATAAGATAAATATATTTCTCAACAAAAGAAATTCCATCTGAGTTTTTTTTCAAAAAAACTTTTTTAGTTTCTATTTTTTCTCAAACCCCCCCCATCTATTAACATCACTTAAAAACATCATTGTTTGCATGTTATTGGCACCAACAGTGTGCGGGCATAATTTTGCTATATACAGGATAATCCAGTTCTATAGAGTTCCACCTGTGCTGAAAAGCTTAAGGGAAGTGCTGTCTGTTTTATTTCCATCATGGATAGATAGATAGATAGATAGATAGATAGATAGATAGATAGATAGATAGATAGATATGACTCGCCCCTGGCGGGGACCATGGGGTATTCGGAACCGGGTCCTCTCGTCATCATCTGGGGCTGCAGGATATCACGGTGGTGTGACCCCGTCTATGATCCCGTTGGGGCGATCAGTAAAAAAGGATATTTGAAAAATGGAGAAAAATAAATTAAAAGTTTAAATATAAAGGAGTGTTGTGACGCCACCTGTGGGACGCGGTCGGTATAGCCACTACTGCAGTCGGGACCTCTGGGGATGATGGGAGTAGCAATGAGGATGGTTCAGCTCTCCATGGAAAGAGCAGGTCCCCAGGGCAACCGTAACGTCTGTGGTTGTGATTGTTTGTTGGAGGTGCAGGGTTTAGTGTACGGAATAACTGACAGACACAAGGGTAACAGTCTCCTTTTCTGAAGTCAGAAGCAGGTTCATCCAGGGCACAGTCCACAAGTGGTGTCAGGGGTCCGGAGCCTGGGAGCAAGTTCAGGTTTTCCACACCTGGCAAATTTTGTGGACTCCCTGCTGCGCTACTCACTGTGAGCCCTGACTGCTTGAAGCTGTGCTGTGACCCTCTCCTCTCAGGTATCTCTTGGCCGTGTGACAGGCGGCTTGAGCCCTTTTTGTGTTATTCTCCTTCATTGTGTCTCCTGAGCTGTATTATGCGGCTGTGTCTCCTGGCCTTTTAGAGGGCGAGCAACTTGGAATCACCCGCCCTCCGGTGTTGGCTGCTGGGCATAAAGTCCCTTGTGACCTCGGACTCCGGTGTCCATACTACGCTCAGTGCTGAGGCGAGCTGGCTCTTCTCCACTCCCCACACCATTCCTCCACTTCCCTCAGACCCTCGCCTTGGGTCCCTTACACTGGCTAGTCAGTTTCCTCGGACGAGCACAGCACAGTTCCCGACCGTAGGATGTCTTCTAAAGTCCTCCTAGGAACTGAACTGCCTGACCCCACCCCCAGACCAGAATTTATAGGGGACCTGCCCTGAACTCTGGTGTAGAGCTCCCCCTTCTGGCCTGGAGTTGGGAAGGTGTGTTTCACCTGAGGTGGGTACCTTTCCTTTCTTCTAAGTTTAATATTGTGACAACCGAACCCTGGGGTGCCACAGATAGATAGATAGATAGATAGATAAATAGATAGATAGATAGATTCAGTTCAGACTAGACTTTAAGTGTAGTTTAGCTTTTTTTGGTTTCTATATAATTGTTGGAGTTCCTGGCTCCACAGCTTTACTCTGCACACTCATGGACCACAGCTGGTCTTTGATTGAAGTGAGTCCTCCCACTTTACATAGAAATGATAAAAATGGAGGCTTAGCTAAATCCAAGGAAAGAGTGACATGGTAAGATAGGAACCCATCAGATATAAGGTCACCTTGCCGCGGTGGATGGGCAAACAGGTATTGGCCAATATGTGCACTAAGAACCTTACTTTACAAAGATAAAATATGCAAATAAATCCAACAATTTAGTTTTTTGAAAAAACGCATGTTTTTATATTTTTTATAGATAGAAGTGAAACACCTACCTATATGTATATATACACACATGATTGTCAGTGACTGAGTGCTGCTGAGAACCTTTTTTGTGTATATTGATCGGTATTGCAGCTTGCACCAGTTCACACTAGACCTTGAGCGCTGTTCAGCTTTTATTTTTGGCTTCTAGATAGATAGATAGATAAATAGATAGATAGATAGATAGATAGATAGATAATATATAGATAGATAATAGAAAATGGATTGATAGATAGATAGATAGATAGATAGATAGATAGATAGATAGATAGATAGATAGATAGATAGATAGATAGATAGATAGATAGATAGATACCGGTAGATAGATAGATAGATAGATAGATAGATAGATAGATAGATATAGATAGATAATAGGAAAATAAATAGATAGATAGCTAATAGATTAATATTAAATAAATACAGTAGATATAGATATAGATGATAGATAAATAATAGATAGATGATAGATAATAAATGGATATAGATAATAGATAGATTAGTGGGTGAGTGCAGATCTCCAAGTTATAACCCAAAAACGTCCTCATGTCAATCTAAAAAAAAGTTGTCATTATTCTAGAAAGTCCTTAAACAAGTCGTCCATTATGGGGTCTGACACCCACACTCCCACTGATCAGCTGCTCCCGATACTGGTGGAGGCAGCAGGTTCCTGGATGTGCTCAGTTCTGGAACTGCTCCATCTTCTGATAGTGGCTGGGGTCGGTACTGCGCTTTACTATTGATTTGAATAGGAGGCAGATGTGCAGTACTGGCCACGGCCACTATCAGAGGATGGAGCAGTTCCAGAACTGAGCACATCTGGCCACTCGTTGCCACCTTGAGAGCAGCTGATCGGTGGGGTCTACTGGGTACTCTATGCTGGATTTTGGACCCCAGACGATCAGACATTGACGGCCTCTTTTACAGGTGAGTCATCGGTGTGAAAGTAGTCGATAACCCCTTTAAGGGAAACTTTCAGATGTGATGGCCAATGTGAAATAGAAATGAGGAGAAACAGATAAATGACGCTATTTATACAGGAATTTTCTGAAAATAAAGTCTAATTAGAGCTGACGATTATAACTCCGCTAATGAGCCGTTTCTTGGATTCCAAGAATGTTTAATTCACTTTTCCACACTATGGAAATCTTTATTATTTTACCTATTAATTCTGTACATGATGTATTTGTCTCCATGTGATGACCATTATCCATCATTATGTTTCCTAACGACAGCACAGATTCTATCCCGTCATTCTATTTTGGGGGGAGGTTAGTGAAGAAAGGCCCCAAAGAGCTTTAATAATAAAACTGTGTCAACTACAGGAAGGTCACGGAGGTGTTTACATTACTTGATGACGTTTGATGATTATTTGGACGGACGCTCCATGACAAAGCCACGTCGGGTTTGCAAAAATTGTTCCATTATTTAAAAAAAAAATATTTTACTGAATATTCTATGCAGGGCTGCCATCAGGGCATGACAGCTCTGACTCCTGTGAGGGGACTGGAGGAGCTTAGGGCCCAACCCCTCACCTCTTCTACGGGCCCCCTCTCCTGTCAGTCTACTCTGGCCTCGCCCTCTCACCTCTTCTGAGGGCCCCCTCTCCTGTCAGTCTACTCCAGCCCTGCCCTCTCACCTCTTCTGAGGGCCCCTCTTCTGTCAGTCTACTCCGGGCCCTGCCCTCTCACCTTTCCTGAGGGCCCCTCTTCTGTCAGTCTACTCCGGGCCCTGCCCTCTCATCTCTTCAAGGGCCCCCTCTTCTGTCAGTCTACTCCGGGCCCTGCCCTCTCACCTCTTCTAAGGGCCCCCTCTCCTTTAATTCACCACCGTGACCCAGAGCCACTAAAGCAGAGGAGGCCTGGCCTGGCGGAGACTGACATCAGTGACATCAGGCTTGGCAAGGTTTGTACTGCGCATTCCCCGATAGGCTGACGTGCACAATACAAACCGGATGTCACCGCACAGTTCATGGGTTCATCAGGATTTGAATGCTGGAGCTGCTGCTGCCGGAGGTGAGTATGATTTTTGTCCAGTGTCTGTGCGTCTGTCTATCTGTCTGTACACAGCACTATGCTGTATATACAGGTCCACACTACATCCTGTATTATAGTGTGTCTGTACTGTAGTTCCTCAGTTCACCTTTGCCTATCTTACCATCTTACCTCCTGATTCCCCATCCGCTATACCACCTCATGACAGCAAGCTTTCGAGGCTCTAAGGCGTCTTCATCAGGCTCATAATAACACAAGTTCTGAACACACACATATATACACAAATAGGTGATTGGATATTCCCAGTACATAGCACCAGTGACGTGAACCTGACCATAGTGATCAATATGGGGGGGGAGCAGTTGGGGTCGTTCAGAGATAAGAAGTGTGATAGTTTTATTGTGATAATATTGGACAATAAAAGTATCACACATCTTATCTCTGAACTACCCCAACTGCTCTCCCCCACCCCCAATATTGATCACTATGGTCAGCTTCACATCACTGGTGCTATGCACTGGGAATATCCAATCATCCTTTGTATATGTGTGTGTTCAGAATTTGTGTCATTAAAGCTTGCTGTCACGGGGTGGTATAGCGGATAGGGAATCAGGAGGCAGGATGGTAAGATAGGCTCACCCAGATCCTGGAAGGACCTCTGAAGGTGAGTATGTCCATGCTGCCACCCTTGCCTTTTGCTCCTGACCAGTTGAAAGCTTGCTATTTATAACCATATGTTCAGTTAGCAATTAAAAGGTATCAACCACCGAGGACTCTCAGATTCTAATACTTGTGGCTAACACGGTATAAACATATTTTACATTATTATACAGATACATTGTTTCCCTTCTAATTTTTTTTTTTTTTTTTTTTTCAGTTATTTCTCTAGTTGTCAAGTCTGGAAGTCAATATCTACATTTTTTTTCCTTTTCTTCCCTTTCTTTGCATTGTCTGACAGCTATTTTTGGATGTTTTCAGCCTTAATGACATGCATAACCTCCGACTGTTTGGAAACATTTCTGCTGTTATAAATTACAACCACACCTACCAATGTCCCGTAGCATTGGGGATTTCATAATATTCACCTGTCACATTCGATTTCATTTCTAGATTGAATGAGGGGGAAAAAAAATTAAAAAATACACAGGAAACAGAAAATAGCATCAGCGTCTCCTATTTTTACACCAGCCATAAAGTGAATAGTAAAATAGACAGCGAGTCACAGCTGGAAACATTTTAAAGTCAGATAAAATCTGCCAAAATATATTTTGCCGCTCATATTATATTGTCATAGAAGTTAAAAGAGCCCGAATCATGAAATTACTGATAGTTATAGGGTGAAGATCGGGGGGATCGGGGTAGAGGATGACGAATTATAACATTTACTGAAGACCAATGAATCAGGACTCAATAAAGTGGAAAAGTTGGCAGATGGAAGGGAAAACTTTCACTTTTCCAGTTTGGGTAAAAGAGAAAATATTTCCCAACATTTTGATTGTTTAATGAAAGAAAAGAAAGACTTAATACAGAGAGTCAAGATGGAGCTCCAACATGGGATGGCTACTCAACACAAAGAAGACAAAGATACTGACTACTGCCAGGTACGACCGGGACACATGTGACTACTGCCAGGTACGACCGGGACACATGTGACTACTGCCAGGTACGACCGGGACACATGTGACTACTGCTAGGTATGACCAGGACACATGTGACTACTGCCAGGTACGACCGGGACACATGTGACTACTGCCAGGTACGACCGGGACACATGTGACTACTGCCAGGTACGACCGGGACACATGTGACTACTGCCAGGTATGACTGGGACACATGTGACTACTGCCAGGTACAACCGGGACACATGTGGCTACTGCCAGGTACAACCGGGACACATGTGACTACTGCCAGGTACAACCGGGACACATGTGACTACTGCCAGGTACAACCGGGACACATGTGACTACTGCCAGGTACGACCGGGACACATGTGACTACTGCCAGGTGCCACCGGGACACATGTGACTACTGCCAGGTACGACTGGGACACATGTGACTACTGCCAGGTACAACCGGGACACATGTGACTACTGCCAGGTACAACCGGGACACATGTGACTACTGCCAGGTACAACCGGGACACATGTGACTACTGCCAGGTACGACCGGGACACATGTGACTACTGCCAGGTACGACCGGGACACATGTGACTACTGCCAGGTACGACCGGGACACATGTGACTACTGCCAGGTACAACCGGGACACATGTGACTACTGCCAGGTACGATCGAGACACACATGACTACTGCCAGGTATGGCCGGGACACATGTGACTACTGCCAGGTACGACCGGGACACATGTGACTACTGCCAGGTACGCCCGGGACACACGTGACTACTGCCAGGTACGACCGGGACACATGTGAGATGGATGGCGATGAACTGGAAGTTGTAAAGGACTTCACCCTACTCGGGTCAATGATCACTCAATATGCAGCGATGACACCGGAAGTCAATAGGAGAAAAGCTATGGGGAAATCAACAATGAAGTCACTGGACGAGATCTTCACATCAAGGAACATTTCACTGGTGATGAAGACACGGCTCCTACATAGTCCAGTCTATTCTGTAGGAACATTTCACTGGTGATGAAGACACGGCTCGTACATAGTCTGGTCTATTCTGTTGTAACATATGGAAGTGACACCTGGACGATAAAGGAACAAGACCGAAGAAGAATCAACACCTTCATAATGTGGAGCTGGAGAAGGAGGTTATCAATACCCTGGATGGCGAGAAGAACAAACACATCAATACTGGAACAAATCAAGCCAGATGTCTAAGGAAGCAAAGATCACCAAGCTTTGACTTGTCTACACTGTGAGGTAGCACCGGGATTGCAAGACAAACGGCAGTGAGCCCGGTATCAGTTCATACAGTACCCGGATTTATTGATGAAGCACAAGTCGCCGGGTTCCGGGACGCAGCCGGGTACAATGCTTACATCCCCCGTACAGTAACACGGTCCCTTCAGGTTAGGAGTTCTCTCCGGTCTAGGTTGCACTGGACTTCCAGGTTAGGCTGCGTTGTAACAGCACACAGCCTCTCACGCTCTGGACCTGACCGCTCAGTAGTCCCTTCGGCCTCAACTCAGGCCGAAGCTCCCCACAGAGGACCCCGCCCCGTCTCCTAACCTAGCTTTTAACCCCGTGTCTCCCTCTGGGGAAAACCTACAAGACCCGGCCTGGCTTCCCGTGGAAGAGGAGTACCTCGAAAAAGGTCCGTTGCACCTTCAGCACCCCCCCCTCCCTGCACCATCTGTAACTTGATGCACCAATAAAAGCCGGAAATTTTTGGATCCAATCCGTGTGCCGCTACTTTCTACAAACATACTGATAGGATATTTACATTGTGAGCCCCAAGAGGGACAGTGTTTCAAATTTATATAAAGTGCTATGGAATCAATAGCGCTATATAACTGAATAAGTATTATTATTATTATTATTATTAATAAAAGAAAAAGGATCACTAAACTCCACAACACCCCAGAACTCACATGACGTTGATGTCAATGATTGAGCTAAGCTTTGTTTGGAATAGTCCAAAATCTCTTTGTGAGATCAATAGTGATGGGGGAGTTTGCTGATATTCTAACTCGACAGTTCACATGAATTTGGCCGTGAAATTTGACTCACGTCCATTTTATTTGATACAAATCAAATGTACAGTGTTTTGTTTTGTTTTGAGATCTCTCCAAACCCTGGAGCACAATAAACATACGTAGAAATTCCAATTCCAATTTCCAATTTCATCCTTTCAGTCATGTCTGACTATTAGATACCATGTGAACCATTTTCTCGGGTTCTCGGTAACCAGGTCGGTTGGTTCGGTGTCAGGTCACGGTGGCGGTGACCTGGCTCCATGGCCCTGGATGTGCAGAAAAAGGAGGTATTTACAGAGGATTGTTTGTGACGCCACCTGTGGTACTCGGCCAGGGGTAGCCTACACTACAGGATATGACCGCTGGGGCAGATGGTAGTGCAGCCGGGATGGTAAAGCTCCTCATAGATGGAGCTGGGCCTCAGGGGATGGTGTGAATAGTCTATGGTGATAGTGTTGATCATTGGGGTGCAGGACAGAGGGCGCAAGTAATAATTGGATGACACAAAAGGGAGCAGTTTCTGTTACCTTTACTTAGCAGTTGGTATTGCAGTCCGGGGTACTGGTTACAGGTTGTAGAAGCGATCCGGCCAGCCTGGAAGCGTTCGGAGATCCACCTCACCAGGCAGGATTGGAGGCCTTCCTGCAGCGCTCTCTCCTTTGGTCCCTGTGTCTTGTAGCTACGTTGTGGCCCTTCTCCTGTTTGCTGGATCTGACCCGTATGGCAGGCATCACTCCGGTGCCAACTCGCTGAAGGCAGCTGTAGGTTCTCAGCACGCTGCTGTGCCACCTGTTTTGTGTGGCCAGGAGACCTGCAGTCTCCTGCCCTCTAGATACCACTGTCGGGGCATTCAGCACCCGCACAGCCAACAACTCTGGTGTCCTTTTCCTGGCACTCTAATCTGGGGTGAGCCCGGTCACGGCTCCACTCCCCAGAGCGCTCTCCTTTGCTTCTCCATTTGTCCCTCTCGTCAGATGTTCTGACTGACCCCTCCTCCTGGCCAGAACCAAGGCAGCTCCCCTGAAGTTGGGTTCTAGAGCTCCCTCTTCTGTCCTGGAGTCAGGAAAGTGGTGTATGCTGGTGTTACCTAGAACTCCTCCTCCTTCCAGGCATGACATCACCCCCTGTGAGGGAGGCAATGCCACTTTTGTAACCGGACGACTGGGGTGCCACAGATGTCAACGATAACCCAGTCAAGACCATGCTGGTGGCCAAATTGAAGGAAACAGTTTCACGAGTTGACTGCTCTGCAATCTGTGTATTTTATATGCTGTTAATTTCCTTTGGGACATTGAGGGTGAATGTTAATTTCAGTTTTTCTTTTGCTACTGTTGTTTTGAATCAGACGATGCAGTTGAAGATCTTCCTCCGCCCTTTAAACAATCACGACCCATCACCTGATGTTGTTGATAGAGTTCATTCTCTGCTTGACCTTCATGCTCTGCTGCTGTAAGTTATTCCTGGTGACCCTTTTACTGCCTTGGAGTTCTGCAGGCAAAGTGCGGTAGCCAGGGTTGTCTTAGGTGACACAGAGGGACTAGGCACATGACGGTGGCAGGGGGGGGGATCTGCTTAGGGTGTTCAGGCCAGTAAGGGACAGGCCTGTGTCCGGAGATGTCCCTATTCCCCTCTTCCTATTGCTAAGACCTTCCTTCCCTTTTCTCCAATCCAGTTGTCCTTTGCAGGGCTTTTTCCTGTCTGTACATAACCAACAGGTGAGAGAGAGGGAAGTATGTATATATATATTGTAACCACTTCCTTGAATTCTTGAATCCAGCAAATTGACAACTGGGCGGCAACTATTTTCCTTGATTTGCTCTAATCTTCAGAATCTTCAGATTCTGATGAATTCAACTTTTTGATGAAGATTTAGTAGAATTCGATTCGATTTCAAGCAATTTACTTATTACTATGTGTATCTTTATCCCAATGTGACCTCATCAGATTTCCTTTTATTTTCCTCTTTTTGATCAATAAAAAACATCTCAGAATGGAAAATAATGACATTATTTTCTTAATGATAAAATGCTTGGGATGGCAGGTCCACCTGAACATTGTAGGAGATCTCTGCTTTGCATCATCTCTATTTGTTGGACCATGAAGTCACAAAGTGTCCCCTCAACTGGAACATCAGCTCTCATCTGTAGTGAAATTGCAAAAAAAGTGCAATTACACAGGTTTTTTGGCGGGGTTTTATTCATCATGTTCACTATATGGTAACACTGAGGTGTCGGTATGATGTCTGCGGTCAGTACTATATGGTAACACTGAGGTGTCGGTATGATGCCTCAGGTCAGTACTATATAGTAACACTAAGGTGTCGGTATAATGTCTCGGGTCAGTAATATATGGTAACACTGATGTGTCGGTATGATGTCTGGGGTCAGTACTATATGGTAACACTGAGGTGTCGGTATGATGCCTCAGGTCAGTACTATATAGTAACACTGAGGTGTCGGTATAATGTCTCGGGTCAGTAATATATGGTAACACTGAGGTGTCAGTATGATGTCTGGGGTCAGTATTATATGGTAACACTGAGGTGTCGGTATGATGCCTCAGGTCAGTACTATATAGTAACACTGAGGTGTCGGTATAATGTCTCGGGTCAGTAATATATGGTAACACTGATGTGTCGGTATGATGTCTGGGGTCAGTACTATATGGTAACACTGAGGTGTCGGTATGATGCCTCAGGTCAGTACTATATAGTAACACTGAGGTGTCGGTATAATGTCTCGGGTCAGTAATATATGGTAACACTGATGTGTCGGTATGATGTCTGGGGTCAGTACTATATGGTAACACTGAGGTGTCGGTATGATGTCTGGGGTCAGTTCTATATGGTAACACTGAGGTGTCGGTATAATGTCTCGGGTCAGTACTATATGGTAACACTGATGTGTCGGTATGATGTCTCGGGTCAGTACTATATGGTAACACTGAGGTGTCGGTATGATGTCTGGGGTCAGTACTATATGGTAACACTGAGGTGTCGGTATGATGTCACAGGTCAGTACTATATGGTAACACTGAGGTGTTGGTATGATGTCTGGGGTCAGTACTATATGGTAACACTGATGTGTTGGTATGATGTCTGGGGTCAGTACTATACGGTAACACTGAGGTGTCGGTATGATGTCTCGGGTCAGTACTATATGGTAACACTGACGTGTCGGTATGATGTCACAGGTCAGTACTATATGGTAACACTGAGGTGTCGGTATGATGTCTGGAGTCAGTACTATATGGTAACACTGACGTGTCGGTATGATGTCTGGGGTCAGTACTATATGGTAACACTGAGGTGTCGGTATGATGTCTGGGGTCAGTACTATACGGTAACACTGAGGTGTCGGTATGATGTCTCGGGTCAGTACTATATGGTAACACTGAGGTGTCAGTATGATGTCTGGGGTCAGTACTATATGGTAACACTGACGTGTCGGTATGATGTCTTGGGTCAGTACTATATGGTAACACTGAGGTGTCAGTATGATGTCTGGGGTCAGTACTATATGATAACACTGAGGTGTCGGTATGATGTCTGGGGTCAGTACTATATGGTACCACTGAGGTGTCGGTATGATGTCTCAGGTCAGTACTATATGGTAACACTGAGGTGTCAGTATGATGCCTCAGTCAGTACTATATGGTAACACTGAGGTGTCGGTATGATGTCTCAGGTCAGTGCTATATGGTAACACTGAGGTGTCGGTATGATGCCTCAGTCAGTACTATATGGTAACACTGAGGTGTCGGTATGATGTCTGGGGTCAGTACTATATGGTAACACTGAGGTGTCGGTATGATGTCTGGGGTCAGTACTATATGGTAACACTGAGGTGTCGGTATGATGTCTGGGGTCAGTACTATATGGTAACACTGAGGTGTCGGTATGATGTCTCGCGTCAGTACTATATGGTAAAATTGACGTGTCGGTATGATATGTCGGGCCGGTAAAAGTTTATAGATACCAAACATGTTACTTTTTACTGTTATCTAAGTGGTTAAAAAAAAATTCAGAAGATTTTAAAGAAAAAAGCTGTGCTTTTGTCACCATTTTCCGCAACCCGTGGCGTTCTCATTTTTTGGGATCTGGGTCGGTGTGATGGCTTATTTTATTTGGTCTTGAGTTGACATTTCTAATGATGCCATTTTTGGGGAGATGTGATGTTTTGATCGCCCGTTATTGCATTTTATTACAATGTTGTGGCAACAAAAAAAAAGCATAATTTTGGTGTTTGGACTTTTTTTTTTACGTTACGCAGTTTACAGATCTGATTAATTTATTTTATATTTTGATAGATCGGGCATTCCTGAAAGCAGCGATACCAAATATGTGTATTTTTACATTTTTTAATAGTTTTATTTTCATTGGAGCAAAAGGGGGGTAATATGGGGATTTTAACTTTTCTGTTTTCTTTTCCATATTTTCAAAAACTTTGTTAAAGGTTTTCTTTATTTCACTTTGCTCCCTAGGGGGTCTCAGTGCTGCACAAACCAATCGCTTCTCCTGTGTACAGATGTGCTGCTGCACATCTGAACACAGGAGGAATCATCACTTTCTGCCGGTAACAAAGCTTAGGGCTCGCCGGCAGGAAGTGATTGCAGACAGCTTCCGAGGTCATCACTGGACCTCGTGCTGTCAGGGTAACAGCAGAGGTCTTGTGATCGTATCACGGGATCTCCAATACCAGCGGGGAATGACCCGATCCTTGCTTCGGTGCTTTGGATCGCCCTGTCATTGATTTTTAGTGCAATCCAAAGAGGTAACATCACTGATCCCGATCGCTGATGTGGGGGATGATGTGAGTTTAGCGCATGAGCTCGCAACAAGGGTAGGGTCAAGGCCAAGGGCGTATACATATGCCCTTGGTCCGTTAAGTACCCATGTGCTGATTGTGTAGCCGGACAGGACTAAGCTCTTTTTAACCATTTTCGACTCAGGTCAAAAGCGCCCAAGTGATGTAGCAATCAATGTTCTCCTAGTTCACAGTCGCGACTGATCTTCTCATGTGACAAATCAGTCCGCGGAATTTCCTGACATGATCTTACAGTGCCTACAAGTAGTATTCAACCCCCTGCAGATTTAGCTGGTTGACACATGCGGAATTAACTTGGCATTGTGACATTTGGACTGTAGATCAGCCTGGAAGTGGGATATGCACTGCAGCCAAAAAGATTTTTTAATTTTTTTTTTTTTTTTTTAAAGCGTTAAAAGTTAATTCAGAGGGTCATTTATTATTCAACCCCTCAAACCACCAGACTTCTGTTTGGTCCCCCTAAAGTATTAAGAAGTAGTTCAGGCACAAAGAACAATGAGCTTCACATGTGTGGATTAATTATCTCTTTTGCCAGCCTTTTCTGACTATTTAAGACCCTCCTCAAACTTGTGAACAGCACTCATACATGGTCAACATGGGAAAGACAAAGGAGCATTCAAGGCCATCAGAGACAAGATCGTGGAGGGTCACAAGGCTGGCAAGGGGTACAAAACCCTTTCCAAGGAGTTGGGCCTACCTGTCTCCACTGTTGGGAGCATCATCCGGAAGTGGAAGGCTTATGGAACTACTGTTAGCCTTCCACGGCCTGGACAGCCTTTGAAAGTTTCCTCCTGTGCCGAGGCCAGGCTTGTCCGAAGAGTCAAGGCTAACCCAAGGACAACAAGGAAGGAGCTCCGGCAAGATCTCATGGCAGTGGGGACATTGGTTTCAGTCAATACCATAAGTAACGTACTCCACCGCAATGGTCTCCGTTCCAGACGAGCCCGTAAGGTACCTTTACTTTCAAAGCGTCATGTCAAGGCTCGTCTACAGTTTGCTCATGATCACTTGGAGGACTCTGAGACAGACTGGTTCAAAGTTCTATGGTCTGATGAGACCAAGATCGAGATCTTTGGTGCCTACCACACACGTGACGTTTGGAGACTGAATGGCACTGCATACGACCCCAAGAATACCATCCCTACAGTCAAGCATGGTGGTGGCAGCATCATGCTGTGGGCCATCTGGTCCGCATCCATGGGAAGATGGATAGCAAGGCCTACCTGGAGATTTTGGCCAAGAACCTCCGCTCCTCCATCAAGGATCTTAAGATGGGTCGTAATTTCATCTTCCAACAAGACAACGACCCAAAGCACACAGCCAAGAAAACCAAGGCCTGGTTCAAGAGGGAAAAAATCAAGGTGATGGAGTGGCCTAGTCAGTCTCCTGACCTTAACCCAATTGAAAACTTGTGGAAGGAGCTCAAGATTAAAGTCCACATGAGACACCCAAAGAACCTAGATAACTTGGAGAAGATCTGCATGGAGGAGTGGGCCAAGGTAACTCCAGAGACCTGTGCCGGCCTGATCAGGTCTTATAAAAGACGATTATTAGCTGTAATTGCAAACAAGGGTTATTCCACAAAACATTAAACCTAGGGGTTGAATAATAATTGACCCACACTTTTATGTTTAAAATTTATAAAAATTCAACTGAGCAACATAACTTTTTGGTGTGTAAGATTTATGCTTCTGTTAATAAATCCTACTCTCGTTTGCAGTTTGAAGGCTCTAACTTATTGGCATCTTATCAAACCACCTAAATCTGCAGGGGGTTGAATACTACTTGTAGGCACTGTATGTTTCAATCCAATGAATGATGACTAGAAGAGACAAAGACCTTCCTTACCGCTCAAGGGGTTAAGAACTGAATCACGGTGTAATTGACTGATTCCGCTAGTGAAATGATTTGATGGGTATATGTTTTTAATTTTTTTAACCTAAAAGAAGATTGATGTTAGTTGATGAATACTTCAGCCATGCTAAACTGCTCAGTAATGACTAGTCCCAAATCTTTATCTATGCCCCCTACCTGACATCTCTAAACCCGTTACATTTTTATTTTTGCCTCAAAATAAAATTTTCCCCCCAAAAATTTAAAATTCGATAAAGTCCGTAGGGACCGGTGAGAAGAAAAGATTTCGATTATTGTGAGGCTTTTACATGTTGTTGCAGGCGGCTTAAATTAAAATGTCGCTTCTAAGATTGCAATTGAAATGCAACAGAGCATCAAAGAGACAGATAGAAAAATGGACTAAGCACCTATAATGGGCACCCTGCGAAATGTCGAGTGTTCCTTATCTGGCGGTTGTGTCAAAGTGCGTTATCTGCTTTGGCAGGAATGAAAAAGAACAGGCCAATACCACAACCACAACCTCTACTTATTTATTGTTGCTGTTTACTTGCAACCGTCATCCCGTAAAGCAATCTCCTTGGCTTTGTATTCTCAGCAGGTGATTACCAATTACTCGCGGTAACAGGTTCTGCCGACGAAAACAGATTTAAAATCAATGTTCATTTGCCATTTATATACAAATTGTCTAATGTAATCAAAATTGTGATCACTATTCACACATCCATTATTAAGCCTGTATCACAAAGTGGTTAACACCAAGGCGTGAGTGGAATGGCGTTCTCGGCAAAATAAGGTCGCACTTTCACGTTGCGAATTCTTTCTATCGGAATTAATGGTGTTTTTGTTACTTTACAGCTTTGTTAAAATAGTAGAATAAGATGTATTTCTAGGTCATCACAGGACTGTGGAATGAGTTAATGCATCTACTCTATGACATTGCCGGTAGAACCGCCGTATGAGGCCAATATTGGGCTGAATCGGACTGTATTTTTTTGTCCTTGAACAGTCTGGTTATGTTTACTGTGGATTTATAGTATTATCATACAATCCCATCAAAATAACTAGGACCTTGACTTTTAGCGTTCTGTTCTTGGCATTATCGGTTGCCAAAATCAAACAATGGAGCCAAACCGGGAGGAAAAAGGGAATCAGCGGCTTCGCCTGTGTTGAAGAGGTACAAACAGGTGCAGGGATTGCATTAGCTCCCAGGCCCTGGAGCCTAGGGGGCCCCAAAAGTTCCTTTGGCCTATAGAAAAAGACTATTGATGCTAAAGATGTGCAGTAATTGGGGGTCCCAATGGAGCTTTTGTATCGGGGCCCATGAGCTTCGAGGTACGCCATTGGGTACAGACAAGCATGTAATAATTTAAATATCTACTTCCTAAACATGTAACCCGCCCCTCCACAGCAGATCAAACCTAAGATCTGAGGACGCATATTATAGAATTCTGAAGGCCCCATAGTGAAGGTCCAGATTTGGACACACAACCAAGGATGCCTCTGCCATTAAACTCTCAGGCTGTTTTCACACCACGGTTTGATCAAGTCCGGGGCTGTCCGATGTGAACCGGATAGCCCCAGACCCTATCTTGACACAATGTAGCCCTATGGTGCCGGATAGAGCCGGATGGCAGTGATTTACCACCCGGTTTTGTCCCTGTCCAGCAGCATCAGGCTGCATTCGCTTTTTGCTCCGGGCACAAAATCGGAGCTTGCAGTATTTTTGTGTCCGGGGCAAAAAATTAAACCAAAGCAGATCCTACCGGATTCTCCCAGATCCGGCGCCTCCTAACATGGGAGTCTATGGGCGCCGGATTGTGCCGAACCCGACAGAGAATCTCTCAGGTTCCCGGACGGCGGGAGCTAAAGATCAGCGCCGCCCGTGCTGAACTTCAGCACCTGGAGCTGTCCCCTGCTGAGATTTCAGGACAGTTGATAGCACCCCCCTAGCCGTGATTCTGTTATTTCAGCAGGGACTCATCTGCAGCTGCGGCTGCGCTCTGCCTAATCCAGCTGCAAACAGGACTGGAGGGCACATTAACCCTCCGGTTCTGTTTGTCTGAAGCTGTCAGGCTGTGACCCGTAAAACCAGGTAAACAAACCCAGCGGTGGGCCATGGAAGCCTCAGCGCAGGGCCCGGCCTCTAATTGTACCTGTCTCCACAAGGCTCTGCTTCCGCGCTCTGCAAGGTGAACGTTCTACATCAGCACGCCTTGAGTCAGGACCCAGCCGCAGTCTTAAAGGTAAGTCACCCACTTACACCCGCCGGGTGCATTATCAATGCTGTAAGCATGTCTATGCAGTTAATTCTCCTGCGGTCACATGACAGCATTGATGCACCCGGTGACCGGTGGCCCTGAACTGTTGATACTTCACCGGCCCGGGAGGCAAATGCCTCCCTACCCCCCAGCCCAGCCCGCCCCTGAGCATCAGAGAATCAATAACCTGAATTTGACTCAATTTGTTATCTCATATTATTGGTATCTGTTTGTAGAATATCATACATTTGGAACACTCCTTATATCTAGAAATGTATCTACAAACTATGGTATATTGTATAGCTCCCCAGAATGCACTGATTATGGCAGCCTATGTAACATTCCTATCGCCTTGTGACTATGGAGTGGATGATGGGACAGAAAAGATTCAGAAATCACTTTACAACTTGCTTTAGGCCCCTTTGATATACATTAGTGAACCTATTATGGCTAACACCTTCCTCCGGTCTTCTGCATTGAACTCTGAGACGTATCGATGATATATTTTAATTTTTGGAGCTTTATGAAAGTCGTTATCACAAAGATATTTTTGCTAAATTTTAATACAAATCTTAGGTAAAAGCAGTCGTGAGTTTTTCTTGCTATCCTCTGTGTGACCTGAGGATTGACACTTGCAGAGCGGCGTGCTTGGGGCATTTATAAATGGTATCGAGCCCGGATGACAGAAGAATGCACTTGTTATGTACATTACCCGGAGCGGCTCGGTCTAGTGACAGATGAGCGCGGAGAAGCCATTTGCTCATTTTTCAAAACGGAAGATCATGTCTAGATTTTCTTTATGGTTTGACACCGTATATTATACCGATATCTAATAATACAACCTCACTTCCAAAAACAAATTGGCCACTGTGTAAAATTTAAAGAAACCCAAAATTCGATAATTGGGAAACGACTTGCGGTATCTCCATATTTTGTTCACAACAGAACATCGAACAGATCAAAAGTTGAAAATACTAAAGAATAGGCATGAATTTGGCACTACTGAAATGACTCAATTTCAGAGGGACATACGCCAGGTCGGATCCTTTGCTGTGCCGTGCACCGAAGAACCGGTGGCTCTCAGCCGACAATCCTAGAGGCGGGCGTTCCAGGCTTCAGAAAACACAACTACTTCAACGGCACACATCGGTAAAAACTCCTTCTTTAATAAACGTTCAATAAAATAGTGGATATCATCAGTGTAACAATTAGGGAGCGAGGGATACTAAATGGACTATGGCCGTTTCACATGACAACGCTTCAACGGTCACTATCCATTAGGCTTTCAGACGTTGTAGGATGTGATAAGCGCATCTTGAAAAACAAACCCTCTCTTAAAAATGTCACATTGTCACGTATTGACTGCAGTCCTGGAGTTCTGCCAGAGTTTTTTTTTTCATTGACTCAATCTGGATTGATATTGAAGCTGCAGTTGCTGAACGTGGGTTGGTGCTCTGCTGTGCAGGTGGGGAGTGAGTCATAGCTCAGGTGGAGGTGTGGGATGTGTCTGAGCTTTCCACTCTCCACCCCCTCAGCCTTAAATAGTTCTGCTTCCCTCCACCAGATGTCACTGATTGAGTTCATTTCTCATCTAGGACCCATGTTGTGCAGACATGCTTCTGGAGCAGTTATTATTGCCTTTACTTGGAAATGTGTGATTTTCCTGGTCTGTGGGTGGAGTAGGGGCTCTTAACTGAGGGCAGGTTGAGGATATGAGGGATACGGTGGTTGCCCAAACCTCACCTTCAGAGTTACCTTCGGGAAAAGGGCTAGTCAGGACCCCAAGTCCAGGGAAGACTAGCCTACCAGTCACCCTTGCCGGTTATCTCTTCCTGCTCCATTCCGCTCTTCCGCTCCACGTAAGATATGCAGTTAAGGTCTCCAGGATAGGAGATAACTTGCAGAAAAGCAGAGACCCCATCACTGGGTACCCAACACTGCAAAGAATGGGCTGTGAAATGCCCTGTCAGATTGGTTTATGGCCGGACATGCCTTTATGACTGTCAGAGGAGCAATGTACTCTATCCCAGAGATAATAAATGAAGTGGTGGGCACATATACATGGTCACTGCTAGTTCTGAGGGGGGGGGGGGGGGCATTTCATAGCTTTGTTCAGTGATAGGACCACCACCCATCCTTAATGTCCACTTACAGTTGGATATGTCTAACCAAGACTAAAGCAATAAAGGAGACATATGTCCATCCTGCTATTGACACTAGACAGTGGCATAACTTGAAGCTCATGGGCCCCAATCCGAAAGCTCCAACGGGGCCCCAAATTATTGAAAATTTTAACAGCCTAGTCTTTTTCTATAGGATGAAGGGACTTTTGGGGCCCTCTTGGCTCCAGGACCCAGGTGTGATTGCAACCCCTGCACCTGTTGTAGTTTAAACACTCACGGACTCTAGGGACAGGCACATCCATCTTGCCGAAATGAGTCTCTGCCAAGGCTGTGATATGCATTTGTCATATATTTTGGCACTGCGGGAGTAGTACTTGCACACTTGGATCAATATATTTGATACACTGTATATTATTTTGAAGGCGCTTCACTGATTGTGGTGCTATTTGTAATCTTTCTATATATTGTACTCTCTCAAGACTCATCTTTAACCTTTGCTATGTTTTCTTTTCTCTGCATACATGTCATTGTGCCGAGGGCTCTTACAAAAAAGCAGCAGAAGTGTAATTCTTTTAGTGCAAAGCATCTTCCAGCCTGAAGGCTGACGTTTGACTGATTGACTTATTGATTGATTTATATTGATTTGTCATTCAAAGAGGCTCTGTAGACATGTCCCCAGTTTTTCAGCCCTCCCAGTTATGACAGGTGTGGTTTCTGGACTACAAGAACTCTTAGATGGGTGATGGATGGCAGTAAAGATGGACCCAAAGAAGGAGACATAGGATCAACCTAGAGACATAAGAGGCGACTAGCCAGCCTAATGTCCATCCATTATCTATCATGGAATGCTTTTAGCATTGATTTCTCTGTATTTCACACCAAGTTTAGCATTGACTTGTAATGAGGTTCAAACTACCCAAAAAACTTTTGAGAATATTCCAGGAGGAAAAGAAAGCCCTTGTAGACTGTGAGTCCTTGTGGTCAAAGTCTTCTTCCCTCCTCCATAGTATCCTCACCCCATCCCTTGTAGACTCTTAGACTAGTGAGCAAGGTCCTCTCTCCTCAACTACTGTATCCTCACCCATCCCTTGTAGATGTGAGTCCTCAGGGCAGGGTCCTCTCCTCTCCTACTGATTCTCACCCACCTTGTAACTGTAGCCCGTGGCAGGTCTCTCCTCACCTACTGTACCATCACCCATCCCTTGTAGACTTGTCAGCCCTCGTGGCGGACCCGTTCGCTCACCTATGAATCCTCTACCATCTCTTGTGATGTGAGCCCATGTGGCATGGGTTCATCCCACTCACCTATGTCATCCCATCCTATAGAATGTGCAGATCCTCGAGGACAGGGTCTCATACCCATCACTACTGAATCCACATCCTTGTAGACTGTGAGCCCTTGTGGTCAAAGTTCTTCCCTCCACATGACCTACCCATTCCTTGTAGACTTGACTAGTGGCAGGTCCTCTCCTCACCCAATGTATTCACCTATCCCTTGTAGAATGTGAGTCCTCAGTCAGGGTTCTCTCTCCTCACTACTGTATCCTCACCCATCCCTTGTAGACTGTGAGCCCTCGTGGCAGTGCAGCATAAATCTTACCAAGTTCCTTTATGTACATCATATTTCATAGTTATTGATTCCACAAGAAGTGCAAAGAAGTCCAAAGCCAATACGATGAATTACTGTTTGATTATGGAGTACATAAGCAAAAGAAAATCATGGTTTCGCAATCAGCCTTCCTCAAAATGCTTGCTGGCAAATCATGGTACTTTTGTTTGTGTGCTCCATATTAAACAGTGATTCATCATATCAGTGATGCTTTAAGATCTTGAATCATCAAGATAGGAGTGGTGTCTCTGGTGCGCTGCTGCTTGATAAATGATACCAGGGAGCCAACACTTGTATCTGCTGCTCCTTTATTCCTCTCACCCAACGCGTTTCGGTGCTAACCTTGCGCCTTCCTCAGGTTACATTACATATCAACACAGATAATTGCCTTATATCAGTTTTACAATGGATGTTGATTTCCAAAAAAATGGTCCAGGTCGTCTATGACGTCAGAGGGGAGGATCCCTGCGACGTTGACTTATTACCTGTTTTTTCCTTATTGTAACTATCCACACGTTTATCATATATTACAATTAAAAAACATTCAAAGTTACAACAATTCCATTATAAAATCGCAGCATAATTATCTCATCTTTATCTTATCAATTCAAAAAATGTAAAAAATTATGTTGCGGAAGAAAACCTTTGCGGGTGTAGAGCCTGACTGCAGAGTTCAGTGGGATCTCTTCTCCATTTATATAAAATAGAGAAAGAGATCCCACTGAACTCTGCAACCAGGTTCTACACCCGCATAAAGGAGCAGCAGATACAAGTGTCGGCTCCCTGTGTATCATTTATCAAGCAGCAGCGCGGACCAGAGACACCGCTCCTATCTTGGATGATTCTGGATCTTTCCCCACGGTGCCCGTGGCGGTGCGGGTCCTGCGGCAGCTGTCAGCTCAGGCACACAAGCCGGTTGTGGGTGAACACAACCAAACCAGGTGAGCAAGGTCCATCTGGGTCACGAGTGATAAGGCACAATCTGCACCTCTTTGTCTCTCTTGTTTTTAGCCTTTAAGATCTTAGCACTGCTGATTCCCTGAATGGACTAAGGTGGCACACGTTCCCATGTCAGGATGGCAGCTTCTGATGATACACACTTTGCTTGCACTAGAAGATCATGTTTTAAAGGGGTTGTCCAGGGATGAAATTACAGAGGTGCAGGGGTTGCAATCACACGCGGGCCCTGCAGCCTAGGGGCCCCCAAAAGTCCTTTGGCCTACAGAAAAAGACTATTTCTAGTAAAGATTTGCAATGATTGGGGGCGCCGTTTGAGCTTTTGCAGCAGGGCCCCTGAGCTTCAAGTTACGTCATTAGGGTTGTCCACTACTTGGACAGCCCCTTCTCATTCCCATGTTTGCCCACATAAAGTCAAAAACTCATCTCCGATGGTGGCATGGTTCCAGTGATGTCAGGACCCGCATTCTCAGGGCTCACATGACACTGTGATGACATGTGAGCCCCGTGACCAATCAATGCCAGATTCTGATTCGCCGCCTTCAGATGTATAAGTAATCAACAGGAAGTGAGTGCTGCATCTACCGTTCACTTCCTGTTAATTGCGGGGACAAGCAAGCCAACGGTGATTGGTCGAGGGGCTCGCGTGTCCTAACAATGTTATATGGGCCCTGGAAACGTGAGGTCTGACACCGGCACCAGAGGGGAGTGTAGACTTTTTATATTTCTATGGGCAAACATAGCCAGTGAGAAGGGGTTGTCCAAGTAGTGGGACTACACCTTTAATGCAATTTTGAGTGACCTTCTCTACTCTTGATATCAAATGCAATTTTGTCCAGTGATTAATTTAGGAATAATCTACCAAAGACGATAGCTATAAGGAAAAGCAATAAAAGTTATACAATTATTTTGGCGCCAACAGTCCCCATCGCACATGGGAGATTCTCCTCGTTTCTTCCCACACTGTAAATGAAACAAATGGAAATCTTTTTGGCATTACGGTTCCTCTAGTGTATTGGATATGGTTGTCTGCCTCCCCACAAGCCCTTGTCCTCGGCGATAAACTTTGTAGGCACAGGAAGGTTCCCCGCCGAGCCCCACAATGGGCTTACTAACGATTCTGTGCGCCCAAGGAAAAAGACCTCCCTAATTATAAAAAGTATTATCTCATATCTGACCATCTCCTGGAACACCGCCAATCTCAAGACTCTTCTCTGCCATTTGCTATTTCTGTAACTTTTTATATTTTTGTTCCATTTTTGTTTGGATGTTTTATCATGTATTTTTATTAAATTACGTATTAAAAAAAAAATGAATGTTTTAAAGTAGACATAGTGTCATATTCATAGCATCGGGGAGATAAATAAATGCCAGTAATGGACACATTTAATGGTTTTGCACATCCAAGTTTTAATGTCTTTTGAAATTATGCAAATTAATTCTGTAAATTCAAAGTTCCGGAGCCTCGTTCTCACATCCTCAGATTTATCCTACATTGTTTGCAAGACTACGGGTTGTGAGGGTTTTTATAATGCTCAATTTCAACTTTGTTTTTTATCTGTATTATAAACATATCACCAGCTTTTTTTATAGAATTTTTTTTATTATTTTTAAGCTGGAAGATTACATGTTCTAAGTGGCGGGCAGCTCCATTTCCTAAGCCGTTCAGTAAGCAGCGTCCTCCGTCTGTCATGTTAATATTTCCCTTTATCTAAGATTCCATCAAAACCTGGAAAACATAATTGTTCGAAATAGGTTCGACATAGGAATGAGGGAGGTTTTCTGTTTTAACTTTTTCTATTGAATGTCCACTTGAAATGTTAAACATGTATGAAAGTATGTATCAGATTGCTTTAGGTTTCCCCAAAATTACAGCAGCTACTTATTTATGGTTTAACACCCAGGGGTGCAGAAGAAGATCTAGATCACCTGCATGCCCAAATCTGACAGAAGGAATGAGGGGCTGGTGGACAAAAAAAGGGGACCGGCTCTGAACACGGCACGGGGATTCATACCCGAACTGTTGAAACCGAGGCCCTGAGATCCTGAAGGGGACCTGTGGCCGCAAACCCGGGATAACTTGGAGAAGGCGGCCGTACTAAGGCGCGGTACCAGAATACGGTACCAATCAATGCCTGTGGTTGTGGGTACCTGAGCTCTGTGTGCCGAGGCGCTGAGAAGGGAGGTGAGATGAACTAGAAGAGCTGAGAGTACCACCAGTGAGGGAAACACAATGAGAGAGCAAAGAGCATCTTGGGGTCTTAACGACACTTTCCCAGTTCTAGAGAAACCACTGAAACCGGTGATTGGCAGAGGAAGCACCTGGCGGCCTGTTTGGAACGTTACGGTAAAGGTATAGAACTCCCAACAGACGTGTGTGAGACTTTTATTAGCGGCGACCACCGGCTGCAGAGGTCACATGACACCCTGAGGTGCTGATGACCTGATGAACACCGGCCAAAGAATAAACTGACTTTCCTACCCACTGCCCTAGTGAAACCATCTAAGCTGCTGGTCATCATCCCCAGAGGTTCTGAAGCAGTGGCGTTCACATATAGCCGCACACCGCAGGTGGCGTCACGAATACCCCTTTTCCTTTATTCCCCCTATCATCTGGTACTGAATTTTTTAAATTATACCGCCAGGGCCATGAAGCCGGGTTGCCACCATGATGTCCCCCTTGTAAAAGAACAGAAAGATCCGGCCCGGTTCCAAGTTTCCCCATTGCCCTAGAGTGGGCATGTCAGTATGACCTCCCTACAATGCCTGGCATTCTCATGATGAGGTTGCATATGGTCTCCTGAGGGATCTTCTCCCAGACCTGGACTAAATCATCAGCCAACTCCTGGACAGTCTGTAGTGTAACGTGACATTGGTGGATGGAGCAAAATATGATGCCCCAGATGTGCTCAATTGGATTTGGGTCTGGGGAATGGACGGGCCAGTCCATGGCTTCATCTTGCAGAAACTGCTGACACACTCCAGCCACATTATGTCTGGCATTGTTGTGCATTAGGAGGAACCCAGGGCCAACCGCATCAGCATATGGTCTCACAAGGGGTTTCAGGATCTCATCTCGGTACCTAATGGCAGTCAGGCTACCTCTGGTGAGCACAGGGAGGGGGCTGTGCAGCCCTCCAAAGAAATGTCACCCCACACCATTACTGACCCACTGCCAAACCGGTCATGCTGAAGGATGTTGCAGGCAGCAGATTGCTCTCCACGGCGTCTCCAGACTCTGTAACATCTGTCATATGTGCTCAGTGTAAACCTGCTTTCATCTGTGAAGAGCACAGGGCGCTAGTGGCGAATTTGCCAATCCTGGTGTTCTGGGGCAAATGCCAAGCGTCCTGCACGGTGCTGTGCTGTGAGCAGAACCCTCATCTGTGGACGTCGGGCCCTCACACCATCCTTATGGAGTCGGGTTTCTAACTGTTTGTGCAGACACATGCACATTTGTGGCTGCTGGAGGTCATTTTGCAGGGCTCTGGCAGTGCTCCTCCTGTTCCTCCGGTCCCACCGTCCTCTCCACGTTTCCTTTTGTACAGGCCTGTCTCCTGGTAGCGCCTCCAGCCTTTGGACACTATCGTGACAGACACAGCAAACCTGCTTGTCACAGCTCGTATTGATGTGCCATCCTGGACGAGCTACACTACCTGAGCCACTTGTGAGGGTTGTAGAGTCCGTCTCATGCTACCGCGAGTGTGAAAGCACAACCAACATTCAGAAGTGACCAAAACATCAGCCAGAAAGGATTGGCACTGAGATGTGGTCTGTGTTCCCCACCTGCAGAGCCGCTCCTTTGAGTGTGTTTTGATAATTGCCAATAATTTCCATCTGTTGCCTATTCCATTTGCACAGCAGAATGTTAAATTGTGATCAAGCGTTGCGAAACGCGCGTTGGGGGGCTCTGCTGGGCGAGACATTGCAAGGGAGACGGAGGAGGTCCACCACAGGCGCAACTTATGGATGAGTGACAATGAATGAGATGGTTGTCATGGTATAATACTGCCCTAAATGGTTGTTGATAACTTTTTCCACTGTGATACCAGTGTAACTGTGGACTAATTCTCTGTACCTACAGTGTGATCTACTTGCCCTGCAGTATCTTTTGGGATCTCCTAACTGATATTCATTGTATATAACGAGTACTGTTCTGCTTTTAATCAATAAAGGTGTTATTTTTGTAACTAAAACTCTCTAAGTAGTATCACTTGTTTAAATTAATTACGGAATTTTACTGATCTATGTCCAGATTGCACACCAGTATGGTAGACTATTAGTGACCATGGAAAATTTAATTAATGGTTGGTGTGGGTTGTTTTTGAAAATATTCATAGAATGTTAAATTGGTTGTCAATCAGTGTTGCTTCTTAAGTGGACACTTTGATGTCACAGAAGTTTGATTTACTTGGAGTTATTTTCTGTTATTTAAGGCTGGTTTCACACCATGTTTTTTCCCTGTCAGGTTCTGTCCGGTGTTTTGCTGGAAGCACCGGACAGAACCTGACAGGTCTGGACAAACAGAACCGAAGGGTTAATATACCCTCCGGTCCTGTTTTCTGCCGGAATCAGCTTTAAGGAGCTGTCCCTGCCAGGCAGGTCCTGAAAGCTCCCGGATACGATTTTTTGTCAGGTCCGGCGCCATAGACTCCCATGATAGAGAGCGCAGGATCACGCCAGATCCGGGAGGACCCGGGAGGATCTGATTTGTGCAGATTTTTTCCCCGGACAGAAAATCGATTTTGTCTCCGGGAAAAAACCCCGTATTCTCCCGGATCCTCCCTGACAAATGGGAACCAGATGGCAAACAGCTGCCATCCGGCCCATTAGGCCCCATAGCAACACTATGGTGCTGAAATTGGTCAGCCCCGGATCCATAAAAACGCAATGTGAAGCCAGCCTAAGTGTTCCCTTTATTTTTTTGAGATTGCGTATATATAATTGGCACATGTAGAGCACATTGGCTCGGTGTTTAGCACTACAGCCTTGCAATGCAGGGGTCCTGGGTTCAAATCCCACGACGGACGATATTTGGCATGTAGTTTGTATGTTCTCCCCGTGTTCTTGTGAGTTTCCTCCTGCATTTCAAAGACTGATAGGGAACTTAGATTGTGAGCCCCGATGGGAACAGAGTTGCAAAATGTATGTGCAGCACTATGGAATTAATAGTGCTATATCAATGAATAAATATCATTATATAGGAATTACAGACTTATTTTTTTACGTCTAGTGAAAAAAATCCAGAAATAAAAGGAGAAGAAGAACAGCTGATAGACTGGAAAAATAATGTGTGTGGAAGAGAGAGATAGCGGATTATGGGATTATGATCCGGCGGTGTGGCAGGGGCTCCTGTCAGGAAGGTTTCTACAGTTCTCCAAGCAAAATTAAAAAAAGTTTGGTCAAAGTCACGACGATGACGAGTTACTTAGTTACAAATGTTGCTTTGTAAATAATATATAACAGTTGGGTTGAAAGAAGCCTAATAGGGTTCATGACATCCCGGATATCTGCGCTCGGGTAATAATACTAAACTTAATTTACTGTTTGATTTTTTTTTATTGCAATTTGAGTCGCCTTTCATGCTCTAAACGCTAAATTTCCACTTTCTGCAAACAAACCAGGCCGTCGGTGCATTTCTTTCCTGTCCCGTATATTAGCTTGCAAAATGAATTTACTGCTTATATGACTGATTTGATTTTTCTCCATACAACTGGGAATAATTATATGGATTTAAAGATGTCATTTCCTGTCTCGCGAGTTCCCGTCTGTTCTGGAATTGGTGCGTTTAAACACTTTGCTCAATAGATACATGCATTTTTTTTTCTGCATCGGTCGTAATAAAACCACATGAAACATTGATGTTTGTTAGAGGCCATAAAAATTAAATTGAAGGGGGAAAAAAAATGTGATTGGAAATACAATCTGCTAATGTTAAAGTAACCCTACTGGTCATTAAGGGAGTTTATGGCAATTTACTGTAACATAGAGACGTTTTCCCTGCATGATATTGATGTATGGTGGATCGGATTGTGTATAGTCTGGCGGTTTAGGATTTCAGAGGTCCTCACTGGTTTTACTTTTTCATGTTTTCCTTATTTAGCTGTTTTGTTTTTTTTTCAGGAAAAAAATAAATGTATATTTCTAAGTTGTATTTTTTATGACTCCACAGATAAAGCAGTCCCAAAATGACCCTAAAACTCAAACCCTAACCTGATAAATGCTTACAATGTTGTAATGACAGATGAACCCTAAATGTCCCTGTGACCACATAACTGCAGAGTCCAGACCTCCTTTGGGAACATCAGCACAAAGACTGCGCTCAACTGGAGCTTCATGGCCGAGTTGCAGCAGCCGTACATCACCAAGCACAATGCTCAGCTGCTGCAGCCGTACATCACCGTTATCAGGGGAAATCCCGGCTATCTTATCTCCAATGATGGGAAATCTTAATCTTCAGCCCCATCCAACACCACAGAGCCCAGACCTCAGCCTCATCCAACACCACAGATCCCAGACCCCAGACCCATTCAACACCATAGAGCCCAGACCCCAGCCCTGTCCAACTCCACAGATTCTGGACACCAGCCTCATCCAACAACAAAGAGCCCGGTCCTCAGCCCCATCCCACAATTCAGAACCTAGACCCCAGCCCCATCCAAAACGACAGAGCCTAGACCTCAGCCTCATCCAACACCACATACCACAGACCTTATCCCCATCCAACATCACAGACCCCAGCCCCATCCAACACTACAGATCCCGGACCTCAGCCCCATCCAACACCACAAATCCCGGACCTCAGCCCCATCCAGTACCACAGAGCCTGGATCTCAGCCCCATCCAACACTACAGAGCCTGGACTTCAGCCCCATCCAACACCACAGAGCCCGGACCCCAGCCCCATCCTACACCACAGAGCCCAGAATCCAGCACATCTATCATCACAGAGCCCGGACCTCAGCCTGATCGAACACCACAGAGCCTGGGCCACAGTTCCATCCAACACAACAGAGTCCGGACGTCAGACCCATCCATCACCACAAATCCCGGACCCCAGCCCCATCCAACACTACAGAGCCCAGACCTCAACCCTATTTAACACCTATAATGAAGATTGTGAGCCCGGCCTACCCTCAACATCATTGTCACCTCATAAATGCACCTCTTGAAGAAGGCACAAAAATTCCCACAGATATCTGGAAAATCTTATAGAAATCCTTTCCAGAAGAGCAGGAGCCATTATATTTGCGGAGGGTGTGACGCCATATTAGCCCCTTCATGATAAATGACATACAGTTACATCACATGTGGGGTCCCTTGCATTGCTGCAAGCTCCCACGCTGAGCCTCCATGATTCTTAGCAGATAGTGACTATATTATTCATTCATCATTTGCTTCTAACTGAACCTGTTAAATGACGCTGTCAATCTGTGGCGTGGCATTCCTTGCACCAGCAGGTGGACACATCAATATACATGCCAATTGGAATGATGTGATAAGGGGGAACTGTAGCAATGCAATGGCAGGGGTCTATTGAATACGCCCGTCATTTTCATGGTGGTTATCCTGTGAAAGCTGGGAAGCGTTTTTTGCAATTTCAACGCACTGGATTTTTTTATCCTGCTTTCCAGAGCATCACCATCACGTGTTGACTGCCTCGTAGTGCACGTGTAGTGCTGCTGTAGTTTAATCAGAGTTACTTTCCTTTGGCACTTCCAGAGTTAATGCCAGAAAGCTGCTGTAGTCTATGCTGTGTGCAGCTCTGCAAGTGGTGGTGGAGGGGTGTGTTCTGCTCTGAACTCCACTCCCTCAGCCTTTAAGTAGTTCTATGTCCCTTCATCGGGTGTCGCAGATAGAGTTCAGTCTTTGCATGTGCATGCTCTGCTGATGCTGTTCCCTTCCATTGAAGTTGCTGGGTTCTCCCAGTCTGTGGGTGGAGGTACAGGCTCTTAGCTTAGGGCTGGTAAGGAGCAAAGGCAAGTTTGGCGGCCTAGACTTCCTCACCTTCAGAGGTAACTCCAGAAACAGGGTGAGTCAGGTACCCTCAGTCAGGGTCAGACTAGTTCCTTAGCTTACCTTTGCCTATCGTATCATCCTTCCTCCTGATTCTTTATCTGTTATACCACCCTGTGACAATCACATGATAAAATAAAATAATGTTATTCAAAAGTACAACCCTGCAAAAAATCAAGCCATCGTTCGGTTAAGGAGATGGAGAAATAAAACAAGGATGGGTTATCAAAGAAAGGGAGAAAAAAGTTAAATATCCCTAGGGCTGGTCAGGAGCAAAGAGCAAGGGTGGTGGCCTGGACATCCTCACCTTTAGAGGTAACTCCAGGAACAAGGTGAGCCAGGAACCCCAGTTAGGGTCAGACTAGTCCCTTAGCTCACCTTTGCCCATCCTACCTCCTGATTCCCTATCCATTATACCACCCTGGTCATAAAGAGAGTAATGTCTATGGATGTAGGATGAAAGGTCAGATGTGGAAGGGGCACATACTTTTCTCCGTATATTAAACAAGATATATCCCCTACATATAGAACAATCCATTAAAAAATTATTTATGAGCGCTTTTAAAAAAATTATTTTAATGTTGGATTGTAAAGAGAAAAAAATATAAAAAAATTAAATATCATAAAAATAATATAAAATAAAAAGAAAATAAAAATGACCAGGGGCTTAAAAACAAACGACTTTATTGATAAAATGTATAAAAAGCTTGTAAATATTCTGCGTCCTGAGTCCTGGTTAGTGAAGAGCCGGGATATTCCTGCAATACTGATCTAACGTTGTGCCGAGGAAAGGTCACCGTCATTTATAATAAAAACAAGGAGATTAAAGGTCAGAATTCTATAAAATGATATCATGTCGCAGCTTTTACCAAAAGTCACAGGATCATTTCATCTACATGAATCACCAGTCAACAAATTAACCCGAGACACCAAGGTGAGGCCGGCGCAGATAGAGGAGGAACGCCGTCGCCTCCAGCGTAGAGTCAGGCTGCGGTAATTAAACATTACAAAGAACGTTCTGTAAGGAAAGAGCGGAACCGACCAATAAAGGAGGGAAGATCACCTGGAAGGGATCGTCCAATAAAGGAGGGGAGATCACCTGAAAGGGATCGTCCAATAAAGGAGGGGAGATCACCTGAAAGGGACCGTCCAATAAAGGAGGGAAGACCCCCTGAAAGAGGATCGTCCAATAAAGGAGGGAAGATCACCTGAAAGGGATAGTCCAATAAAGGAGGGAAGATCACCTGAAAGGGACCGTCCAATAAAGGAGGGAAGAGCACCTGAAAGGGATCGTCCAATAAAGGAGGGAAGATCACCTGAAAGGGACCGTCCAATAAAGGAGGGAGAACCCCTGAAAGGGATAGTCCAATAAAGGAGGGAAGATCACCTGAAAGGGACCGTCCAATAAAGGAGGGAAGATCACCTGAAAGGGACCGTCCAATAAAGGAGGGAAGACCCCCTGAAAGGGATCGTCCAATAAAGGAGGGAAGATCACCTGAAAGGGATTGTCCAATAAAGGAAGGAAGACCAACTGAAAGGGATCGTCCAATAATGAAGGGAAGAGCACCTGAAAGGGATCGTCCAATAAAGGAGGGAAGACCCCCTGAAAGGGATTGCCCCAAATAGTCACCAAAGTGTTTAAAGGGGTTCTGTGTGCCAGAAGATGTAATGTGATGATAAAAGAAGTTATTGTTACATTTACACACTGTATCTTTGCTACAATTGTTTGTGTCTCTGTTCTCCTGCAAGATGATATGTCATTAGGGATGGGCGAATCCTGAAATACTCAGAATCGCTGGACTCTAACGAGTCCAAGTCCGAGACTCGGTACTCGTTGCGAGTCCAGCGAGTCCGAATAGTAACCTGTACTTTTGCAGTGTATCTATACAGATACACTACAAAAGTACCCTAAAAGTTAATCTAAGTGGTTAAAAACAATAAACATTCATATTCACCTTCTGTGGGGCCTGTACCTTATGTACCGGGACCGGTACCGAAGACCTCCGGACGTCACAAGACCTCAGATCACCGGGAGAAGATGGGCTGAAGGACCTGTGAGATTTCAGCCAATCAGCATGCGGCTAGCGGTCACATGGGTTTGTCACGTTGCCGCACTGCCAGCCAATCAGATTGGCCAGATCGCTCATTGGCTGGCAGTGTGGCCATGTGACAAACCCATGTGACCGCTAGCCGCATGCTGATTGGCTGAAATCTCATAGGTCCTTCAGCCCATCTTCTCCCGGTGATTTGAGGTCTTGTGACGTCCGGAGGTCTTCGGTACCGGTCCCGGTACATAAGGTACAGGCCCCACAGAAGGTGAGTATGAATGTTTATTGTTTTTAACCCCTTAGATTAACTTTTAGGGTACTTTTGTAGTGTATCTGTATAGATACACTGCAAAAGTACAGGGACTCGCTACCCCCGAGTTATTCCTAAGGAGACTCGGCGAGTAGCGAGTCCCCCGAGTCCGCTACTATTCGGGTGAGTCCCGAATAGTAGCGAGTAGATTCGCCCATCCCTATATGTGATCCATATGTGGCGTCCCGCAAAGAAGGCGTCACAGAGGGGTACTGCACCCATAAAAGTGGTACAGATACTCCAGCTGCAAGTGGATTTCAGGCAGATGGGTGGAACCTACACACAAGCACACCCACACTAGATCACAAGGCAAGGAGGATCTCTCGGCTGAGGGACCTGGAAAGGATTAAAGGTAGATCCCAGGCGCAGATAGCCAATTGGGGATAGAGAAACTTCAGGAGCTCACCCCAGGAAAGACACCGGGCATCGGAGCCCGCACCTGTGGGATCCTCCAAGGACCACAGAAAATCCGGCTTTCTGAGGGGTATATATTTATACTGCCCAGACTCTTAAGCGACCAAAAGAGGGAACCAAACACAGCAAGGCAAAGCCACAGTGATCAGGAGAAGGTTACCCGATGGGAGCGAGGAGAGTGAGAGACAGCAGGAGGCCAGATCCACTGTATGGGGTCAGACTTCACACCGACTACTGCGAAGCAAGGAAGAATTAAAAGAGGATACACTACGATATATGCAAACATATCGCTGGAAAGTGCCTGATTTGGCATCGCTCCTACGACGTCGTTGCGTGTGACAGCATGATGTGACTACCGAAAAGTGGCCAGATCGTTAATCACAGATATGAGATCCGGACCCCACATCAGACGATGTCGATCATCCAATCTGCTGCATCGTTCTGTGTGACACCGCCATAACTGATCTCCTGACCGATTTCTCCTATTCACATCATTCACAATCATCAATCGCTGGTTGTGTGAGCGATACCTGCACGTAACATCGTTGCTGTGTCCTGAACGTTATCTATACATGTGACACCTCACTAACGATGTGTCCACGAGCCGCACCCCTGACATCATTATCTATACATGTGACACCTCACTAACGATGTGTCCACGAGCCGCACCCCTGACATCGTTATTGAGTTCCCACACAAAATCGTAGTGTCTGACGGCCGCCTATCATGTATCTATCTATTATCTATCATTTATCTATCTCATTCCTATCTATATATTTCAATACAACTCCAAACTTGTCTCCATCCAGCTCACCGGGGACGTCATTGTTCGGTGATTACACAGGAGCTGCCAGCGGAGGATCTTGATAATTTACCCAACTGCATTCAGCGGTAAAGCCTTCCTCCGATGACCATTAATAACTAGGGGTGGACAAACTATTCAGGTTCGTGACCGGGTTGCACTGTTATGGTACCTTTACACGCCGCCACAGCAGGATGGATACAATCCGCTACAGGCTACAAATGTAGCTTGTCGCGCCAATATCGCCCGTAGTAGCGGCGTCTGAAGACGGGACGACACAGCCGGCTACAGATACCTCTGTATCCATGCACTGCCCATAAACAGATGGCTACATCGCCGATTGTAGCGAGCTGTATCGGCGTGTAAAGAACCCACAGAAGGGAACTGTGGACACCCGGCGATGTAGCTGCAATGTAGCTAAGGCGTGACCCTGGCTCCGTGTTACCGCGCCCCATCTGCGATCATTGGTGGAAGATGCTGCGTAGCGATTGGTTGTCGCCGCACAGGGCGGCATATTTAAGGAGCTGACCAGTCACACTACACAATCGCTCGAGCGTCATGTATTAATCAGCCTCCTGCGATGCCTGGCCAATCATGATATTCTTGCGTTGTCCTATCAGCGTACGGACGTCTCGTAATCCACAATTGTGGCACGCCTATGTGCTGTCCCTGCTGCACCAGGTCCGCCCATAGTAGCTGGTTGTAGCGGTGTGTAAATGAGGTACGCTGAGCTACAGATGGCTACTTGAGACACCCGGCGATGTAGCTAGTTACAGATGTAGCGTAGCGTAGCGCACCTTGTGGCGGCGTGTAAAGGAGGTGCGTTTCCCGTTGGTAACCGTTTGGGCGTGCCCGTGCACGTGAAGTAGCCGTTGGTATCCATCCTGCTGTGGCGGCGTGTAAAGGTACCATTAAGGTTAGCCAATAGTTAATCCTCTTAATATACTTATTGGGTCCGTGTTCTCTCTTCCCGCTGCCTCACTTCCGGGCCGCCCCTTATCTTCTCGGCGTATGTGATTGGCTATTGGAGTCAGTCACATGATTATTCACTCCGGAAGCCCGGAAGTGACACTGCACCACGGCCCAGCTGAAAGGGATAAAGAGGACCCGGTATCACTATGTTTATTAACCATTTACGTGCCTTAACAGAGCAACCCTGGTCATGAACCCGGAGTAAACATAGCAGTTCGCCCATCCCTATTATAACCTCAGTGATAGCAGTCGAGGCTGGAAGTGCCGGTATTTTTGCACATGGCTCACACTCCAGACTGAAGGAATGCCAAGATTTTGATCATTTTGTTTATATTTAGTAATCATTTGCAGATCGGTAGCTTCTCTATGTATTCTGTCATTTTCATCATTCCATGACCTTTCCTTCTTTGCATTGCAATATTAATATTGAGGAGTGAAATGCTGTAGGACATTCTGTTCAAGTGAACCTTACAGCTGACACCTGCCGCCTGAGCCCCGGCAGCTATGTCTGGCACTGGCTGTATGATCTCAGCCATGTATGACTCTTAGGCTAGGGTCACACTTGAGCCCTGGATCTGTTAAAACCATCAGTTTTTAAACTTCTTTTAATGGATCCATAGGCTCCAATGCAACAAAGGCAGTGTCAAAATCCACTGCTAAAAATGCTATGCGTTTCTTTAACATGGGGCCCTATAGGAATCGCATCCGTTAACGCATGGTACATATAGGCACCATGTTAATGCATAGGTTTTTTACATGAAAAAAATGGCAGTTTCCAAAAACGGAATCAGGTTTGAAGATGCAGAAAACCGCATGCCAAGTGTGACCCTAGCCTTAGATCTCAACAAAAACATACCATAAAAACCACCAGGTTTGATTAGAATTGGAAAGGTGGCTCCCTGGTGTCTTCTCTTCGCCCGCTGCCCTTGACTGAGTATCTTCCCTGCATGCATAGGAGGAGCACCTTTGATCATAGGCATTGGTTGCAGAGAATCCACCGGGCACCCATCTGTCTGACTACACTTCCATATGGCTCGGTCCCCGATGGCTTTCAAGTCTGTTTTCTCTGAAATAGTCACAACGTTTCTGGATTATTATTGTCCTTCCTATCTAAAGCCCCCATCACACATAGCGAGATTGCTTAGCGAGATCTCTGTCGCGTCTCAGGTTTTGTGACACATCAGCGACCTCACCAACAATCTCGCTATGTTATCCCACACGCGTGAATGTTCAAGCCGACGTGTCGCCTTAACAACAACCTCGTTGGCGCTCAGAACGTCAGCCACGTAGGTCTGAGTCTCAGACTAGCTGCTGTGTGACAGGGTCCCAACGACCGCCGAGCTCGTTATACGGGTCGCCGTATCGTTGCTGCGTCGTTGAGTAGATCTGACTGTTTGACATCTCACCAGCGAAACGTAGCACGTTCCAAGCGATCCTTACCAGGTCGCATGTTGTCGGGATCACTGGAACATCGCCAACTGTGACGGGACCCTAAGGCTGGTGTTTTCTGCTATCCGCGTGAATCCATCACAAAGTGAATACACACTAATCAGTTTTCAGCCCCATTGACTTTCAATGGGTCAGACTCACTCGTAGGTGCAACAAGTTGTGTACATTCGCACTGATCTGGATGGATCCGGGTGTCCACAGACTTTTCACAGAGACAAAATCTGCATCTTGTTGCAATTTTGATTCTGTGAAAAAATTAAAACCCTGGATCCATCAAATCCAGGTACCAGGGTTTAATTTGAATGGGGATCTATACGACATGGATTCACCTGGACTCCAGATCTCGGCAGATCCAGATTTTTGGTCCGTGTTCTAGAAACTGCGCATGTGCAGAACCACCCACCGGATCCCAGTCAAATATGCTACTAGATTCTTCCACACAGGGTGAAAGAGTATCCAGTTTCATCATTTTGGGGGAATTCAGGGGCATGCAGGCTTTTCCTGTATGCCCGTGAATTCCAAAATATGCTAATGTGAAACCAGCCTTAGTCCTCAATGTACTAAACCATACAACACGTAGGGTAATATTTTTTCACTTTAGGTGCATAAAACTATACCAGCAAATTTAATACATCAAATATGAAGCATTGTGGCAAATGACTGTTACTTTTATGATTACTTTTTACTTGTTGGTACTTGTCGTTGTTACTTGTTGTTGCTTGTTGTTGTTACTTGTTGTTGTTACTTGTTACTTATTGTTGTTACTTGTTACTTGTTGTTGTTGTTTTATTACTTGTTCTTGTTACTTGTTGTTATTTGTTCTTGTTAGTTGTTACTTATTGGTACTTGTTACTTATTGTTGTTACTTGTTACTTTTGTTGTTGTTACTTGTTACTTGTTGTTATTTCTTTGTTGTTACTTGTTACTATTGTTGTTACTTGTTACTTGTTGTTGTTGTTTTGTTACTTGTTCTTGTTACTTGTTGTTTCTTGTTACTGTTGTACTTGTTGTTACTTGTTCTTGTTACTTGTTACTATTGTTACTTTCCTGATCCCCTTGATGTTAGCTTTGTTTATGATTTTAGTTTGCTTTTGATCCAAATCTGCTTCCAAGGCATCTTTACTTTGTGCTTCCATTTACTTACTCAAATAAAAGTATCACTTGAAGGTAAAAAAATGTCACTTTAAAATCGTCCCCACACCCATCCACCCCTGAGCACATATTAGTATTTGCCAAACAGAAGTTTGTGTTAATGGACCATTCATTAAAGACCTTTTACATCTTTAAGAGCCTTGGTCTTGTGACTACACAAATATCCATCATATGATTGTTCATGTTGGATGAATGTCACATAATGACGGAATTTAACAAATATTCCTCATGAGAGCACCTGCGAACGCTGACAGGGCCTTCATATGTATTGTTCTGTGATAGAAGGTAAACACTGGTGTCGTGGATGAATCAATATCTGCCAAAAAAGATGGATGGATGTCTGAGCATAACCTCCGACATTGTGAAACATGGAATGCGTGAAACAACCACATACAGAGGTAATCCGGGTATTAACAATAAATGTGATTAAAATAATAGACAAACAGGAATGCTCTGCCTAGAAGTACGAAGGAGTCATATCGGCAAGAAATAATACATGTGAAATTTTTGAGAACTTATTTATGCATTTTCTGAGATGAGAATATTAAGTCATCATGTATCAAATTCATCATGAGTTTTCATAACATTTAGATTTACTATAATCCAAATTTTTCATGATTTGATTTGCACAAAAACAGCAAAATGGCCATTAGTTGACGAGAAAAGTGGTGGGGTTGGTTGAAGCACCGAAAGACCCGAAACAGACTGTTGATCTCTGCACCCAGTGCCTCCCTCACCTTGCTTTTATTAACCTGCAAGCAATTTTTGATTATGGACATTGGTGTGCCGCCTTTTCATATCACTTCTTGTCCCTGACGAGTTCTCGTTTGGTTTGTCTTTGCTATTCCGATGTTCCAGCACTCAATCACTTGGGGCGTGTTTGCCTGTCAATGACATGGGGCGTGATGCCTGTCAATGACATGGGGCGTGATGCCTGTTAATTTACATGGGATTACAAATGCTAACTATAACATTCCCAAATAATAATTTATTGAAGACATGACACAAGATATTGGATAAACTAGGCTGCATTGCTTTATAATTATTATTATAGTTACTGGCCTTCAGCTCGATCTCGAGCCATGGCAACTTGATGGATGAACACTCTGTAGGAGGATCGATCTTGTGCAGCCTAGATAGGTCCACCAGGGTCTTCTCCAAGCCTAATAGGTCCAACCAGGGCCTTCTCCAAGCCTAGATAATTCTACCAGGGTCTTCATTAAGCCTAGATAAGGTCAACCAGGGTCTTCTCCAATTCTAAATAGATTCACCAGGGTCTTCTCCAAGCCTAGATAATACCATCAGGGTCTTCTCCAATCCTAGATAGGTCCACCAGAATCTTCTACCAAGACTAAATAGGTCAACAGGTTCCTCTCCAAACTAGATAGGTTCACCAGGGTCTTTTCCAAGCCTAGATAATTCCATCAGGATCTTCTCCAAGACTAGATTGGTCTACCAAGGGTCTTCTCAAAATCTTGATAGGTCCACCAGAATCTTGTCTAAGTCTAGATAGGTACCCCAGGATCTTCTCTAGGTCTAGATAGGCCCACCGGGGTCTTCTCCAAGCCTAGATAGATTCATGATGGTCTTCTCCACTGGTCTCTTGATAGTATCAAGCCATCAGGTTGCTGGTCTCTTCCTCTTTTCCTTGTTCTTTCTATTCTCTGACCATGATGTCCTTCTCCAGTGATTACTCTTTTCGTATGATGTGTAGACAAGTCGTACCTTAGTGATCCTTCCAGTTTCATGTCTGGCTTGATGTGTTAGTTCTTCTTGCCATCCAGGTATTGATAACATCCTTCTCCAGCATCACATTTCAAAGGTGTTGATTCTTCCTCTCTCTTGTTCCTTTATCATCCAGGTGTCTCTTCCATATGTTACTACAGTAAAGACCAGACTATGTACGAGCCGTGTCTTCATCACCAGTGAAATGTTCCTTGAATATGTACAAATCCCATCAATTAATGCCAATATACAACTAATGCCAATATACAATATATAATATACAATTGCTTTATTAAAGGGGGTAACAGAATAAAAAACATTTCTTAAAACCAATAAATAATCCAATAAATTAATTTATGAGAAACAAACAGCTTTGTGCATAATTGACTCAAACCATCACAAACACTTATCAATTAGTATAATGACCCACCAGACAGCTGGTGTCAAATCCCTCATAGCATAGCAATTGTGACAAAGTAGAAAGGAGAGGGAGGGTAGTCCGGAGATCTGGTAAGTAAGGTGATCCCGTACTGAAGTACTCATAGAATACATAGATATTCGTAACATGCCTTCTAACCATTTCACCAATGCGGGGATCCTAAAATTTGGCAGCACTGCATCACTAGGAGCTCTTTTCTGCCCAGAAACTAGAAGAATTCCACCAATTCATTGCATACGATCAACCTTAAAAGACTCATAGAGAAATAGAATATATTAGAACTGGGTACAAGAAATCTAAGTGATACAATAACGTAAGAAAAGTATAATTATCCAATCTGAACAGTTAGTTTATGGCACGTCAGGTAAACATTCATTGTGCCTTACTGAATGGTGCGGCATGCAATGTACCCATGTGGTCATATTAAGCCAAGTGCCAGAAACTCCAAAGAGTGAAGAATGACGTAGATAAAAAGTCGGTCATCATGGGAGAAGTTTATCATTATTATTTATTATTACAGCACCATTTATTTCATGGCTTTATATGTAAAAAGTGGTATAAATAGACAAACACAACATACAAGGCACACAATGGTACAAGAGGAGAGAGGACCGTGCCATCGAGGGCTCACAGTCTACAAGGGATAGGTGAGGATATAGTAGGTGAGGAGAGTGGACCCTGCCCACGAGGACTCACAGTCTACAAGGGATGGGTGAGGATACAGTAGGTGAGGAGTGTGGACCCTGCCCACGAGGGTTCATAGTCTACAAGGGATGGGTAAGGATAAAGTGGGTGAGGAGAGAGGACCCTGCCACTGAGTGCTCACAGTCTGCAAGGGATAGGTAAAGATACAGCAGGGGAGGGGAGAGGACCCTGCCCAGGAGGGCTCACACTCTACAAGGGAAGGGTGAGGATACAGTAGGGGAGGAGAGAGGGCACTGCCATGAGTGCTCACAGTCTGCAAGGGATGGGTAAAGATACAGCAGGGGAGGGGAGAGGACCCTGCCCAGGAGGGCTCACAGTCTACAAGGGAAGGGTGAGGATACAGTAGGGGAGGAGAGAGGGCACTGCCCATGAGGGCTCACAGTCTACAAGGGATGGGTGAGGGTACAGTAATTGAGGAGAGAGGACCCTGTTCATGAGGGCGCACAGTCTACAAGGGATGGGTGAGGATAAAGTAGGTGAAGAAAGATGACTCTGCCCGCTAGGGCTCACAGTCTACAAGGGATGGGTGATGAACAGAAGGAGAGGAGAAAGGACCCTGCCCACGAAGGCTCGAAGTCTACAAGGGATGGGTGAGGGTACAGTAATTGAGGAGAGAGGACCTTGATCATGAGGACTCACAGTCTACAAGGGATGGGTGACAATACAGTGGGGGAGGTGAGTGGACCCTTCCCACCAAGACTAACAGTCTGCAAGGGATGGGTGAGGATACAGTGGGGGGAGAGAGGACCCTGCCCACGAGGGCTCACAGTCTACATTAGATGAGTGAGGATACAGCAGGAAGGGAGATGACCCTGCCAGCAAGGGCTCACAGTCTACAAGGGATGTGTGAGTATACAGTGGGTGACAGGGGAGGACCCTGCCCTCAAGGACACAGTCTACAAGGGATGGGTGAGGATACAGCGGGGGAGGATAGAGCTGCTCGTGAAGTGGTATAGTGGAGTGAGGGTTACTGTAGGTTGTAGGTTTGTCGGTAGAGGTGTGTATTCAGATTCCTTTAGTAGAAGATCAGGTGAGTGGTCGGCCTGGGGCAGGTAAGTATAAGCTTTTAGAGTTTTCATATCATAATAAATGTCTTTTTGTGGCAATTTCAATTTGGATTAATCTCATTTACACAGAATTGTACTTTCTGACCGATTCAAGCAAATCTGCCTTAAACAAGGGAAAATCCTCTATGTATCAAATTTTTTTTTAAAAACCACAAATTCTATTCTTCACAATGAAATGAGAGGTAAAGCTGTGTTGTGGAAAGAAGCTAAAACTTTAGGCTCCATTTTTCTTGATTGATCAATTAATACAGAAAATATCAAGTATAAATACAATTTATTTCTTAATATAATATCAGATATCCAATATTGAAGCACGTCCCTGGTTGCCATGGAAAAAAAAACATAATTATGGGTAATATAACACTTACTGCAGAGGGCCCCATGTGGGAGACCATTATGTATACAGAAATAATGTCCCATATGTTTTATTAAAACCATTGATGACATTTTTATAGAAATCTCGCACTTTTTTCTTTTACAAAAGCTGAACTTGGTGACATTTAAGAAATTGAACAGTAAAAAGTAAAAGTATATTACGAAAGAAATTAGGAAACAAAAATAAGAAGATGTATTCCTTGACCTCCCAGCGTGGCAGCGAGTTGGGACGCAGAAGAAGCGTTTGCACAAAAAAACTGATGCTTAAAGTCATTGACTTTAAGGAGATTTTGAGAGGGGAATTATATAGACCCAGATGTTGGCCCAGTGTGGGCACCTTAACAGAGTAAAACTAACAGGCAAGGACAGATAGCATAGAGAGTGAAATGTGTGTATATATCATACAAGAAAACATGGAACATATGGCTTCAGGCAAATGTCAAATTGAATGTAGCTTTATGTAGAATATATTAAGACACGTCTCCCCAGACTGAGAGATACAGATACAATATTATCACCCAAGTCCTTCCTGCTTCATTTCATGCAGAGTGAGGATCTGTTTTTTTAATTCACTTACGGTATATTTCTTATAATGCTTTTCTATATTCCACTGAGTCTAGAAATATGGAAAATGCATTAAATAATGTCATCATTCCGAGGCCGGAATGACTTATCGAACCACTTCTGTCCCAAAAACGTCCAAACTTAAACTCAATTCTCAACTTAGTAACTAAAATGTAACTCCCTTCACGGAAAAAATGGAAATCAAAGTTTTCATTGTAATTGGAATAGACTAAATTTTGAAATGTAACAATGGGTTTTGAGGTTTGTGCTCGGAAGACCCATCTTTGTATATATACTTTGGAAGACACAAATACCAGAGGATGATTCACCTTACAGAATAAAGAAACCTATCCGCCGAATCATGGATTCCAGGAAGGTTTGGCAGGATTTCACAGATTTTTTTCTGGAGTCCGGGAATCTCCTATTATTCCGAAAGCTTGCACTTTTGTGAAAGTTGGCAATTAAATCTTTATGATAGATAGATGGATGGATAGTCATAAGCAAGCGTGCTTGCATTGCTCCATACTCGATGGAGCATCGGGGTTCTCAGGTATGCTCAGGAATCATCCGATTATCGCAGGTGCTCGGATGTGTCATTGGTGAAAGATCAATAACAATGCCGCCTCCCTTCAGTGAACGATGGAGGCCGTCACTCAAGTGAAAGTCGCTTGCAGTCTCGGAATGGCTCTTACCGGGGTAAAAATGTGTTCGGATGCCATTTGTGAAAAAAAACCCCCCTCAATGTGAATGCTCTATTTATGGCTGGCTGTATGTGGATAGAGAGCCGGAGTGCCCAATAATTGACTTCCATCATAATCGTTACTTGTGTAAGGCCTCATAGAGCGTCCGGACCTGCTTGATTTGAGTAAAGAGCATTCGAGCATTTTAGTGCTTGTTCATTATTAATAGATCACTATTGTGTGATCAGAAGGATTTTGATTAGTGAAGATCTTCCGGAAAATTGCTCAAGTTCCCTATTGACATCCACTATGCTAAGTACTCGTCAAGCTGATCCAAACGTTCGACAGCTTGTTATGAGTACCGAGCACTCGAGTAGGCTAGTGCTCACTCATCACTAATTCTGATACCATAACCCATTGATCAGAGAAAAGAAGATACCAGCCCCCAAACCTCCACCACTTTATGCACATGTGCAGCTCATCCTGGACCCAGTTTAATTGAAAGGGGCTGAGCTACAGGACAGGGTACCGCCATGGCCATACTGTCTGCAGCCATCTAAAGCGGTCATAGCTGCTTCCTTCTTATGATCAATAGTGGTCCCAAGAATCAGACCACTTCTTACTGCTTATAAGTGGATATCTCAAGCATCAAACCCCAAACTATCATATATTGATGTCTTATCCAAAAATAAACCATCAGAACATTTTTTAACAATCAAGTTTGAATCCTAACCCTGTCTGTCTATGGGATGTCTCCGATATCGGATCATCGATCCATTCTCTTGAACAGGGGTGTAACTACAATAGGTGCAGGGGTTGCAAGCACACCCGAGCCCTGGAGCTTAGGGGACCCCAAAAGTCCTTTCTGCCTATTGAAAAAGACTAATCCTATCAAAGATTTGCAACAATTTGGGGGCCCCGCTTAAAGCTTCCGCATCGGGACCCATGAGCTTCAAGTTATCTCACTGCTTTTGAATATGAATGAATAATTCCCGATACAGCTCACGCAACTTTTTCTTATAAAAACATATATTTTTTCACAATTTCAGACACCCCTTTTAATGAAAAACATAAAATAAACACATAACAAAAGCTGTGGAATCTTGGTAACTTATTTTGTTTTCCGTATTTCATTATGCCCCTCTCGTTAAGCTTAATTTATCCGTTCTATAGCATCATTCATTTTTGTGCATGTGGAGAGTGTCCTCCAGGGTATTTAAAAAGGAAATAAACTTTCTAATTAACTCCAATTGATTTTTTAAATAATTAATCAATTATCACTTTTTACGGTACTTAACCGCTTCATTTCCTGTACGCTGAAAAGCTGGATCATTGACTACAAAGAGAAGCATGAAAAATGGAAATATTCCCCATCCAAATAAAGAACACAAATCAACGGGATTTTTATTTTAACAAAAAGTTGAGTGAAAGCCAAAGCAGCCACCATTGATTTCCCTATGATGTATCTGAGAAATACGTCAAGTGATAACTGGTCATACTCTACAAAGTCGTCCATAACATGTCCCCTCCCTATATCTCCGAACTAATCTCCCACTATCTTCCCTCACGTAATCTTCGATCCTCCCAAGATCTCTCCTATCCTTCACACTTATTGGTTCCTCACTCAATCACCTCCAAGATTTCTCCCGAATATCCCCCATCCTGTGGAATTCTGCGTCCCAACACGTCTACTTATTCACCAAGCTCGGATCCTTCAGACGGAACCTGAAAACGTATCTCTTCAGGAAAGCTACAGCCTGCAATGACCCTTCTGCTACCAAAGATGGGGCTTCGCCACCACTACCGGAGAGGCCACCTCACCACCACCACCCCTGCACAGCTGCCGCACAACCTGCACCGGAGCTACGACAACCCCCAACCTACTGTCTCCTCCCCATCATCCTATATGTAAGCCCATGAGGGCAAAGTCCTCTCACCTCTGTACCAGTCTGTCATTGTTAATTTGTTCACTGTAACCTATATCTGTATTTTTTACGAATCCCCTTTCAAGTACACCTCCATGGAACTAATGGTGCTATATAAATAATAATAATTCCGGCTTCTGAATGTTGAAGTTTTTCATTCAAAGTCCCGACATCCCATTCACCTGCGGTTACCCAATGGCAGACCACTTTTCGAGGTCTCCACTGGAGCTGTTGGCTGCGTTGGTGGGTTTTCAATAATTTACCCCTGTCAGAGCCATTCATAAAGTGCAAGTGGCTCTCAACGGCTCCCAACACTCCCGTGAAGAAGAGATTGACCCATTTCTAAAACCAAGACCTAATCTACTCTGGTATTTATGGGGTATTTATGGTGTTCCACTTTGTCAAGTCTTTATTTTTAAGGACCATACTGAGTTGTGTTTTTTGCTACGTTTTTGGAGCAGAAATTGGATACGTGCACACAGAGGGTTTTGTTATTTGCTGAGTTATCGACGGAGAATCTCGATGTTTTTAAGGAGTTTTGCATTTTCGAGGAGACTTTGGAAAGTTTCTACTTCACTGTGAATCCATGTGCACATAGACTCAGCGGAATCACCCAGATGTTTTGCTGCTAACATGTATCTGAGGAAGGTTTATCCCACACTGTATAGCTGAAACACATTGTACCCTGACAATTACAGTTTAAAACGTACTAATAAAATTTATCGAGTGGAATACACCTCGCCCTGTCTGGAAGTGCCGCAAGTTATACTCTGGATTTCTTCCTTTATTCCTAGCTCGACCGGTTCCCTAGCAAGGCACCCTCTTCATCAGGAGACGTGCTGCAGACCAGACCGGATGGAGAGGTAACTGGATCTCCTTGGGGACCGATACACTGTATCTGCGAACCACCACAAGGTGAGCGGCACTCCAAATAACCTGACTGTTAAAGTTAAACTCTGCACTTACATACTGCACCTCCTCTTGCTTGTCTCACCATTAGACCCCGGGCAGAGGCTATACTACCTAAGATTTTAATGGAATATGGTAGACCTTGATGGAATATTGTAGACATTGATGGAATAAGGCAGGCATTAATGGAATATGGTAGACCTTGATGGAATATGGTAGACCTTGATGGAATATTGTAGGCCTTGATGGAATATGGTAGGCATTAATGGAATATGGTAGGCATTAATGGAATAGGGTAGACCTTAATGGAATATGGTAGAACTTGATGGAATATGGTAGACTTTAATGGAATATGGTAGACCTTGATGGAATATGGTAGACCTTGATAGAATAAGGCAGGCATTAATGGAATATGGTAGACCTTGATGGAATATGGTAGAACTTAATGGAGTATGGTAGACCTTGATGGAATATGGTAGACCTTGATGGAATATGGTAGGCCTTGATAGAATAAGGCAGACATTAATGGAATATGGTAGACCTTGATGGAATATGGTAGACTTTAATGGAATATGGTAGACCTTGATGGAATATGGTAGACCTTGATGGAATATGGTAGACCTTGATGGAATATGGTAGACCTTGATGGAATATGGTAGAATTTGATGGAATATGGCAGACTTTAATGGAATATGGTAGACCTTGATGGAATATGGTAGACCTTGATGGAATATGGTAGACCTTGATGGAATATGGTAGACCTTGATGCAATATGGTAGACCTTGATATAATATGGTAGGCATTAATGGAATATAGTAGACTTTGATGGAATATTGATACATTAGGATTTATCATCAATATCCAATAGACGTGGGTTGAGATCTTGTGACACCAATTAATCTTTGTGCGAAATACAGTAAAAGAAAGAAGTGGCCAGTTCTTAGTAGTAATGATGAGTTTAAAGATTGATATTTTTTTATTTTAAACTCTTTCTGGCCATCAAAAGACTCCACCAAAATGGTGGCTTACTAACTTGCATTTTTCTGGATTTGTGCAAATTGAATCACCAAACAAATATATTTTGCTATTTGTAAAAAATGTGAAGACATTCCCTGGCTGTTTCTTATGGTATTCACTAATTATAAAAAGTGTCTCTTGCCTCAGAAATGATGAAGCCTGATTTGATAGACTTTGTCACGCAGGACTAAGGAGAATGTCTGGAAACCGTGCATGACAGCGGCGCACGGACCAACGATGTTCGGAGCACTACATAAAGCAACAGATGGGGGAACAAATACAGTGAAGGGCCCTGATCATAGGAAATGGGGGAGAGATGGCCTCCTGCACTCACCTGCGACTGTGCCCTGATCTCCCTACCGTCCCTCTACAGGTTCTTTCAACCCATCGCCGAACAGGATACCTAGTCCCTCACTGGCCCTGATGTTGGCCCTCAATAGGGCATGGCAGGCGGAAGAACTAGTCCCAACCACTGCAATAAACAAAAAGAGGTAAGGGGAGACAGACAGGAAACAACATAAACAACTTCATTCCTGTTGCCACTTTTCTAAGCAGTAGATGGCTTAGCAACTGTCAGGTTTTCCAGAGAGCTTCCTTTTCCTCAAGAAGCTCGGCCAGGAATGAGGTTCGATCACCAGCAAATCATGCTGGGACCATGTGACCATATAAATGGGATGGGAGTGAACATACAGTAGTCACACCTGGGCAAGAAGTAGCTAGCTTTCTAACAACAGAAACTGACATTAACTCCTCAACTGCCAAAGGAAATAAACATGTTTAACATAAAGTCCCAGTACAAACATGAGGCAGAGGCCCCAAACCAGTCACAAGCCTCACAGGTAAATGAGACCATTATGACACAAAGCCGGAGAAAGTATCTGACAATGACTCTAAACAAAGTTTCAATACAAAAAAATCATTCATTTTTTTAAAGGGGTCATCTGGGGTAAATGGTAATTCTGCAGTCATTCTGTATCAATCCTCCCAGACCTGGGAACCGACCACTGTTATGCAGTATGTATGTTCCCAGCCACTGCAGCCAGAGCCCTTGTCTAGTGTGGGTTCTGGGTCGCTCAATAAAATTGTATGGAGCAAGGTTGTTCCCACTAGACTGCCCACTAGTCGTTTGTGCTCGCTCCTTACATTTGTATTGAGCAAGGCTGCGTCCACTAGACGGTCATGCTCACTAGTCGGATGTGCTCGCTCCATACATTTGTATTTAGCAAGGCGGCACCCAATAGATGGTCATGCCCACTAGTCGGATGTGCTCACTCCATACATTTGTATTGAGCAAGGCTGCGCCCAATAGATGGTCATGCCCACTAGTCGGATGTGCTCGCTCCATAAACCTGTATTGAGCAAAGTTGCGTCCACTAGACGGTCATGCCCTCTAGTCGGATGTGCTCGCTTCATACATTTGTATTGAGCAAGGCTGCGCCCAATAGATGGTCATGCCTACTAGTCGGATGTGCTCGCTCCATAAACCTGTATTGAGCAAAGTTGCGTCCACTAGACGGTCATGCCCTCTAGTCGGATGTGCTCGCTTCATACATTTGTATGGAGCAAGGTTGCACCAACTAGATGGCCATACCCACTAGTCAGATGTGCCTGCTCCATACACTTGTATTGAGCAAGGTTGCGTCCACTAGGCGGTCATGCCCACTAGTCAGATGTGCCTGCTCCATACACTTGTATTGAGCAAGGCTGCACCCACTAGACGGTCATGCCCACTAGTCGGATGTGCTCGCTTCATACATTTGTATGGAGCAAGGTTGCACCAACTAGATGGCCATACCCACTAGTCGGATGTGCCCGCTCCATACACTTGTATTGAGCAAGGCTGCACCCACTAGACGGTCATGCCCACTAGTCGTATGTGCCTGCTCCATACACTTGTATTGAGCAAGGCTGCGCCCACTAGTCTTGTTTTGCTGGGAACATGCATACCATATAATTGCAGTCCATCCCGGCTTAAAAGCCCTTGCAGGGCACAGAGCGGACAACCCCTTTTAACTGTTCCACCATCTTAATGTCAAATTCTCTTCTTGACAGTGACATACCCAATTGCCAGACTGATCTCTAAACGTTACAATATCTCACCAGTTCCTCAGTGGAGATCCAAATAAACTTACTTGTCGTCTTTGGAACTGGAGCTAAATATCTCCTTTTCTGGTGAAAGCTCACTGTGTCACATGTTCTCGTTGGATGCGCTTTTGCTACAAAATTATGTAAAACATCTATGTTGCTAGTTCTGGATCCCATAATTTTGACATCGTTTCACTTTGACCTATAATAAAATGATATAATAAAATGAGTTGGGAGAGGTCTACTCTCCAGGGTGGTGTACCCCGCAGAGCTGCCGACCACGCAGCTATTATTGGTCTTGGGGCTGCTGAATAACAGCGACCCCCACATGATGATACAGTAACTGTATTTTGAGGATGCAGATAACACTGAATAGACTAATATAAAATGTATCAGTCACCTCCAGCCTGTGATTGGCTGCAGCAGTCAGGTGACTTCCGTAGCCATTCAGAAAGTCCTTTAAGGTGTAAATGTCATTTCATTGAAAAAAAAACAAAAAAAAAACACAATACCGCCTTGCTTGTTAATGTGTTAATGATGTATCACACAGCAGCTAAGATAATGCTTTTTTTGTGCCATATGACTTATTTTCTCACATTTTTCTGTGCTCTTTTAAAAACTGCAATTTATGGATGTGTGGGCATGGCCAGAAGCTGATAGGGAGCAGTGCAATGTGACAGCAGAAAAGGGGTTAACAGAGATCCTGACTGAGCTTTGTGGAGCCACATGACAGATCAGAAGCTCGTGCCAAGTACAGAGGAGTTTGCAGTGATCCTGACATCTTGACATTGTTTAGCAACTGTAGCCTGAGATAATCTGATACATTGTTTCCTCACCAGCTGCAGTCAGTAGTATTGGCCACACCCCCTCCCTTATATGGTTACATGCCCATATTCAGTGTGAAGACCGATCTGACTGAGAATGAACATATGTCTGCTTCACACACAGTGCAGTGGGGACACTTTGTGAAAGGTTTATGAATGGTTTTCCACCAGATTTCAATTATGAAGTATATTTGAAAGTTAATTATAATCTCTTGCTCTACATTATTATTAAATAAAAGTTTAAATGGCGGTTATGCTTTAAACTATTGAGCATGTCTTCATAATAATGTGTTTCCAAACCATGGTAGTGCTCTGTCATATTAGGCTACTTATACCCTTCACAAACGATGAGGTAAATTAACGTTGATTACTGCATCTCTGGCCTTCATATGTATGTCATTGGCCATATCCCTGCAGTTAAATGGTGCTGTCAATCTCTGACAGCAGCACTTAACAATCAATGACAGGAATTGTGTAATTAACCCCACCCATCGGTGACCCATGTGATTGTGGGGTGCCAAAGGGTTGTCATAACATCCTGGGGGTTGGCTGATGACTCCTGTGCCAGTCATCATGATCCTCCTGTGAACGCTGGCTATGTGCCTCCATTCATAAAAGATTGTGATTTCTGTTATACATTGCAGTGCTCATGCACTGCTCTGTATATCTGTACAGCACAGGCAATCAGATCGCAGCTTAAAGCCCCTTAAGAGACTATTAAATACTGTAAAAAATAAAAAACAATAAGAAAAATAAAAAAACACAAAATGTCAAATCACCCCCCTTTAGTCCCTTTAAAAATAAAATAATCCTACAAAATACACATATTTAACATTTCTAAATTCAGAAATGTACAATCTATCAAAATATAAAATAAATTAATCTGATTGGTAAACAGAATTACGTTTTTTATGGCTCTTGGAGGGGGAAGGGGGACAAGAAATGGAAAATCGCCTGGGGGTGAAGGGGTTAAAACTTTGATTCTTTCTTCTCTTATTTCTTTGCTCGTATGGTAAGACATATCTTAGGCTAGAGACACAGTATGTGAGATGCATGTGTGGTCCTCGCACGAATCTGGCATGACTCATCCGGAACGGCTGCCGTCTCTCTGGACAGGAGCGCGGAGTTGTTTGTGTATCTAAGCAGCTGTCATGCTCCTATCTAGATTGTTGGCAGCCAGGGCCGGCCCTACCGCTGTGCGAGTTGTGCGGTCGCACAGGGCGCCGCCTGCCATGCTTCAAAGGGGGCGCCAGAGAGACGGATATTTATGGTCTCTCTGCGGCTCCCTCCCTACCGGTATTCCCGAGTGTGACTGCCCGGGCTTCATATCGCAGCAAGGGCTGCGTTGTCCAGGCAACCGGCGGGCTGCAGTAGAAGTGAGATAATGATTGTATACACTTACATGCCTGCGTACTTCTGGGCGTCTCCCTGTGTGTGCTGGCACTTGTGGGCTGTGCTCATCATGTCTGCTCTCCCCCTCCCTTATGCAGGCCCCCTCTCAGCCTGCTATAGTGATGTGAGGCTGATCTCGTCATAAAGGGGCGGGGCTAAATCGCGGCATCCCAGTAGCCCCACCCCCTTTATGACGCAATCAGCCTCACACATTATAGCAGGCTGAGAGGGGGCGTGCATAAGGGAGGGGGAGAGCAGACATGATGGCACAGCTCACAAGTGCCAGCACACACAGGGAGACGCCCTCAAGTACCAGGCATGTAAGTGTCTAACATCATTATCTCACTTCTACTGCAGCCACTTTTCACACAAAAACAGTGCTGCTAATGGTTTACTAGGCTGCAGGGGCACATATTAACAATGTATGAGGGTCATCAGAGGTGGTTGGTTCCCTTTAGCTGACAGAAGCGGTAACCCCGAGTCACACTCGGGTTTACCCGCAGGCAGGGCCGGGACGACAACTAGGCGCGCCATCTAGTGCAGGGCGCATTTTTGCCCGCCCCCTGGGAGGCCCCGTGCTGGCCGCCGGCGGCCGCGGCGCGTCGGCCAGAGAGAGAGGAGGGCGGGAGTCCGACTTCCTGTCCCGCGGCTCTGCCCGCCCCTCCTCTCCTCCTCCGTACAGCCAGCGCCCAGCAGACGCACGGGCACGGTGACGGCGGTGACCGGTGAGTGTGTAAAGGCGCGCCCCTCCCCACAGTCCACATACTAGGCCCTGTATTCACCACCACTGGGCCCTGCTGTATACACCACCTCCACCACTGGGCCCTGTATACACCACCAGTGGGCCCTGTATACACTACCACTGGGGCCTGTATATACCACTGGGGCTGCTGTATATACTGCTGGGACCTATATATACCACTGGGGCTGCTGTATATAGTGCTGGGGCCTGTATATACCACTGAGGCTGCTGTATATATTGCTGGGGCCTGTATATACCACTGGGGCTGCTGTATATACTGCTGGGGCCTGTATATTCCACTGGGGCTGCTGTATATAGTGCTGAAGCCTGTATATACCACTGAGGCTGCTGTATATATTGCTGGGGCCTGTATATACCACTGGGGCTGCTGTATATATTGCTGGGGCCTGTATATTCGACTGGGGCTGCTGTATATAGTGCTGGGGCCTGTATATTCCACTGGGGCTGCTGTATATAGTGCTGAAGCCTGTATATACCACTGAGGCTGCTGTATATATTGCTGGGGCCTGTATATACCACTGGGGCTGCTGTATATATTGCTGGGGCCTGTATATTCGGCTGGGGCTGCTGTATATAGTGCTGGGGCCTGTATATACTGCTGGGGCCTGTATATACCACTGAGGCTGCTGTATTACCCCTGGGGCTGCTGTATTACCCCTGGGGCTGCTGTATAACCCCTGGGGCTGCTGTATAACCCCTGGGGCTGCTGTATAACCCCTGGGGCTGCTGTATTACCCCTGGGGCTGCTGTATTACCCCTGGGGTCTGTATATACCACTGGGGAGGCTGCTGTATACCACACTGCTGGGGGCTGTATACCTGTGCTGGGGTCCACCCTCGGCTTATACATGAGTCAATAGGTTTTCCCAGGTTTTGGGGGCAAAAGTAGGGGGGTCGGCTTATACACAGGTCGGCTTATACACGAGTATATACGGGTAGTAATCCTACAATGTCTGCTGGACATGGTACGGGGAGGGTTTATGGCTCAGTTAGTACACTCCATACTTCATGGTATGGGGAGGGTTTATGGCTCAGTACACACTCCATACTTCTTGTTATTAACCAGTTAATGCTCTCTTGTCCACCGCACTGCAGTTTCAAAAGAGGACAACAGCGAGACAAGCAGCAACACGGCGTCAGAGAGTCCCTGACCTCGAAATAGAAGATCCTCAGATCCTGGTATTGTGACATAATATTAAGAATAATACTTTTTGCATTTATATTACACTATGAACTCCACAGCCTCATGTAGATATTGTTTCAGGATCTTTTTTGCAGGTGATTTTCTTTTTATAAATACTTACCGTATATACTCGCGTATAAGCCGAGTTTTTCAGCCCAAAAATTGGGCTGAAAAGTACCCCCCTCGGCTTATACGCGAGTCAGTGCTGTATACCGATGTATACATCGGTACATACCGATGTATACATCGGTATACAGCAGCCCCCGCATCCCCAGTAATCCAGGGCCCCCCCAGCGTCTCTCCGGTCACCTGAAAAGCAAACTATACTTATCAGTGTCCGCTGTCCGCGCCCGCTCGCCTCTGCCCGGTCTGCCGTCTGCGATCCTCCATCTTCATGCGGCGTCTTCCGGGTTCCTGTGCTCGTCGCAGGGAATGACGTCATTCCCTGCGACGAGCACAGGAAACCGGAAGACGCCGCATGAAGAAGGAGGATCGCAGACGGCACTGTCACGGCAGAGGCGAGCGGGCGCGGACAGCGGACACTGATAAGTATAGTTTGCTTTTCAGGTGACCGGAGAGACGCTGGGGGGGCCCTGGATTACTGGGGCCCTGTATACTACCGCTGGGGCTGCAATCTACTACCACTGGGGCTGTATATACTACCACTGGGGCTGTATATACTACCACTGGGGCTGTATATACTGCTGGGGCCCTGTATACTACCGCTGGGGCTGCAATCTACTACCACTGGGGCTGTATATACTACCACTGGGGCTGTATATACTACCACTGGGGCTGAATATACCTGTGGGGCTGCTGTATACTACACTGGGGCTGTATATACCTGTGGGGCTGCTGTATACTACCACTGGGGCTGTATATACCTGTGGGGCTGCTGTATACTACCACTGGGGCTGCATATACCTGTGGGGCTGCTGTATACTACACTGGGGCTGTATATACCTCTGGGGCTGCTGTATACTACACTGTTGCTGTATATACCTCTGGGGCTGCTGTATACTACCACTGGGGCTGTATATACCTGTGGGGCTGCTGTATACTACCACTGGGGCTGTATATACCTCTGGGGCTGCTGGATGCTACCACTGGGGCTGTATATACCTGTGGGGCTGCTGTATACTACCACTGGGGCTGTATATACCTCTGGGGCTGCTGTATACTACCACTGGGGCTGTATATACTTCTGGGGCTGCTGTATACTACGACTGGGGCTGTATATACCTCTGGGGCTGCTGGATACTACCACTGGGGCTGTATATACCTCTGGGGCTGCTGTATACTACCACTGGGGCTGTATATACCTGTGGGGCTGCTGGATACTACCACTGGGGCTGTATATACCTCTGGGGCTGCTGTATACTACCAATGGGGCTGTATATACCTCTGAGGCTGCTGTATACTACCTCTGGGGCTGCTGTATACTACCACTGGGGCTGCTGTATATACCTTTGGGGCTGCTGTATACTACCTCTGGGGATGCTGTATACTACCACTGGGGCTGTATATACCTCTGGGGATGCTGTATACTACCACTGGGGCTGTATATACCTCTGGGGATGCTGTATACTAACTACTGGAGCTGCTGCTGTATATACCACTGGGGAGGCTGCTGTATACTACCACTGGGGAGGCCGCTGTATACTACCACTGGGGGCCTGTATACCACACTGCTGGGGGCTGTATACCTGTGCTGGAGTCCACCCTCGGCTTATACACGAGTCAATAGGTTTTCCCAGGTTTTGGGGGCAAAAGTAGGGGGGTCGGCTTATACACGGGTCGGCTTATACACGAGTATATACGGTATATTGCAGCATGCTTTGTGTGAGGCATTTTTAGGCGTTTTACATTATATGGATAAAAAAAACCACACTAGACAAGTGATAAAGCCAAGCATCATCCTAGCAATGTGTGCCCCAGGTCTCCATGGTTTCACATGACGTTATTTCACATGAGACCTGCAGCCAATCAGCAGCTGTTTCATTATCCCTTCCTTCAAAACTGTGATCCAGAATAAATGAGAGCTGCTGCTGTTCCCTGATTTCCTCGGGATGTCAGTTTTATATGAGGAAAGAGTGAAGGTGCCACTGATTGGCTGCATGTCTCATGTGACATGGTCTGGGGGCACCGAAGGGGAATTTTGCACAGGGCGCAATTTAGCCTGAGGCCGGCCCTGTTGGCAGCCCGTTCTGGATGAGTCATGCGAAACTCATTCGTGTATCTCGCGTGCACCTTGCATACTGCGTCACCCTCCCTCCTCTATAGGCACCACGCTGGGGACTGCAGCAGCCGTGATCTGCATTTATAGTGGTTGTGACTCTCACAACCACACAAGGTGAAGCCTCTGATACCTATTCAGGTCATATTTTATCTCTCAGACCCTTCATCCTCCCTACGTTAATTTTCTGAGATAACGACCTTTGCGTTTCCATAATCATCAACATTAACAGAAATAAACACATGAAATAGATCCCTCTGTGTGTAATGACTCTATATAATAGATGTGTGTCACTTTATGTATTGAATTACTGAAACAAAGTAACTTGTTGATGATCTTCTAATTCATTGTAATTCTGGAATATGCAAATATCGCCCAATCGTTACATCGTGAAAATTGAAAAAAGGAATGAGCCAAAAATGTAAATAGCGGACAAAACGGTGACATCTCGCAAAAGTTCCCCAAATGGAATGAACAACGCCTGATTAATTTCTAATCAAATAAAAAGTGTCGTAATATTGTGGTTCTGGGGCGTTGATAGAACAAAGGCTCGTCAGTACAATGAAGCTGTCAGCGCTCCAGGCGCGCCGCCCGGCCCGGGAGAGGTTCTATTCTATTCTCTTTGATGACCCTATTCTTGTTGAGCTCTTCCTATATTTGCTAGCTGATGGAAAACAATTTGGATAGTGTCCCGTATTGCTCAAAACTATGTAATGCTAGGATAAAAGTGGATAAACGCCAGCGCTGATAGATATATTGTCAGCTCCTCTGGAGAGGCACGGATCCCCAGATATAATAGTAGTTAGAAATGACCCCTTCTGTCAGCAGGAGGAAGTGATTGCGAGATAGAGGTGATTTGTATTGGATGTCACTGAATAGACTACATTATAGGCAAAAGAAGATCTGCATTGTGCTCGACCGCTAATATCCCTCTTCCAATTGCTTCACCCAATATCGGATAAGAAACATTGATGAAAGACAAGTGTAAAATGACACCGGTTAGAGGCTATTTCCAATAAATGAAGATTTTTGTTGTTGTTCATATTTTGGCTTATTTTACAATATACTATTGAACGCCTGATTGTAACCTACGGTCATGATGGTCTCACTTAACTGGTTTAGGGCCTCTGTCTCATGTCTATATTGGGACTTCATATTAAACGTGTTGACAGTTGAGGAGTTGGTGTCAGTTTCTCTAGCTAGTTCTTGTCCAGGTGTGGCTACACTGTGAACACTCCCATCCCCTTCATAGGGTCTCATGCTTTGCTGGTGATTGAACCCATTCCTGGCCAAGCTTCCTGAGGTGAAGGAGGCTCTCTAGGAGCTAGGCAGTAGGCGTGAAGTTGCCTGTGTTCTTTCCCTGTCTGTCTCCCCTTTCCTCTTGTTGTTATTATTGTAGTGGTTGGGACTAGTGCTCCTCCCGCCGGCCATTCCCTATTGAGGGCTAACATCAGGGTCAGCGAGGGACTAGGTATTCTGCTCGGGGACCGGTTGAAAGAATCTGTACAGGGATGGTAGGGAGATCAGGGCACAGCCACAGAAGAGTGCAGGAGGTCGCCTCTTCCCCATTCCCTATGAGCAGGGCCTTTTGCTGTATCTGTCCCGCCGGTGTCTCGCCATCTGTTCTTTAGTAGAGTGCGCCGGTCATCGGTGGTCTGTGCGCCACTGTCACACTTGGTAGCTGGAAATCCCCCTTAGTCCAGAGTGACACCTACATATATCCTTATCGGACAATTTATCATGCAGTCTAATCAAGGGACTTCCAGTTCCAGTGGGCAGCTGACTTCATTATTTTCAATGATATTTTTGCTTAAGTGTTAATTCAAAAGGGTTTTCACTGCATCGGAAGTAAACGGAAGTATTGCCTCCATTATGTAGTAATGTCCCATATGCCCTATCCATGGCCCCTTCCTGAACTATATGTCCCCCACCCTGGTTTATATGTCTCTCATCCTGGTATGTATGTCCCCATCCTGGTATATATGTCCCTCTTCTAGCTATATATAGATCCCTATCCTGGTTTATTTAATCCTCCATCCTGGTATATATGTCTCCTATCCAGGTATATATGACAACATCCGGTTGTATATAATCCTCCATTCTGAAATATATGTCCGCCATCCTGGTATATAAGTCCCACATCTTGATATACTGTATATTTCCCCATCCTGGTCTCCATCCTGGTATATAGATCTCTCATCTTAACATATGTCCTTATCCTAGTATATATCAGTCATCCTGGGCCCCTTTCTGGTAAATAAGTCCCCATCCTGGTATATATGTTTCCCATCCAGGTATATATGTCCCCATCCTTATATATAATCCTCAATCCTGGTGTATATGTCCCCCATCTTGGTATATATTTCCCCTTCTTGGCAGCAGATGTCAATGTGCCTGCACCCATGGTCGCAGGGATGCTGATGTCAGCGGGAGGCCTCAGTTTGGCTGGTGTTTGTAGGTACCCAACTTTCAGCTGAATGTCCTCTGATGCACATCCAGCTGAAGTAGGCGATGGAGGTCAGCGAGCCTTCTCCACCCCTAAGCCTAGTTGCGACCTCTGAGACCGTGATCGCTACACCCCTGCGCAGACCAAAAATGGGGCAATTAGCTTCATGAGTATTTAGGTATTTGGCGTTCTAGCAATAACTGCATCACTGGAGTCTACTTTGTGCTCTGTTGATTGTTAAATGACAAACCCCGCTCTGCTTTACAGCTGGACCCCGCTCTGCTTTACAGCTGGACACCACTCTGCTTTACAGCTGGATCCCGCTCTGCTTTACAGCTGGACCCCACTCTGCTTTATAGCTGGATCCCACTCTGCTTTACAGCTGGACCCCGCTCTGCTTTACAGCTGGACCCCGCTATGCTTTACAGCTGGACCCCGCTCTGCTTTACAGCTGGGCCCCGCTCTGCTTTACAGCTGGACCCCCCTCTGCTTTACAGCTGGACCTCACTCTGCTTTATAGCTGGACCCCACTCTGCTTTACAGCTGGACCTTGCTCTGCTTTACAGCTGGACCCCGCTCTGCTTTACAGTTGGACCCTGCTCTGCTTTAAATCTGGAACCCCACTCTGCTTTCAAGCTGAACCCCACTCTTCTTTACAGCTGGACCCCGCTCTGCTTTACAGCTGGACTTTGCTCTGCTTTACAGCTGGGCCCCACTCTGCTTTAAAGCTGGACCCGCTCTGCTTTAGAGCTGGACCCTGCTCTGCTTTAAATCTGGACCCCACTCTGCTTTACAGCTGGACCCCACTCTGCTTCATAGCTGGACCCCGCTCTGCTTTACAGCTGGACCCCACTCTGCTTTACAGCTGGACTCCACTCTGCTTTACAGCTGGACCCCACTCTGCTTCATAGCTGGACCCCGCTCTGCTTTACAGCTGGACCCCACTCTGCTTTACAGCTGGACCCCACTCTGCTTCATAGCTGGACCCCGCTCTGCTTTACAGCTGGACCCCGCTCTGCTTTACAGCTGGACCCCGCTCTGCTTTACAGCTGGACCCCATTCTGCTTCATAGCTGGACCCCGCTCTGCTTTACAGCTGGACCCCACTCTGCTTTACAGCTGGACGCCACTCTGCTTTAGAGCTGGACCCCGCTCTGCTTTACAGCTGGACCCCGCTCTGCTTTACAGCTGGACCCCGCTCTGATTTACAGCTGGACCCCGCTCTGCTTTACAGCTGGATTCCGCTCTGCTTTACAGCTGGACCCCGCTCTGCTTTAGAGCTGGACCCCGCTCTGCTTTACAGCTGGACCCCACTCTGATTTACAGCTGGACCCCGCTCTGCTTTACAGCTGGACACCGCTCTGCTTTACAGCTGGACCCCACTCTGCTTTACAGCTGGACCCCGCTCTGCTTTACAGCTGGGCCACGCTCTGCTTTACAGCTGGGCCCCGCTCTGCTTTACAGCTGGGCCCCGCTCTGCTTTACAGCTGGGCTCTGCTGATATACCCTAAAGTGAAAGTCCTGAAAAACACAATGAAAATACTGTACAATAGAAATGATTGAGCACAATCAGGGCTTCTCAAAGACAACTAACATGATTACCGTGTGACTGTAAGGATATTGTGGAGCTCGTCTTAAAGAGCAATATTGCAGATTTATTTCCAAAGATAGAAAAAAGTGGCACTCACTATCCAACAAAAAAGAGTCTTTTATCAGGTATTCAATAAAAACATGTTTGCTGGAGGACGTGGATAGTGACATGGACGACGGCTATTTTGCATGTACAAATGCTTCAGTGGTTCCTAATCATTAGGACCATAATGCTACCCACATTGTCCTGTGACCATGCTTTTATTGAGTATCATGTATAATGAAGGACACTTTTTTACTAGATACTGACAGCCACTTTTTTCTATCTGTACTGACAAACTCAGCTCTGCTGTTCCAAGGTGCACACCTGCAGTTTTAAGGTGTCCTTCTGCACACTCAGCTCTGCCGTTCCATGATAAGTGATATCCGCACACTCAGCTCTGCCGTTCCATGATAAGTGATATCCGCACACTCAGCTCTGCCGTTCCATGATAAGTGATATCCGCATACTCAGCTCTGCCGTTCCATGATAAGTGATATCCGCACACTCAGCTCTGCCGTTCCATGATAAGTGATATCCGCACACTCAGCTCTGCCGTTCCTTGATAACTGATATCCGCACACTCAGCATTGCTGTTCCATGGCTCAGATGTCACCCAGCTTATCCAGCTCCTATATCCCATTGAAAGTGCCAACTGCATGCTCAGTTCTGCTATTCCATGTAATATCCAGCTTGACTGATCTACACCTCAGTCTGGTCCGTGCTGCTCATCCTCAGCTATGGCTTATAGGGTCCATCCTACCAGGTGAGACCTAACACAACCATTTAGAAATAGGGAGATTGATGTCTCTGACTTTGCAAGTAACTAGTGATGAGCGAGCCCTACCATGATTGGGTGCTTGGTACTGAATGAGAGCGAATGGATGAATGGATGGGTGCGAGTCAAATCCGGGGTATAATGGAAGTCAATGGGGCACTCGAGCATTCTTCTCTGGACATCTTCCATAAAAATGCTTGAGTTCCCCATTGACTTCAGTTATACTTGGGTACTCAAGTCGCACCCGTCCGAGCATCCAACTGCTTTTAACAAGTTCTGAGCACCCGAACTTGGTAGTGCTCACTCATCACTACACATATCCCAAGTCATGGTCAAGGCCTTTAAAGGTGTTAAATATTGACTTACTAGAAAGCACCTACAGATGTCATTGGGATGGAAGTGTTCTTCTTTCTGGAGTAGAGCTCGATTGCCTCAGGGAGCATTGTGCAAGGAGAGCCGAGAAAAAGGGATATGATGACGAGGCTCTCAAAACCCAGAGTCAGCACTATAGAAGGTGAAAAAATGGGGGAAAATCATCAAATTGGGAGTCTGAAGTCCAACTGGGTAGAAAGCAGCTATATCACCCTATCACCAGGAAACAGATGCCAACCGGCACACCCAGGGGCGTAACTACAACAGGTGCAGGAGTTGCAATCACACCCGGGCCCTGGAGCCTAGGGGGCCCCAAAACTCCCTTTTGGTCTATTGCGATTGAACATTTGCAATAACTGGGGCCCCGTTGGAGCTTTTGCTTCGAGGCCAATGAGGGTCAAGTTGCGCCGCTGGGCACACCTCTTTTTACGTTGATAAAGGGCATCCTGATTCCCCAAAATGCGTTGCTGTCTACAGCATTTTATATGTTTTATTACCACACAGCTCATATTTATTGCTTTTGTACTTATTTTTAGTTTTTGTCGGGAAATAAACTCCTTTTAGCTTTCTACCATTGTGTGTGGCGCCTTTTATATCCTCTACACGTCCAATATGGAATCAGCATAGGATTTAATGTATTTTTTATTTTATTCGCTTATTTAGTTATTTTATTTATTTTATTTTATTTTTTTAACCCCTTCCCTTTCCAGCAAAATGGCGGAATAGCAAAAAAATAATGAATTTGAGGGAATCAGAATTTTTTGGTAAAATTTAAAGCAAATTTGGCTTGCCAAGGATGAGCTCCGTCACTTGCAGTCATAACCCTTCATCCTCCCTGGGGACTGCAGCAGCCGTGATCTGCTTTTATAGTGGTTGTGACTCTCACAACCACACAAGGTGAAGCCTCTGATACCTATTCAGGTCATATTTTATCTCTCAGACCCTTCATCCTCCCTACTTTAATTTTCTGAGATAATGACCTTTGGGTTTCCATAATCATCAACATTAACAGAAATAAGCACATGAAATAGATCCCTCTGTGTGTAATGACTCTATATAATATGTGTTTCTCTTTATGTATTGAATTACTGAAATAAATTGACTTTTTGATGATAGTCTCATTCATTGTGACGCTCCTGTATACCGGTATCTTAGTATTCCAGAATTCCGCTGTTTTTCATTACATTGTTTCCTATTTGTTGTCTTCAACAGTTTTCTCGGAACCCAACAACCACTAGGCATATACATGTACAGTTATCCTGGGGATGGGAGGATGAATATTTACAACTATGTCATGTTCTGTATCCATTATAGCCCTGGTTCTCTCATCGGGCGTAGTTGAGTTTTCTTCTGTGACTCCCGGTGTGAGTCCGGGTCAGCGAGGACGTGTTATAAACGTATCTGTCATAGAACCTCTCTGGGTCTAAACACAGAAGGCTCCACATAAACACAATGTAGCACTGTCCTTTCTTCTGTTTAACATATGAAAAAGTTTGTACAAGTTGATGAATGGAGGGCGTCGAGACTTCCAACGCTTCACCGTATTTCACACACTTTATTCGTCCCTGTGTATTACCAATGAAATGTTAGTTTAATCTATCGCGGCCCTGAATTTACAAACCCAGACCGGCTCTGTTTATTCCAGGCACCGTCTTCCTCCGAGCACGAAAAACATTGACTAAGTCTTCCCCTCCATCATCGCAGAGTCTTTTGCAGATCTTGAGAACGCAGACGACCTCTCGTGAATATGGACTTTGGGACTGTAAACAATACAATAGGTCTTTGACCCCGGTCCGGACCCCGGAGACCCTCTCCAATTAGATGCAATGAATAGAGAACTCTACACGTCATTATCATATGGTAATAACTAAAGGGCATTCCCAGGCTGTCTACATGTGCTATTATATTACTGGAGGGGGGGGGAAGGCTTAATGTATTCCCCGTTTGGGGGGTCTTGTGACTAATAATTAGCCATACTGCTTCATGTATCCCAATCACTAGTATTGGAGAGATAACTCACACCCCTATAAAGGTTACATTATGATAGACGATATTCCGAAATCCCAAAAATAATTTGAATTTCCACCGATTCAATTTAACGAAACATCGGAGCTGAGATTCTGTACCCGAGAACTGCAACGACCCGGCTCCGTCCACAGTAAACGTCCGGACCTGGAACATTTGATATTGATGACCTCTCCTCGAGAAAGGGTGACCTTATCTTAGTAATGGACATCCCTTTTAAAGCACCCCGGCGGTGGGTTTTAATTTCAGCACTGTAGTGTAGTGGTGCTTAGATTGTGGTGCCCATCACACACTCACCTTACAGCGGCTTCATGTCTTCCCTATCCCACTCCGGCATCTTGTGCCCATAACGTCTGACTGACCAGAAGAAACAACTTCACAAGAGCTCAATGCTAATCTATGACAGAAAGAATAACGCCATAACAGGGCCTGAATAAAGCCAGAATAAAGCCAGGACAAGGTCAGAATGAAGACAGAAGAAGGCAAAATGGAGGGGTGGCAGCTTAGCATAAGAACTGCACACTGATAAGGCTTTCATAGGGAGCCTGTCCCATAGATATGTAACATACACAGTGACTGAACAATAGCCTATTAGTGACGGCAGGTAGGGCGATCTAGATAACACTATATGAGTGTATCTCACAGGACAGGCTCACCAATGTAGCACCTACACCCTGCAACAATGTATAAAATGTGCATAACAAATGTCAGGTATAAGTTGAGATTTTGGCCCAAAATATAGAAGCCTTCAACCCATCATATCAGTGTCATGGTGTTGTCGTACCTGGAAGTGTGTGGCGGAGTCCGGTGGAGTCCGGTGTGTGGCCCCCGAGTCCCTGACACAATCCGAGCAGAGATAATAATGAGACCAGTCTGCACCATTGATTAATGAAGGCGTGTAATGACTCCGGAGCACAGAGGCCGTTACGCACTGACTCAGTTTCGGGCTTCGGTCTGTAGATCGGAGACTTCACTGCGAACAAAGAGAGAAAAATGTTTTCTCAGCAAAGGAAATTGTCATTTTTTATGATGAGACGGGAAATAACTGTGTTTTCAGGTTACGGCAAAGAGACATTTTGTGCTCTTTGCTCTCTCAAGGCTGATGATATTATTACATTTCAGTTCTGCAATATTCCACTTAATGAGATCGCAAAACTAGTTTATATCGAATCTCTGAATAATAGCGGAGCTTCAATCAGACCTGGAAGAAAAGTGTGAGAGCAACACCTATCTACAGTATTATCTATCTATCTATCTATCTATCTATCTATCTATCTATCTATCTATCTATCTATCTATCTATCTATCTATCTATCTATCTATCTATCTATCTATCTATCTATCTATCTATCTATCTATCTATCTATCTATCTATCTATCTATCTATATCTATCTATCTATCTATCTATCTATCTATCTATCTATCTTTATTATCTATCTATCTATCTATCTATCTATCTATCTATCTTATTATCTATCTATCTATCTATCTATCTATCTATCTATCTATCTATCTATCTATCTATCTATCTATCTATCTATCTATCTATCTTATCTATCTATCTATCTATCTATCTATCTATCTATCTATCTATCTATCTATCTATCTATCTACCTATCTATCTATAGGGGCCGTCACACTCTACAATATATGTAACAATGTCCCTGAAACGTCCCGAGTTTTCCGTTTGCGTGTGACAGGTCGATCTGCCTAGTGATAAGTGATCTGATCGTTAATCGTAGATATGAGATCCGGACCCCACATCAGACGATGATGTGATTGGTGATATGATTTAATCTATTTATGCTATATACAATTCTGTAACAGTGATTGTTTCATTCATCGCTACTTTCTATATTTTGAGATACTTTATTTTGTATTTTGCTGATTTGATGATATCAGGGCCGGTTTTAGGCAAAGTGGGGCCCTAGGCAAAAGGTTAAAGTGGGCCCTAAATGCTCAGGCCCCTTTCACATCTAACGCTTTGCTGCATTTTGCTCAATTTGCATTTCCATGCGTTTTTACCGCAAAAACGCATCAAAACGCATGCGTTTTTGTTCCCATTGATTTTAATGGAAACACATGCAAAAACGCTGCCCAAAACATCGGGGAAGACGTTTTGTGCTGCGTTCGCAAAAATGCATGCGTTCCATTGAAATCAATGGGGGAAAAAACGCTAGCGTTTTTAATGCGTTTTTAGCGGTAAAAAACGGCTAGAAAGGCAAATTTAGCAAAACGCACACCAACCTTAGATGTGGAACAGGCCGTAGTTATATGGTAAGAGTGACTTCATAAGTTGATTATCTAGGTCAGAATAAGAACATACTGAACATCATTTTTATTTCAATCATAAAAAAAAAAACTGAAATTTGTAAAAAAAAAAAAATATTTTTTTTTTATTTTCCGAGACCCATGATGTTTTCATTTTTGAAGATACATAGATATGTGAGGGGTTACTTTATGTGCCCTGAGCTGACATTTTTACTGATACCATTTTGAGTCAGATACAACATTTTGATCGCCTTTTATTGCATTTTATTGTAACAACGTGGTGGCCTAAAAAACATAATTCTGGCGTTTTTATTTTTTTCCCATTACGCCATTTACCAATTGGATTAATTTACTTCATATATTGATAGCGTAGATTCTTACGAACGCAGCGATACCAAATATGTGTATTTTTACATTTTTTTTACTCTTCTATTGCTATTTTCAGTTCAGCTCCTTTGGGGGCCCCTAAGAGAGTGGGGGCCCTAGGCAACTGCCCAGTCTGCCCCCCCCCTAACGCCGGCCCTGACGGTACCCTAAGTGACATTTTAGCAATACCAGAATTTTTTGCTCAATCTAGTAAAGTACAAATTATGATCTTCATGTAGTAATGTCCCCAACCTGGTCTCCATCTTGTAGTAATGTCCCCATACTGGTCCCCATTGTATATTAATGTCCCCCAAACTGATCCTCATCATGTAGTAATGTCCCCATCCTGGTCTTCTTGTAGTAATGTCCCCATCCTGGTCCCCATCCTATATTAATGTCCCCCATCCTGGTCCTCCTCTTGTAGTAATGTCCCCATCCTGGTCCTCCTCTTGTAGTAATGTCCCCATCCTGGTCCTCCTCTTGTAGTAATGTCCCCATCCTGGTCCTCCTCTTGTAGTAATGTCCCCATCCTGGTCCTCCTCTTGTAGTAATGTCCCCATCTTTTAGTAATGTTCCCTCCCTTGTCATCTTGTAGTAATGTCCTGGGTCTCTGTTCTTTTTGTTCTCTCGCTCACACACACACACACACATAGGGCTTGTCCACACACCTGCGCTTTCAGTATTTAGCACTTCTGCGCTAAATACTTAGGCTTTGACAGAGAAGCAGAGGTGCGTGTATGCGGCCGCTTTTAGCAGACGCTGTCCCTGGTTACCCGATGTGTATCGTGGTAACCAGTTTATACAGCAGCCTGCATAGTGTGCGCTTATCCAGAGCGCACAGGGAAACACTGCAAGCAGCGTTTCCCTGTGCGCCCGGGATAAGCGCACACTATGCAGCCTGCTGTATGAACTGGTTACTGGTTACACGAAGCGCTAAATACTGAGAGCACAGGTGTGTGGACAAGCCCATATATACACACCCGCACATTCACACACACACACACACACACACACACACACACACTCACATACATCCACACATACATCCTCAGACATATTCACACAAACACATACACACTCACACATTGACACACTTACATAGGGCCATATCTGGAGTTCCTGCCGCCCTAGGCACTTTCAGCGGTCACGTTCCCCTTCCCCCCCCCAGGCTGCTATCTTCAGCTGTAACAGCGCCTTACCTGACTCCACTCTTCTCATTCCGGCAGCTTCTTCCTCTGTGGCTCCCAGTCTTCCGCTTGCTGGCAGCAGCCGGCACCAGCCTGCACCCGGCAGCCGGCACCAGCCAGCACGTTGCACCAGCCTGCACCCGGCAGCTGGCACCAGCCAGCACATGGCACCAGCCTGCACCCGGCAGCTGGCACCAGCCAGCACATGGCACCAGCCTGCACCCGGCAGCCGGCACCAGCCAGCACGTGGCACCAGCCTGCACCCGGCACCAGCCGCCGGCGATGTGCCGCTCAGGCGGCGCAGGAATACACTCACACATATACATACACTCACACACATATACACACTCACATACAAATATACACGTACACACATATACACACTCACACATACACACTCACTCACATATACACACAAATACTCACACATATACACACAAATACACTCACACATATACACATACACACTCACTCACATATACACACAAATACACTCACTATTATACACTCACTCACATATACACACAAATACACTCACTATTATACACATACACACTCACATATACACACAAATACACTCACACATATACACATACACACTATTATACACACAAATACACTCACTATTATACACATACACACTATTATACACACAAATACACTCACTATTATACACATACACACTATTATACACACAAATACACTCACTATTATACACATACACACTATTATACACACACAAATACACTCACTATTATACACATACACACTATTATACACACAAATACACTCACTATTATACACATACACACTATTATACACACAAATACACTCACTATTATACACATACACACTATTATACACACAAATACACTCACTATTATACACATACACACTCACTCACATATACACACAAATACACTCACTATTATACACATACACACTATTATACACACAAATACACTCACTATTATACACATACACACTCACTCACATATACACACAAATACACTCACTATTATACACTCACTCACATATACACACAAATACACTCACTATTATACACATACACACCATTATACACAAAAATACACTCACTATTATACACATACACACTCACTCACATATACACTCACACATACTCACATTCTCTCTCTAACACTCACTCATACACACCTGATGCCCCAGGCCATTATATATGCAGCCGCCGCGGTACCGCTTTACTGTGACAGGTACCGCCGGCTCAGCTCACACAAGCGCCTTCGCGCCTGTACATTCACGGAAGCAGGCGGCCGGCGGACCAATCAGAAGCCTCCTGTGACGTCACAGGCAGCTTGGTCCGCCGGCCGCCTGCTTCCGTGAATGTACAGGCGCGAAGGCGCTTGTGTGAGCTGAGCCGGCGGTACCTGTCACAGTAAAGCGGTACCGCGGCGGCTGCATATATAATGGCCCGGGGCATGCATTTTTCTTTCATGGAGCCCCGGGCCGCAGTAAGGAGCGTGGCGGGCCGCGAGTTTGAGACCCCTGCTATAGACGATAGAATCAAAGCACACGTATAAGGGTTTCTTTTGCTTCAAAGTGAGAAGTTTATTGAGACACAGTCAGTACTAAGGAAAGCTCTGCTGTATGTGGGGGACTCTGCTGTATGTAGGGCTGGGGTACTGTATATGGGGGGGTCTGCTGTATGTGGGGGTGCTGAATATTGGGCTGGGGTGCTGTATGTGGGGGTGCTCTGCTGTATATCGGGGTGCTGTACTGTATATTGGGCTTCTGTGCTGTATATGGGAGTACTGTGCAGTTTATGGGGGTGCTGTTCTGTATATGGGGGTACTGTGCTGTTTATGGGGGTGCTGTTTATAGCATAGCCTCGTATAACATAATTAGCCCAAGACAGCCTCAAGGAGGATATATATATACTAGATGAGTGCCTGATGCTATCACATCGGAGGGCAAGGATCGGTGCGGCGGCGGGATGCGGGATGCGGGGGGGCAGCTAATTGGACACACACACACCTACACACACAGATCTACACACAAAGACACACACCTACACACCCCCTTCCGGTCTCCCCCGGTCTCACCCATCGTTGATGGAAGCTTGAACCGGGAATGAGGTGGTCAGCGCAGCATGGAGGCTCGGTGGTCAGCGCAGGATGGAGGGGGTTAATGTTGGAGGTCACTGCGAAAGACACTGAGGGTGAAGGTGCTGGACTGGCCGAGCATCTTCAGACCTGAACCCTATGGAGCATCTATGCTGCCTTCTCAAAAAGAAGGTGGAAGAGCGCGAGGTCTCTATAGTACATCCACCATCTTCGTCATTATGAAGGATGAAGAGGATCCAGCGAATCCTGTGAAGGTCTAGTGACCGCCAGGTCCAAGAGAGTTAAGGTCGTGCTGGTAAATAATGGTGGCCACACAAAATATTTTAGCAAAATTTGGCCTTTTTCCCTTAGGGTACCTTTACACGCCGCCACAGGAAGGCAGAAACTGCCAGGCACTGGGGACAATTGTGCCTGTTGCCATGAAATTACTACGAAATGGCGGCATGTAAATAGGGAAATTCCTCCGGTGTCCTACAGTTCCTTCGAATACCTGTGTCTGAGCCGTGCTCAAAAACAGGAAGGCACAATACCTGTGGTAGTGGCGTGTAATCGGGGCACAGGCAAGGTATTTGCGTGGCCTAGCGAATTCCCAGGGGCGTGCCACGGCGTCATGGATACCGCGCACCATCAGCGATCATTGGTGGAGGCTCCTGCGTTACGATTGGCTGTCCCTTCACAGGGCGCCATATTTAAAGAGCTATCCATTCACAGTCCACAATTGCAATGGCGTCATGTATTAGGCAGCTTTCCTGCGCAGGCTGGCCAATCATGACACTATTGCATTGTCCAATCAATGCTTGTGCATCACGGAATACACAACTCTGTTACGCCTATGTACTTACGGCGCGAAATATGTACGCCCATATTCCTTTGTGGTAGCGGCGTGTGAAGTAGCGAAGGTATTCTACAGGGAATAAGCCGCGGCACCCGTCGGCATTTCCGGGGAACAAAGATGCCTTCAGTGGAGCAAGTTGTGGCGGCGTGTATATGCGGCATCGGCGATCGGTATCCACCATTAAAAACGTGCGCATGCACATGCGGTGGATACCTATTGCTAGCCGCTGTGGCGGTATGTAAAGGTACCCTTAGGGGTGTACTCATTTTTATTTCCAGTGGTTTAGACATTAATGGCTGTGTTGAGTTATGTAGGCGACACCACAAGCTTCACACTGACTACTGTACATTGTATCAAAGGGTCAGATCTTCAGAAAAGATAGAATTATTTACAAAAATGTGAGGGGTGTACTAACTTTTGTGAGATACTGTATATGTATATATTATGATATAACATATTACTCTGTTACTGGACTTGTAACATAGTATAGATGTGTATAGACACTACAAGTCCCAGCATATCTGTTGGGGGAATTCAGCCTGAATAGAAGTTAGAAAACGCCGCGTCATGAAATCACGGGAACCAATTTCTGCTGCATTTGTCATTTATTATCTCCGGCCACTTAACGATGATTAATGATTATTTTTATTCTGATACATTGATCACAGGTGGATGATTTGTTCGGAGCCATCGCTGGCGGGAGACGTCCCCTTCTCACTTCTCAGGGAGATTCCTGCGTCTGTGAACGGCAAACAGAAAAATACGTCAGATTCCGCCTCTAGATCATTCCTACTCAAAATCGACAAATATCCCAAAATGAGAAATATTCTGTTGTTCCCTGAAAGGAGCGCGCCGCAGAGGACACAGTCAGTCACCGGGCTGATTTAGGGTAACTTTGTTGCCCGTAGCAACCAATCACAGCTCAGGTTTTGCTCCTAATGCAGCTCGGAATGTTACATTGTTGATGGTTGCTAGGGGCAACAAGACCAGTTCTGCTGCTAAATCTGACAATGAGGTATGGCATGATCATGTCAAAGATAGCCAAAAAGAGAATCCCTGTGTCCTCCTCCGCCCTCCTTAGCCTATTTACTAACAGTCACCTTTTGTCAGGACAGATGGAGCAAACCCAAAGTGTGTTTTGGGGGTTAGTCCTTAACCATCAAGATTGTTGGCTTTAAAATATTGCATATTTTTCATTTGGCAATAAATCCCTGGCTTTGCTTGGACTACTGCATTGGTTGATGTGGGCAACAAGTTTGTTGTTTTGACAAATGAGGCTCCGAGGGGGTGGAGCCATGAGAGAAGCAGCCAATGAACACCTAAACGGTAATGCTAGTGTCATACTCCACCCAATAGGATCATATACTATCCTAATATGGATGTTCCACAGTGGTTTTAGCCAAAAATAAGATAACCATCAACAGGACTGCCTTTCTAGATAAAGAGCTCACTTCTAGCCTTCCCCAAAGTCTCCCAAGTTAGCAGCTGAGTGGAATGGAGGAGATTGGTGTTTATCAGCAGCCATATTGGTTATCCCTCAGATCCATTCTGTCTAAACATTTTTCCTCCTATTTTGTGTCGTTTTATTTCTTTACCTATTCCATGGGTCACGTGGTGACGACGGTGACCCCTCCTCCTGATCCTCAGTCGCGCTTCTATAACTCCTTCTAGACGCCATGTTGATATTGTAATGTTGTTTTTCTCAGGAGCCGGAGCTGAATGAGGCTGATGAATGCAGGATTCCAAATAGAATGTTCAGAAGTGCGATGACATCACGGCTTCATGAAAAGTTACAGATCGCTTAGGTCATCCAGCCACACCCGCTTGCTCTGTCATTGCTTTATGAGGTCACAACAGTCTGTGGCTATAAAACTCCCTCCAGAGCCCAGCAGCCATCATTCATCATCTGTCTCCTGGTCTGTCAAGAAAAGAAACAACTGTGCCTTCAAGAATGAGGGAAGAACATAGCGGACCCAGGAGACGACGCAGAACCTGAAGGAGCCCCCAAAAATGCCGTGCCCGTAGAACAGGCAAATATATATGCCACATCTAGCATCTCTATGTATAGTTTGTTGGCAGAATATTAACTCATGTTTTCTCATTGCAGTTCATAGACGCAGACGCTGCCACGTCAGACAATAGAGATGAACAACGGACGGCATGAAGAGAGGTCTCCCCACAGTGAATATTGAGAAAAAAGAAAAAGAAAAAAAAAAAAAAACCCACAGTGAATATGTGAATATTGAGGAAAAAAGAAAAAAAAAAAAAAAGAAGCCCCCACAGTGAATATGTGAATATTGAGAAAAAAAGAAAAAAGAAAAAAAAAAAGCCCCCACAGTGAATATGTGAATATTGAGAAAAAAAGAAAAAAGAAAAAAAAAAAAAGAAGCCCCCACAGTGAATATGTGAATATTGAGAAAAAAAGAAAAAAGAAAAAAAAAAAAAAAAAAAAAAAAAGCACCCCACCTAGCCAGAATCGTACTCCACACTGATGAGGGGCAAAACCCCGAAACAGCTACCGAGCTGAATACCTACCTGATTTTGGTATTCCAGCTGTCTGTGGATTGATACCTGGTTTTGGTGTTGGTTGGTCCCATGTTTGAGACTCCTAAATGAGGCTCTACAGACTCTATCTGCATATTTGTATTTCCCGGGGGGATTGTCCCCTAGGAAATACATATATGTAAATAGAGTTCGTGGAGCCTCGTTTAGGCGTCTCAAACATGGATTTCACTGTGTTTGAGCGCTTTAGCCGGCTGCCCGCAGTGTTTCCTTGACTGGTCTCCCTGAGATCAGTGATTGTTTCATGATGTTAATGAAGTCACGTCTCAAGTATTGTACTTTCTCATCAACCCTCATGAATGAACCGAAAAAATCTGAGGGGGCAAAACTCAAATCTCTGTGTCCAGTGATGATTTTATAGTAACTGTATCACTTAATATTGAGCAGAGTTAAAGGGAACCTGTCAGGTTTTCTGTTTCCATTGAACCATGAGTCGTCCTATGCACATATATTCCCTGCCTAACTGATGGAGATGTCTCCCCTTAATAAAGTCAGATCTCAAGCCCTGAACTTCCTCATCAACCCTCATGAATGTACAATAGACAGAACCGAATAAATCTGATGGGGGGAAATCTCAAAACTGTGTCCAGTGATGATTTTATATTAATTGTATCACTAAATATTAAGCAGAATTAAAGGGAACCTGTCATATCCTCTGTTCCCCGAGTTCTGTAAGTAGTTCTGTGCACATACTATAATCCCTGCCTAACAGTCCCTCTATGTAGGAACGTACATAGCCAGATCTATAGAAAAAGTATTTCTAAAGACCACTCATTAGATGCAAATTTGGACTTTGACTAGTCAAGGGTGCGTTCGTTCCCCGACTAGTCGTTCCAATTAGCAGGTTATCACACACCTGTGGGCATAATAACATGCTTTAGGAAAGCCGGTGTATTTGCCAGCGCTATGCAAAGTTGCGCATGCAAGGTATGATAACTAGAGATGAGAGAATCTTTTGAAGTTCAGGTTCGGTTCTCTGAATGAGCATATGATCACCGAATTGTTTGACAAACTGTTCATCGAACTTCCAAATCCCATTAAAATCAATGGAAGGCAAAATCAAAAACTCCCTCAAAGTGGCCCAAAAGCTGCAAAAACAGCTCAAATTAGGGACAGACATCAGGAAAAGTGATATTTCTCACAGTTAAAATATTCATCATTGTGCATAATGGATGCATAGGACAAGGCCTAGCCCAGTATTTCAAGCTTCCGCATTGATCAGGAACAGGGAGACGAGTGACAGGTGTAGGCATAGTGCTCAGAGAGCCCTGATAAATTCACAAAACTCACAACAAAGACACCACAAGAAGAGTCTCCGCATTAGAAAAAGATTAGGCCAGACACTATGAAAGTGGCATCAATTTACTAAGGCTAAAAATTGTAGGACTGTTGGGCTGGGGGACCTCATACCTTATGAAACCACTCCAATTAGTTTTATGCTCCGCTGCACTCAGGTGGCACAAGTATTAGCTTCAAGGACTACTACCGAAATAATTAGTCAGGTGGGTCAGTAACATATATAGGCTTAGTGGGCAGTGAGCCCTCATCCCTCATGCAAACCCGCTCCAATACATTTTTCGTTCCACCACACTCAGATGGCGCAAGTGTTAGCTTCATGGACTACTGCCGAAAGAATGATTCAGATGGGTCAGTAACATGTATAGGCCTAGCAGGCAGGGGGCCCTCATCCCTCATGCCACCGCTCTGTTACTCGCCCTTACACTCCCAAATCGTCAGGTCAACGCCTCATATCTTATGCAAGTTCAAAAATGGATGGCTAGAACTCAACCGTATTGTTTCAGTGCTGGTGAATGGATCCTTGGACCCCGTATACTATAGACCAGGGGTCTCAAACTCGGTTGGGTTGGTGGGCCGCACGTAGAAAAAAATTGATATCGGGGGGCCGCATTGCTTGTAGGACTAAAGGTACCGTTACACGTCGCAACACTGCATGCAATTTCACAGGCAATTTGCTGGTTGCAGTGAAATCATGGACACATTGTTCCATTTGTACACAGCAAGAAAATAGAACAATGTGTCCATGATTTCACTGCAACCAGCAAATTGCATGCAATGTTACGACGTGTAACGATACGGTTATTGATCACAATAAACACTAGGGACATTCGGTGCCAGTCTAAGATCTTTCTATAGCTCCTACAGACAATTCACTGAAAATAAATGACAAAAATCAATAAAAAGATAACACAAAGAAGGAAGAATGCAGCCATACTTGCAATAGCCTATTCAGGCACAAACGCTCCATCAGGACACGGCGGCCCCATAATAAAGGCAGCATCGGTGCAAGATACTAATGAAACAACCACTCAGTAACCTGCCCAACATCCGCATGGTGGCTCCTCAGTATGCAGAATGCACATGTCTGCATAAGGCGCTGTTCACACCATTACGTGAGATGCACCTCTGTCCTCAATATCTTGCGAGTCCCTACACTAAGTTCTAACACAATTCACTAAAAAAAGGCAAAAATCAGTAAAAAAAAAATTACAAAAGAAAGAAAGCAGCATGAGCTCACCGCTCCCAAATAATGATATTTATTTATTTATATAGCGCTGCTAATTCCACAGCTCTTTACATACATTTGCAGCACTGTCCCCATTGGGGCTCACAATCTAAACATCCGATCAGTGTTTGCAGTGTGGGAGGAAAGTGAAGAAACACACGCAAACACGGGGAGAACATACAAACTCCTTACAGATGTTGTCCTTGGTGGGAATTGAACCCCAGAGCTGCAAGGCTGCAGTGTTAACCACTGAGCCACAGTATACAGTGCTAACCACTGACCACCATACAGTGCTAACCACTGACCACCATATACAGTGTTAACCACTGAGCCACCGAATACACTGCTAACCACTGAGCCACCATATACAGTGCTAACCACTGAGCCACCATACACAGTGCTAACCACTGAGCCACCATATACAGTGCTAACCACTGAGCCACAGTATACAGTGCTAACCACTGAGACACCATATACAGTGATAACCACTGAGCCACCGTATACAGTGCTAACCACTAATCCACCATATACAGTGCTAACCACTGAGCCACCATATACAATGCTAACCACTGAGCCACCATATACAATGCTAACCACTGAGCCACCATATACAGTGCTAACCACTGAGCCACCATATATAGTGCTAATCACTGAGCCATCATATACAGTGCTAACCACTGAGCCACCATATATAGTGCTAACCACTGAGCCACCATATACAGTGCTAACCACTGAGCCACCATATACAGTGCTAACCACTGAGCCACCATATACAGTGCTAACCATTGAGCCACCATATACAGTGCTAACCACTGAGCCACCATATACAGTGCTAACCACTGAGCCACCATATACAGTGCTAACCACTGAGCCACCATACAGTGCTAACCACTGAGCCACCATATACAGTACTAACCACTGAGCCACCATATACAGGGCTAACCACTGAGCCACCATATACAGTGCTAACCACTGAGCCACCATATACAATGCTAACCACTGAGCCACAGTATACAGTGCTAACCACTGACCACCATACAGTGCTAACCACTGACCACCATATACAGTGTTAACCACTGAGCCACCATATACAGTGCTAACCACTGAGCCACCATACACAGTGCTAACCACTGAGCCACCATATACAGTGCTAACCACCGAGCCACCGTATACAGTGCTAACCACTGAGCCACCATATACAGTGCTAACCACTGAGCCACCGTATACAGTGCTAACCACTGAGCCACCATATACAGTGCTAACCACTGAGCCACCATATACTGTGCTAACCACTGAGCCACCATATACAGTGCTAACCACTGAGCCACCATATACAGTGCTAACCACTGAGCCACCATATACAGTGCTAACCACTGAGCCACCTTATACAGTGCTAACCACTGAGCCTCCGTATACAGTGCTAACCACTGAACCACCATATACAGTGCTAACCACTGAGCCACCATATACAGTGCTAACCACTGAGCCACCGTATACAGTGCTAATCACTGAGCCACCATATACAGTGCTAACCACTGAGCCACCATATACAGTGCTAACCACTGAGCCACCATATACAGTGCTAACCACTGAGCCACCGTATACAGTGCTAACCACTGAGCCACCATATACAGTGCTAACCACTAAGCCACCATATACAGTGCTAACCACTGAGCCACCATATACAGTGCTAACCACTGAGCCACCATATACAGAGCTAACCACTCAGCCACCATATACAGTGCTAACCACTGAGCCACCATATACAGTGCTAACCACTGAGCCACCATATACAGTGCTAACCACTGAGCCACCATATACAGTGCTAACCACTGAGCCACCATATACAGTGCTAACCACTGAGCCACCGTATACAGTGCCAACCACTCAGCCACCATACACAGTGCTAACCACTGAGCCACCATATACAGTGCTAACCACTGAGCCACCATATACAGTGCCAACCACTGAGCCACCATACAGTGCTAACCACTGAGCCACCATATACAGTGTTAACCACTGAGCCACAGTATACAGTGCTAACCACTGACCACCATACAGTGCTAACCACTGACCACCATACACAGTGCTAACCACTGAGCCACCATATACAGTGCTAACCACTGAGCCACCATATTCAGTGCTAACCACTGAGCCACCATATACAGTGCTAACCACTGAGCCACCGTATACAGTGCTAACCACTGAGCCACCATATACAGTGCTAACCACTGAGCCACCATATACAGTGCTAACCACTGAGCCACCATATACAGTGCTAACCACTGAGCCACCATATACAGCGCTAACCACTGAGCCACCATATACAGTGCTAACCACTGAGCCACCATATACAGTGCTAACCACTGAGCCACCATATACAGTGCTAACCACTGAGCCACCGTATACAGTGCTAACCACTGAGCCACCATATACAGTGCTAACCACTGAGCCACCATATACAGTGCTAACCACTGAGCCACCGTATACAGTGCAAACCACTGAGCCACCATATACCATGCTAACCACTGAGCTACCATATACAGTGCTAACCACTGACCACCATACACAGTGCTAACCACTGAGCCACCATATACAGTGCTAACCACTGAGCCTCCATATACAGTGCTAACCACTGAGCCACCATATACAGTGCTAACCACTGAGCCACCATATACAGTGCTAACCACTGAGCCACCATATACAGTGCTAACCACTGAGCCTCCATATACAGTGCTAACCACTGAGCCACCATATACAGTGCTAACCACTGAGCCACCATATACAGTGCTAACCACTGAGCCTCCATATACAGTACTAACCACTGTCAGGACCAGACAGGTAGATTTGGGTGTCGTCGGCGTAGAGGTGATATTGGAGGCCATGGGACTCAATGAGTTGCCCTAGACCGAGAGTGTAGATTGAGAACAGTAATGGTCCAAGAACCGAGCCCTGGGGGACCCCGACAGATAGGGGGTAGGGTGAGGAGGATGTGTGGGAGTGGGTGACGCTGAAGGTGCGGTCCGTTAAGTATGAGGAGATACAAGAGAGGGCAAGGTCCATGATGCCAAGAGATTCCAGGATCTGGAGTAGATGGGAGTGGTCAACAGTGTCGAAGGCGGCTGACAGGTCGAGGAGGAAGAGAACAGAGTAGTGGCGATTGCTTTTGGCAGTCAGTAGGTCATTTGTGACTTTGGTCAGGGCTGTTTCAGTGGAGTGGAGGGGTCGTAAGCCAGATTGCAGGTGGTCAAAGAGGGAGCAGGAGGAGAGGTGAGAGGACAGCTCAGAGTGGACATGCTGTTCAAGTAGTTTAGAGGCGAAGGGGAGGAGAGATATAGGGCGATAGTTGGAGACAGTTGTGGGATCGAGGGAGGGTTTTTTGAGGATGGGTGCGATCAAGGCGTGTTTGAAGGCTGAGGGGAAGGTGCCAGTGGTAAGTGATAGGTTGAAAAGATGAGTTAGGGCTGGGATGATAACGGAGGTGAGGTTGGGAATGAGGTGGGATGGGAGCGGGTCGTGGGCACTAGTGGTGAGGTGTGATTTTGACAGGAGGGTGGAGAGCTGGTCCTCCGTTATGGGGGAGAAGCAGTTGATTGAAGTAGAGGGCAGTATAGGTGAGAGGGGAGGCTGTGGGGACAGTGGATCAAAGCTGTCTCTAATTCTGTCAATCTTTTCTTTGAAGAAGGAGGCAAAGTCTTCTGCAGAGATAAGGGGAGAGGGAGGGGGAGCAGGCGGGCGGAGTAAGGAATTGAAGGTTTTGAAAAGTTGCTTGGGACTGCGGGACAGGGAGGTTATTAGGGATAAGAAGAAGGTTTGTTTGGCAGTGGCAAGTGCAGTCTTGGAGGCGATGAGGGACTGTTTGAACAGCGCAAAATGCTCAGTGGAACCTGATTTTTTCCATCACCTCTCGGCGACCCTGGATGCCCGTCTCAGGTCTTTAGTGAGGGTGGTGTGCCAGGGTTGCCTATTAGTGCGTGGAGCGTGGTGTGTGAGGGGGGCTGCTAGGTCGAGGGCCTTGGTTAATGTGGTGTTGTAGAGGCTGGTGGCAGTGTCTGTGTCACATATAGATGTTATGTTGGTGAGAGGGAGAAGGGATTCTGAGAGTGAGTGTAGATCAATGTGTTTTAGGTTTCTGAGGAGAGGTGGGGATTGTATCAGAGGTGATAACCCACAGCTGCACTTCCAATTACCAAGCTTCATTATCAACCTAAATTCTGGTCTACTGATACATTATTATTGTTTAGAAATTTTCCATAAAGATTTTGCTCAGGATTAGATAGAGCGCCACTCCTGTCAATAGGCGACATCTGGTATTGCAGCGCAACACCATTTACATCCATGACATTGAGCTGCAAAACTTTCATAGTAATAATGAATTATAATTTAGTCTACATAGTTCACACTGCGTTTAGCAATCCCCACGATGAACAGCGGCAGATAACAGAGAGAATGTAGCTGACGGACGGATACACGTTTTATGTAGGTTTTTCTGATTCCAGACGGTTGACATCCCCCCTGATGTTGCTCATCCAACATGTGTTTAAGCCATTGTATCTGCAGATTACAGAATGTCAAACATTGGAAGGTGCTGAGTACATATCTGACGTTGAGTAAAACATACTTTTGGGAGAAAAACAAATTTTCCACATTTCTGTGCCAGGGTTAAACAGAAGCCAGACCCCAAAATTGGGATGAGACAGGAGATACTGATAGATCTGACCAGAGACCAAAGACAATTGGTCGGACTCAGACTGTCCCTCGGCCAATATTCATGGAAAGTCACTTTTCTATTTACCAAGTACGGTAATATAAGTTGGCGGCTTTACAGAAATAGGCAACTTTTTTCTTTAGAAAAAGTAATTTGCATATTTTTCCCATGGAGCATCAGCACTCATCTTCTCCTTAACGAGAAGCAGCACTCTCTTAAAGGGGTTGTCCGGGCTTTTTCTATAACTTATGTGTGTACATTATCTAGGCTGCAGAATGCTGACAGTTTGTAATTTACACCCTATCAGCATTCTGCAGCGTTACCTAGATATCAGCATTCTGCATTTGGAGGAGCAGCTTAGCCCTGTCTAGAGGCGTGTTTGTTTTGGAGCTTGGGTATACATGTCACTACTTGTCGTTTACACCCACTCTCCTAAAAGCACATCTCAGACGCGTACATACATTATTATTATTATTATTTATTTATATAGCGCCATTATATTCCATGACACTTTACATGCTAAAAGGGGCAGACTAGGACAAGTAGCATAGTAACAATACAAGTAACAATAAATGTGGACAATTCGGTCGTACAGATACAAGAGGGGAGAAATCCTGTCCACAAGGGCTCACAGTCTACGAGGGGCGGGTGGGGATATGGTAGGAGGGGGAAGTCCCAGTCATGAGGAGGTGTGGTGGGCCGGGTCTTATTGCAGGTGGTAGGCTTGGCGGAAGAGGTGGGCCTTCAGGCTTCTTTTGAAGGTTCCCAGGGTAGGAGAATGTCTGATGTGTTGGGGCAGAGAGTTCCAGAGTATAGGTGAAGCACGGGAGAAATCCTGTATGCGATTGTGCGAAGAGGAGATGAAGGGGGAGTAGAGGAGAAGCTCTTGGGAGGATCGCAGGTTGCGTGAGGGTAGGTATCAGGAGACCATGTCAGAGATGTATGGAGGGGACTGGTTGTGAATGGATTTGTATGTCATGTTAGGGTTTTAAACCGGGATCTCTGGGAGGTAGGGAGCCAATGAAGGGCTTGGCAGAGGGGGGAGACATGGGAGTAGCAGGGAGACAGATGGATTAGGCGGGCAGCGGAGTTCAGGATAGATTGGAGAGGTGCAAGGGAGGTACTGGGGAGGTCGGTCAGCAGGAGGTTGCAGTAGTCAAGGCGGGAGATGATGAGAGCGTGAATAAGGGTTTTAGCAGTGTCGTGGTCAAGGAAAGCGCGAATCCTATAGAAGTTTTTGAGCTGGAGTCGGCAGGAGGTGGCGAGGGCCTGGATGTGGGGCTTGAAGGAGAGGGAAGAGTCAAGGATAACCCCGAGGCACTTGGCTTGGGGGACTGGAGAGAGAGAGCAGTTGTCGACGACAATGGATAGGTCGGATAGTGAGGGGGAGCGTCTTGGGGGGAAGACGATGAACTCAGTTTTGTCCATGTCCATGTTCAGCTTAAGGAAGCGAGCATGTAGACATGCCCCCCAGACTCCAACAAGCCCACCCCCAAGACTCCTACAAGCACACCCACCCTCCCCCCAGACTCCAAAAAGCCTGCCTCCCAGACTCCAAAAAGCCCACCCCCTAGACACCTACAAGCTCTTCCCTCCCTCCAGACTCCTACAAACCTGCCCCCAGACTCCAATAAGCCCACCTCCTCCCCCCTGACCACAATAAGCCCACCCCCCAGATTCCTACAAGCCCACCCACCCTCCTCCCAGACTCCAACAAGCCTGCCCCGCCAGTCCCCAATATTACCACCCATCCCCATTAACTGAACTGCATTCCACACAGAGGTCATCTCCTACAATCATTGACAGCGGGATCCAAAGGTGCCGCAGCGGCCTGCACTGGAGACCCGTGATAAGATTGCAGTATCTCCGGCACTCAAGTGACAGCCCGGGGTCCTGGCTTAACCCTGGAAGCTGTCACAGAGCACTTCGGGTGCATGGTTGCATGCCAACCACTCAATGTCCATGATTCTGACAGATACCGACATGCTGCAGGTCATCGGTATCTCTCAGAAGCGATCGGACTGTCCAGCAGGTTCCTCCCTATGGGGCTGTGTAAAAGTAAGAATGAGATAAAAAAAAAATTTTAAAAAACGTAAAAAAAAAAAAAAGTTCAAATCACCCACATTTTCCCCCATTCACAATAAAAGAATTTAAAAGGAAAAATACACACATTTGGTATCGCCACTTTCAGAATCGCCCGATCTATCAAGATATAAAATCAATTAATGAGAGCCGTAAACGGCGTAACGGAAAAAAGGTCCAAACGCTAAAATTACGTTTTTTTAGTCGCCGCAACATTTCTATAAAATGCAATAACAGGGGGATAAAACAGCGGATCCACCCAAAAATTATATTATTAGAAACATCAGCTCAAGACACAAAAAATAAGCCATCACACAGCCCTAGATCCTGAACAAAAAGATCAAGAAAGAAGTCATAAAACACTGAATAAACTGTACAGATAGCATATGACAGCTCATCCATAGAAATTGGGAGAGAAGCTCTGAAACACTGAATAAACTGTACAGACAGTGTGTGACAGCTCAGCCATAGAGATTGGAAGAGAAGCCATAAAACACTGAATAAACTGTAGGGATGGGCGAGTCTACTCGCTAGGACTCGGGACTCGGCGATTCTGAAGGTACTCGCAGGACTCGTTACTCGGCGAATCTCCCAGCTTGGACTCGCACAGTGACGAGTCCAATGGAATTCAATGGCAATAAGCTTGACTCTTCACAGATACCCGCTGTCAGCAGCGAGTCTGAGCGAGTCTACGATTCCGAGTCCTACGAGTCTACGATTCCGAGTCCTGTATACTGTATTCGGGAGTCGGACTCTCGAATACAGAATATGATTATGTTCCGAGTCAGCACAGCGTGCGTGTTAGGTCAGAAAACTTGTGAAGATAGCAATCATAGTCAGTAATGGCATAGCAAAGTTGGTTGTCAGGACTATGATTGGCTGCTGTCCATCGTGATGCCTATGTCATGTATGACAGGCAAGGCAGTATATAAGGCTTGTCCCTGCCATTTTGGCCACATTCCTGAGACGATCTGACCTAGTATAGGGAGAGAGAGATATATGCTGGAGCAGATCAGGGATTGTCAGTGTAGGGAAGATTCCTTATATTAACCCAAAAAGCTCTTCTGAGAGCTAGGAGGAGGACAGAGTAGTGCTGTGTAGGCAGGCAGGCAGGCAGGGAGGGAAGGAAGGAGAAGCCTTAGTGCACACAGGACGGACCTCATAGCTTAGCTTACTCACTCAGCTTTGCTAACAGCTGCAGTCAGAGGCTTAGCTGAGGTGCTGTTTCCTTTTTGTTTTTGCACCAGATCGATTTTTGTTCCTAATAAGCCATAGAGCGTTATTTTTTCTGTGGCAGACCAGTGCGTTGCTGCTCTCCTACCTTTAAATAGCACGTACACCACCTCAGGGCCCTTTCACATCAGCGTTTTTTTGAAATCGCGGCAGATGCGGTGAAAAAACCGCATCTGCCGCGATTACCGCATACCGGCTGCACTAGCGGCGCTGTTGCGGTTTTTGCCATGCAAAGTATAGGCGGACTTGCGGCAGGTGCGGCAAGTGCGGTTTTGCACTTGCGGCAGGTGCGGCCGCGAAAAAAACCGCAGTCAGCCGCGGTTTTTTTCGTGGCCGCACCTGCCGCAAGTGCAAAACCGCACTTGCCGCACCTGCCGCAAGTCCGCCTATACTTTGCATGGCAAAAACCGCAACCGCGCCGCAAGTGCAGCCGGTATGCGGTAATCGCGGCAGATGCGGTTTTTTCACTGCATCTGCCGCGATTTCAAAAAAACGCTGATGTGAAAGGGCCCTTAGGGAGTGTAGTGTGCGGCTTCACTGCCAAGTGTGAGTGCGCACACTTACCCCGCCAGCAAGTGACGCATACAGCAACACCAAACCACATCTCGGTGGCTGTGCGCACTTAAAACCAATTTTTTTTAGGGAGTGTAGTGTGCGGTGTGTTTGGACTCGCACACTTTCAGAGACACATCAGCGAGTTGTAAATGTCATTATTCGCTATTACTCGGTTCCCTATTCATTAACATTGGACTCGCTGGACTCGCAACGAGTCCCGAGTCCTTGACTCGGACTCGTTGGGGTCTTGCGATTCCGAGTCTTTTAGGACTCGCCCATCTCTAATAAACTGTACAGAGAGTGTGTGACAGCTCAGCCATAGAGATAGGGAGAGACACCCTAAAACACTGAATAAACTGTACAGAGAGTGTGTGACAGCTCAGCCATAGAGATAGGGAGAGAATCCATAAAACACTGAATAAACTGTACAGACAGTGTGTGACAGCTCAGCCATAAAGATAGTGAGAGAAGCCATAAAACACTGAATAAACTGTACAGAGAGTGTGTGACAGCTCAGCCATAGAGATAGGGAGAGAAGCCATAAAACACTGAATAAACTGTACCGACAGTGTGTGACAGCTCAGCTATAGATATTGGAAGAGAAGCCATAAAACACTGAATAAACTGTACCGACAGTGTGTGACAGCTCAGCCATAGAGATAGGAAGAGACACGCTGAAACACTGAATAAACTGTACAGACTGTGTGCGACAGCTCAACAATGCAGAACAGTTCCAATCTGTTACCTGTAGGCATATACAGTATATTGAGGTCACTCTGATATTATTAGTGCTGTGTCTTCATTAGAGAACTTGAAAGGGGTTCAGTAAAATCCTCGGAGACGTCTGAGTGTTACACACATATTTTATGGCAATTGGAAGCTTTTGAACAAATTTGCCGAGAATCAATTTTTTGTGGAACAATTTGGTCAATTTTAATTTTTGTAAATATTCGCTCATCTTTACTATGTTTCATTTTCTTTCTTCCCAATATGAAAAGCTTCAGAGGAACACTGGAGGGGCTGGAGAGAATGACGGCAGCGCGGTCCACAGCGGATTCCCACGCAGACGCGGCACACGAGACGAGCCGGTATTTTTAGCCTCGGTGATTGAAGTGTTTTATTTGAATTTTCAGCTTCTAATCTCCGAAAGATTGCGAGGACGTGTGCGGAAGGAGCGCCGGAAATCTGGAGGTGAACGACAAAGCAGATGGTCCCATTCACGTGTCACCTCGGTGATGTGCTGCGATGTGTGCGGCCACTCACTCTGGGCATTCTGCAATCATACTGTTAATTAAAAACTTGCTGATGGCTGTATACTAATGAAACAATTACCCGAACGAAGCATATGACCATGTTTTTCATAAACAGAACATATGACACCATTATTTCAAATATGTTCCATGAATTCCGCGCCCTCACACCTGGGAGGATGAAAAAAGAACCAGAAGATGCAGATGTTCTCTTGACCCCGTGTTCCCGGTTTGTTTATTCCTGGGTGAATGGTTTTTGATTTCCAGGAACTCGTCGGTTTTGTGAATGATAGATTCCCCTGAGTCGAAAGTCAACGGACCGATAGTTTTCAATACACAGAATCCATTTTTTTTTGCACATAAGGACCGTACAGTAAATTGTGGCTTGTTGGGACTTGGAATCTTCTATTGGCATTCTGTACGACTTGCCCTTTTTTCAAGATGGTGTCCGCTGCTTTGCTCTTCTTCATGAATCCTCCTCTCTGCCTTTATAAACCTCATTCTGCCATCAAGCCATTCTTGAGCATTCAGTTTGAATTCCTGGCTGCCTGTTGCATTATCAGTCTGCTCCACCTCCTGTTGATCCAGCAACTGCCATTTGGACTCCTGCAATCACACCTGTTTCCTCCAGCTTTTCTCCTGCTTTCAGTTCCCTGACTCTGCTTCAGTTTCTCCAAGCCCTGTGTCATGTAAGCCTCATGTGCTCTGTCAGCACTTTCTGAATTGTTGTTACTTGTGCAACACAGCTTTCTGGACATTCGGGACTCTTTTAAAAGCTGCACTGCACTTATAAGTATTGGACTTGTTTCTCTGTAGATTACCATTCCCTGGCCTCTGGGTGTTTATTACTCTTGGACTGTTGTTTTTCTCCATCGGTTTTTGCTTGTGAGAATTGTTCCTAGAGACTAAATTTACGTCATCGTGCTAGAACTATTTCAAAAGAAAGTTGTTACCTGTTTGATGAACTTACTCATTTGCTGCACTTCACGTTATATCTGCCACCTGTGATAATTATAGACTTGTTCACCATTAAATTTGGTTTCAGTGTGTCTGTGCTCCCGCCTGCTAATAGATCCCTGAGTAATCCTGTAGTACATTACACAGCTATCCTGGACTGATAAGGCAAAAGCCGCTCCATTTGGCAGAATCCTGAGAAACGCTAACACCCTAGATTTACACCAAGGTCCGGGAGATTGCTGTGTATGGAAGGGCTGCAGTCCAGAGACAGGAATTGTCACCAATCAGTCAAGGATATGAAAAGGACAAAATCAGGATCTGTTAGAGAAGTTGTGGAGTTGGGGTAAAACAGGAAAATACCTATACAGAGAAGGGGCAGCAAGCTATATCTGGCAGCTTCCAGGAGAAGCTGAAGGCTTTAGTAGGGTGTGGTGCTTTCTAATGGGCTGAAGCCAGGAGCTGATGACTGCAGCTGGACAGCACACACCCTCCTATCAGACTGGACAGTACTGCAGGTCCCAGCCACTCTAACCCCAGTGGATGGACAGAACCTTTGTTCTCTAGATATTCTGGATATGACTTCTTCTCTATCATCTACACCACCTACAGAGTGAACACAGCAGTGCCAAGGGATAGTTTCAGGTGTCATTGGGCAGGCTCTGGTGGAGAGGCTACATCCAAACTGCTGCCCCCATCCTTGCTTTCCCTTCCAGTGGGTGAAGATATTATATAATCAAATTAATTTTACCAATTCAATTCAAGTAAATTGGACAGGTTCCCATTTTGGTAGGTTTTCTTATCCTTAATCATGAGGCTGATCTTTGGGCTGATGGTTCGGTGCATTATCCATGGGGGTCCTCATTAGGTGAGAATAAAGGCTCTGATCATTGGCGTAACTTGAAGCTCATGGGCCCCAATGCGAGGGCTCCAATGGGGCCCCCAATTATTGCAAATCTTTGATAGCAATAGGCCAAAAGGACTTTTGGGGGCCCCCCATAGGCTCCAGGGACCAGGTATAATTGCAACCCCTGCAACCGGTTGTAGATACGCCTCTTGCTCTGATGACCAGGGGTTCCCAATGAAGAGATACTGGGGGTTCACTGTGCATAAAGTTGGGGGCCTGTCATAATCATAAATCATCAGAGTCTGAAAAAACTAAAACAAGTTGAAGTCTCCTAAAACAGTGTGTGCATCTTCTGTATTAAATGTGCAGATTGCAACAAACACATAGGAGAATGACTCCATGAAGATATCTAGGTCTGCATTGGAGCTGTAAACACAAAATGGTAGTTTTTAAAAAAAAATAAAAGTTTTTGCATCTTTTGCCTTTCTTTAATTTTTCTTAAAGTATTAAACCACATGGAGGACGGAAAGAGGTCGTTAAAGGAAATAATAGCTGTATGTGTGTAACTCGGGAGACATATCACCATCAGGACCATTTGCATAGAGCGAGCTCCTTCCTTCCGGCCTCTGATGGGGTTTCCTTCATGCTTGTGGTTCTGCCGGTGATGGATGTATTTCATAAGGACAAAGGTCAACCGGTGGAAGGTTAAACTAACTGGGAAATACAGGAAAAAGCTTACATTAATGCTCTCCATGTTGACTGACACCACTTGGGACCCAGGACCATCGTGGTCAATATATGCGGTTTGTTCTTTAAATAACTGTTTGTGTTATATACGAGGCCACTTAGCACCGACGAGTCTGTGATGACGACCGATCCCACCGCGAGTGATCCATAGGGTTTCTGGGAACATAATGAAGCATTGTGGATAGATAGGGGCAGATTACAGAAGACACATGTGTGATCCAGATCCAATGACGTTCTTCTGATCATTGTGCAAGAATGACCTACATCTCTTGGCCATGTGTCTTGAAAATTCGTCTGCACCAATATAAATGGGTGCAACACCGGTGACTTATTGTGAGGAGTGAGCACTACCATGCTCGGGTGCTGGATGCTCGGATGGGTGCGACTCCGATACTCGAGTATAATGGAAGTCAATGGAAAGATCTTCTGCAAAAAATTCTTGACTTCCATTATACTCGGTATTTGAGCGTCAGCCGTCTGAGCATCCAAGTGCTCATTACTGGAGTACCGAGCACCCGAGCATGATAGTGCTCACTCATCACTAGTTGCTTATTCCGTATCCACCTCACACAAAACATATAAGTGGTGCTACAATATGAAAAAAAACTCCCTACTTTTCTACACTGTCATCGATGTACCAGGCACAGGCAGACTGGGCTGGGGGGCAGGGATGCATTTGCTACCCTGACAGGCCATACTCCTGGCTTCCTCTTCCAGTGAAGAGGGGATGGGCTGGTTGGATGACTGTGGGCATCCAACTTGCTCCATCGGTCATATTTTATCTGAGCTGGACTGATGTTAAAGGAAGCTATGAGTCCGGTGGTATGGAGGAGCGCTGGGGTCTGGGAGGTGACCACTATGTGCCCATTTATAAAATATTTATATGTAGTGTTCAGTCCTTTTTTAGTTGAATATTTCCTTTGCATTTGGTCAATAAAGGAAGAAGGGATTAGTATTAGAGATGAGCTAGCGTGCTCGCCACTGCTCGATACTCCATCTGCAATGTTCAAGTCACCGCTCTGAAGACTAAGAGAAAGACATAGAGAGAATGCTCAAGTTTCCCATTGACTTGCATTATACTCGGCACTCGAGTTGACCCAATCCGAGCGTCCAACCTGCTCATTTCGAGTACAGAGCACCCGAGCATCTTAGTGCTCATTCATCTCTAATTTATATTATTAGTATTATGTGCAGAGAGTCGGGGTCGGCAGAGCGTCAAGTTTGGGGGGGGGGGGCAGCTTCATCCAATGGAAGCACAGACTGATGTCAAAGTAGGGGCGGCAAATTGCCAATTACTGCCGTACAACCAGGAGAAGGCAGCAGTGGTTATTACTAGCTATGGACCAATGAGGAGATAATGGTTGTGGAATGTTCTATGAATCAAGAGAACAATGTGACTAATTCTAAAAAGTTTTATCCATGTGAAACAAAGAAACAAGTTTAAAATGTCCATTGGATACCCAATTAGTTCATATTGCTGCTTTCTTTCAGGAACAGCTCCACAAGTATCCACAGGTTACTGTATATGCGGTACTGGAGCTTAGTTCCATCCATTTCAATGACGCAGAGCTGCAATACTGCACCCAACCTGTGGACAGATGTGGCGCTGTTTCTCAAACTGTTTTTCTAATCCTGTACAACCAATGCCATGTAATTAGATTCTTAGATAAAGATAGTTTTCTAATATTCTAGTTTGTTTTTAACTCAATCACAATATAAAGTACCCAACCCTTAAGGACCCACATCATGAGACCCAATATTTTTACTTACATCATGAGATATGTGCTTGGCTTCAGGTTATCTGTCAACTGGGGGCAGTAAGTTTTAAAACTATGGCTTAAAGGGAATCTGTCAGCAGATTTTTGCTGCCTCATTTGACAGCAACATAATGTAGGCAAAGAAACTCTGAACCCAACGATGTATAAGATAGATTATTGGCTCACACAATCAAAGCATTTAGTTTGAGGAACACAGCAGAGCTGGGAGAGCTGCCCCCACCGACACCACAGCTAACCCTGCCCACACCAGGCTCTGTATATACAATTTCTATAGACAGCTGCCCCACCCATGCCACAGCTAATCGCACCCTCACAACAGCTAATCCCAACCACACCACAGCTAAACCACCCACACTAGGTTCTGTATATACAATTTCTATAGACAGATGCCCCACCCATGCCACAGCTAATCGCACCCTCACCACAGCTAAGCCCACCCACACTACAGCTGTCCTCACCCACACCAGGTTCTGAATATACAATGTCTATAGACAGATAGATACCCCACCCATGCCACAGCTAATCACACCCTTGTCACAGCTAAGCCCACCCACACTAAGGCAGCCCTCACCCACACCCGGCTCTGTATATACAATGTCAATAGACAGAGAGCTGCCCCACCCATGCCACAGCTAACATCACCCACACCACAGCTAAGCCTCCCACACCAGGCTCTGTACATACAATGTCTATAGACAGAGCTGCCCCACCCATGCCACAGCTAACCACACCCTCGCCACAGCAACTTCACTCACCCCACAGCTAAGCACCCACACCAGGTTCTGTATATACAATATGTATAGACAGAGAGTTGCCCCACCCATGCCACAGCTAACCGCACCCTCGCCACAGCTAAGCCCACCCACACTACAGCTGCCCTCACCCACACCAGGCTCTCTTTAGAGATTGTACATTGACAGTGAGGTGTCAATCATTGCAGAGGGTGTGTTGGACTGCCGTGAGTGTGATAAAGTAGTCCTGTAATGGTAATTTCTAGGTGATAAAGCTTTTAGTTTAAGAATAGCACACACACTGATAAGAGAAGCACAGATGCCTTTAGTTTTTTAACCCTTACAGCATGCTGTAAATTGTGCAAAAACATGCTGACAGATTCCCTTTAAAGGGGATTTAGTCATGCACTTATAGTAAAGTGTCCCTTTAAGAATAATTGTCTTTCATTCGCTTAATGCTTATTTTTGTGTCGAGATCCATCTGCACCGCCGTATAATCGCAGCGCCGCTCGCATTTAGTGCGGTGATATATTGCTTACCATAAAAAAACCAATTGCTTATAATTGCGTAACGACATCCGACATGTAATATCGTGGCGTTATTATTATTAGCGGTGGATGTGACATGTTATAAAGATGCGGGAATTAAGGCAGAGCGTTTCCATATTTAATTACACCATTTTATCGCATTTTATTATATTAGAGCTAATTAATAAAACATGCAACATATATTCCATTACCAGCTGAGGATTGGACTCCGAGGGGCCCGGTATCAGCTCTTCATTCTCTCTTTTTCTTCTTTTTCTGCTCTTCGTTCTCTCTTTTTCTCCTTTCTTGACTGTCCGGGACACAGGTCCAGTATTGCTCATTGCGATGCACTATCCGACTCCGCAGCCTTAACTCCTTGGCGCCAGGAGAAGAGAATTCACCAATGTTAAATGCATTAACGCTTAACACCGCCTGATCCCGGCCGCCCGCCAGAGTTATTTTAGGACAGTATGCATTTAATATTGAGAGATAAAAAATCTGCAACATACAGTAAGTTACACGTGATGGCATCATAAATAATATTACTGCGAGCGCAATAATAGAAGGAGCAGATGAGGCCTCTGTCTGGACGACGCTTCTCCTTTTGGCTTTTTATGGAAATACAAATGGAGATCAGATGTGAGATTTCAGATAAAGGAGAGCAGCGGCACCAAAAATAATCGGCGATGCCTCCATGGTCATCATCATCTCCGTGTTATTATAATTAGTGATGAGTGAAGGCGCTGAGATCCAAAGTCCAAACTTCAATCAAATTTAGTAAAAAGAAAAAGAATTATCTTCTCTGGCCATTACTCGTCGTGCTACTCTGCCCCTCTTTGGCTTATCCTCCCTGGCCATCATTCATCCTCCTATATTGCCCCTCTTTGGATTATCCTTCCTGGCCATCATTCAGCCTCCTACGTTGCCCCTCTTTGGCTCATCCTCCCTGGCCATCATTCGTCCTCCTACGTTGCCCCTCTTTGGCTTATCCTCTCTGGCCATCTTTCGTCCTCCTACGTTGCCCCTCTTTGTCTTATCCTCCCTGGCCATCTTCGTCCTCCTACGTTGCCCCTCTTTGGCTTATCCTCCCTGGCCATCATTTGTCCTCCTACGTTGCCCCTCTTTGGCTTATCCTCACTGGCCATCATTTGTCCTCCTACGTTGCCCCTCTTTGGCTTATCCTCACTGGCCATCATTTGTCCTCCTACGTTGCCCCTCTTTGTCTTATCCTCCCTGGCCATCTTCGTCCTCCTACGTTGCCCCTCTTTGGCCTATCCTCCCTGGCTATTATTCGTCCTCCTACGTTGCCCCTCTTTGGCTTATCCTCCCTGGCCATCTTTCCTCCTCCTACGTTGCCCCTCTTTGGCTTATCCTCACTGGCCATCATTTGTCCTCCTATGTTGCCCCTCTTTGGCTTATCCTCACTGGCCATCATTCGTCCTCCTATGTTGCCCCTCTTTGGCTTATCCTCACTGGCCATCATTCGTCCTCCTATGTTGCCCCTCTTTGGCTTATCCTCCCTGGCCATCATTCGTCCTCCTACGTTGCCCCTCTTTGGTTTATCCTCCCTGGCCATCTTTCTTCCTCCTACGTTGCCCCTCTTTGGTTTATCCTCCCTGGCCATCATTCGTCCTCTTATGTTGCCCCTTTTTGGCTTTTCTTCCCTGGCCATCATTCGTCCTCCTACGTTACCCCTCTTTGGCTTTTCCTCCCTGGCCATCATTCGTCCTCCTACGTTGCCCCTCTTTGGCTTATCCTCCCTGGCCATCATTCGTCCTCCTATGTTGCCCCTCTTTGGCTTATCCTCCCTGGCCATCATTCGTCCTCCTATGTTGCCCCTTTTTGGCTTTTCCTCCCTGGCCATCATTCGTCCTCCTACGTTACCCCTCTTTGGCTTTTCCTCCCTGGCCATCATTCGTCCTCCTACGTTGCCCCTCTTTGGCTTTTCCTCCCTGGCCATCATTCGTCCTCCTACGTTACCCCTCTTTGGCTTATCCTCCCTGGCCATCATTCGTCCTCCTATGTTACCCCTCTTTGGCTTATCCTCCTTGGCCATCATTTGTCCTCCTCCGTTGCCCCTCTTTGGCTTATCCTCTCTGGCCATCATTCATCCTCCTACGTTGCCCCTCTTTGGCTTATCCTCCCTGGCCATCATTCGTCCTCCTACGTTGCCCCTCTTTGGCTTATCCTTCCTGGCCATCATTCATCCTCCTACCTTGCCCCTCTTTGGCTTATCCTCCCTGGCCATCATTCGTTCTGCTACGCCACCCCGCTCCCCCTTTCTGTGAGAGTCCTGTGATGTCAAAACTCTTAAAGGGGTTTGTGGCGAGTGCTCTTGCCCACTGATCTAGCTGACTTTAGAAACACCTTCGGGGGCTCATCCCTCTGAACACCCACACTCCTTTTCCCGCGGGCAGAGCACTACTCAGACAACACAAGGTGAGGGTACCACGCTACGCTAAGACTTTATTGTGTCACCAAGAGGGATGAAATATTCGGAATCGCGCTATACTCGTAACGAGTAGGTCCTAATACTCGGGTATTCATTACGAGGAGTCCAATGTAAGTCAATAGGAAACGCGTAGCTGCCACACCCACCCTGACACACCAACCTGGGCTGCTATGCAATCAGTACACATTGCTCTCTCAGCCGCTCATTGGTCTCATGATTCCTACAGCTATTAACACACTGTGTACCGGACAGGATTACAGCACTCACTCTCAGCTGTTAGCTCACAGTAAAACCAGCTCATGTGAACAGGTTCCTAAACCCATGTGATGCACCCCGGCCATCGGACTATGCCGGCCGTGCCTCACAGTCCTTAGGACGTATTATCTGATGTTTGGCTCTCCCTCTTGTCTGCACACACCCTGTTACATGGCAGTCTATGAACCATCAGACCATAGGTCTCGCTTCACTGAAATCTCTGTTCTAACTGTCACCTCCCAAAAAATTGCTCCCTGTCTGCTCATATAACTCACCGTATTCTGGACTAGTCTCAACCATTATCTCTACCTGTGCCTGCCAACCACATAAAATCACATTTTAAAATAGTATTTTGCATTGCAGAACATTACATCCTTCGAGGGGGTGTGGACAGCACTTTTACTTCCTTACAACCCGACCCACAGCACTCATTGGCAGCTTCCTGTGTACATTGAATATGGTCAAAAATCTGTTAATCAGTGGTGGAGGCCGGGGTTACACAGAATAACTGGACTGTTGTATGAGACATCTTGTTCTCTAATGACAATTTGTCCAAATTATCACAAGTCTTTAAAGGAAAACTCCGGGGAGATACATTTTTTGTACAGTCCCTGCCCTCCTACATGATGGAGCAGACCTGGACACTACAGTTCTAGGATCTATAGATCACTTATAAATCAATAAATCATATCTGCTCCTCAGCTCTCACCCCTCCCTCAGGGGACAGAGAAATTCAGCCTCGTGCTGCAGCAGTGACAGGAGGTGTCAGGGACGTGGACCCTGGATCATCTTACATTCCTGCCCCATCATTCTTCTGCATGGGCAGGGGGCATGACAGGGCTCCAGGATCATCCTACATTCTTGCCCCCTCATACTTCTGTATGAACAGGGGGTGTGACCGCCAGCCTCATGATCACACCACAATTCCTGCCACTGATAAACCATCCTATGCAACAAGGGTGTTCTCCCTTCAAATAGCAATGGTGACACCAAGAAGATATTAATAAATGTTGTTACTTCTGCTGTACAATGATATGATGGTGCATAATGTGTACTGCCATGTATCAGGCTAGGAGCAGAGGCAAAGCACTACATTGATTGACTCAGCACTGCCATGGTCTTCCCTCCTCTATATCAACTTGGTAGCTTCCTGTTCCCTGAGGCAGGGGTGAGGGCTGAGGAGCAGATATGATTTTATTGATTTATAAGTGATCTATAGATCCTAGAACTGCAGTGCCCAGCTCTGCTTCATCATGTAGTAGGGCAGGGACAGTACAACAATGTTATCCCCTGGAGTTCTTCTTTAATAGCATTAGTCTTTTTCTTTAGGCCAAAGGGACTTTTGAGGCTCCTAGGCTCCAGGGTCCGGGTGCAATTGCAACCCCTGCCCCTATAATAGTTACCCCCTGCCCATGGGTTCCCTTCCTCCCTCTGGCTCTACTCTTCTTTCACACATCATGATATTGAGGAGACGCGTGTCCCGATGTTGCATTGTGCGAAGGTTACCGAAGAGTGAAGACGGAAGAGAAGAAGAACGAAGCCAGAAGAGCAGGCACAGGTGACAGGGGTGTAACTACAGCAGGTGCAGGGGTTGCGATCGCACCCGGGCCCTGGAGCCTAGGGGGCCCCAAAAGTCACTTTGTCCTTATGAAAAAGACTAATGCTATTTAAGATTTGCAATAATTGGGGGCCCCGTTGGAACTTTCGCATCGGGGCTCCTGGGCCTGAAGTTACACCACTGACAGGTGATTATCATGTTCTTTACTCCTTATATCAGGGCACAATCACTTTAGATTGAATACATTTGATGATTGTCCAATTTCTTGGCGTAATTTGAGCAAATCTGCCGAACTCAAATTTGCTGCTACAGTAATCTCCTGCGGATCCGTGTGATCGTTCCTTAACAGAACATATGGAAAGCGTCTGTGTGATAAGATTCCAGGATCTGGACGTGACCCCGATTTGCCTAAAATCATGTGAGATATAAATAAACACGTAAATATTAGAAGAAAACAGACAGAGAATAATCAGGGAGTCACCGCCGCGTCCGGAGCAGAAAATGAACGCGGAGATGAACCATTGGGTTCTCATCCACCATTGATTCCAATCAATTCCTCTGTTTGTTTAGAAACCGGGAAGTCAAAGTGATGAAGATATTTGGCTACAACGGAGCGAGCGCCAGACCTCCGTCTCCATGTGTTACCTCCGAGTAATTGATAATATTATTGTCAACAAGACGTGGGTGGGAAATAGAAGCTGGCAGCTGATCGGCGTCTCCGCTGCGTCCCCCTCCTCTCATCTGAACTCCATCGCTCCCTTTCATTCTCATAAATGACTGTCTGATTTGTTATACACACAGATTACTCTCCTGTAAGGCTGCTTTCACACTGCGTTTTTGTGCTGTCCGAGGGGATCCGACTTTTTGCAGGATCCCTCGGACAGCAACAGATCCAAACTGATGCCAAACAGGCATCCGATTCCGATATTTTACAGGATCAGTTTGGATCCTCTCCCTCTCTCCTCCTCTCCCCGCTCCTCCTGTCACCTCGCTCCCCTTCCTCACTGCCTCCTGTCACCTCTTTCCCCCCTCCTCTCCCTGCTCCCTAAGTCTCTCCCTCTTTCTCCCCTCTGCTCCCCTCTTCTCCAGACCTTAAAAAATAAAAAAATCTTTATCCTCACCTATCCACGAGTCCACCGGCACTTCCAGCTATCTTCTTCTAGGACCTGGCGTGACGTCACAGTCACATGACCGGTTACCTATCCACGAGTCCCCCGGCGCTTACAGCTATCTTCTTCTAGGACCTGGTGTGGCGCCCCGCAACGAGTGCGTCACAGGAGGGTATTGCAGCCATAAATGCAGCCGCAATATTCTCTGACACAGCAGTGATCAGGTTAATTTAGAAATCCAACCCTGCATGCATCACCTAGAACAGAGGGCCAATCCTAGGTCCTGGTGGGCGGAGTGCTAGGGAAGTGTGTAGGAGAACAGACCATTAGTCTAGTTAGTAGGAGAAGGGATCTAGAACTTGACCTGAGCAGTCTAGAACTTGGAGAGGAGCGGGGGCTCCGCACCCCGTGCAACCCCCGGGCCGTCACCGGTCGGGTGTCAGCACCTGAGGCCTTAACAACCGGGATTGGGCATTATTCACACGGGTTCCCAAAAGACTCCCGTGCCCACAACTCACAGCCGGTTCACTGGTACCGAAGCTGGCAGCAGTTCACCTCTGCTACGCGAACCAGAAGCGTGGAGGAGCAGCTTCACAGGAGCACCCCACCACCAGCCAACTTCCAGTCGTCTAACCAGCGGTGTACCCACCGAGGGACCCAAGGCTCCCCAAAACATCCAGAACGTACATCATGGATAGGGCATTGAAGCAGCCTCCCCGTACCCGACCTGGTATTCCTGGGCGACACTGGCAACCAATTAGTTAGAATGGAGGAACACTGCGGATCTCTGAGGGACACTATCACTGCTGAGTCCACCCGGTCCACTACTCGTAAACTGTATACCATGTACTGCCTACTGGTTACAGTAAAGACCTGTTGCAGAGACTTTCTGTGTCCGTGCTTCCTTATGAACTGTCCGTCCGCACTACAAGGTAACCGCAGCTGCCGCACAACATCTTGAGCAGCTCCAGCCTCCGGGGATCTCCGCTCAGCCTGTGGGGAGCGTTCCATCTTGCTGCTATCCATCCCCCGGAGGTTCCGCAGCGTCGGTAGTCCTTACCGAAACTACTCATAGGTGGCGTCACAAATAAATTAAACCCCTTTAATCTGTTCCCGCAAGACGTCTTCAACACTTTTGATCTGCACTACACCGGGCCCCACTACCGGCAGGCGCGGTCCACCCGTGACAAGGAGGAAGGAAGCATCGCCTGTCTAAACCGGAGTCCCGGCCACGGTGAGTCACTGGCGTGACGTCACAGTCACATGACCGGTTACCTATCCACGAGTCCCCCGGTGCTTTCAGCTATCTTCTTCAAGGACCTGGCATGACGTCACAGTCACATGACCTGTTACCTATCCACGAGTCCCCCGGCGCTTTCAGCTATCTTCTTCTAGGACCTGGCGTGACGTCACAGTCACATGACCGGTTACCTATCCACGAGTCCCCCGGTGCTTTCAGCTATCTTCTTCAAGGACCTGGCGTGACGTCACAGTCATATGACCGGTTACCTATCCACGAGTCTCCCCGGCGCTTTCAGCTATCTTTTTCAAGGACCTGGCGTGACGTCACAGTCACATGACCGGTTACCTATCCACGAGTCCCCCCGGCGCTTTCAGCTATCTTTTTCTAGGACCTGGCATGACATCACAGTCACATGACCGGTTACCGTGGTGACTGTGACATCACGCCAGGTCCTAGAAGAAGATAGCTGAAAGCATCGGGGGACTTGTGGATAGGTGAGGATAAAGATTTTTTATTTTTAATCCTTTCTTTTCATTAAATTTCACTTCTGCAATGTCTCGCAAGACTTCCCGGATGCCATATTGGATCCAGTCCTCCGGGGGCGGCGACATGTCGACTGAGGAGCCAGGCGGCTGCGGGGAAGACACAGGGCCGGTGGTAAGTGGTAAGTATAGTGGACAGTGTGAGTGAGTGTGTGTGTGTGTGGGCGGTGACCACTCTGCCCACGGCACTGCGCTGACCACTCTGCCCAAGGCACTGCGCTGACCACTCTGCCCACGGCACTGCGCTATCCACTCTGCCCACAGCACTGCGCTGATCACTCTACCCACGGCACTACGCTGACCACTCTGCCCACGGCACTGCGCTGACCACTCTGCCCACGGCACTGCGCTGACCACTCTGCCCACGGCACTGCGCTGACCACTCTGCCCTCGGCACTACGCTGACCACTCTGCCCACGGCACTGCGCTGACCACTCTGCCCACGGCACTGTGCTGACCGCGCTGACCACTTTCACCGCACTCACTGCTAACCACTGAGCCACCGTGCAGTGCTAACCACTGAGCCACCGCGCAGTGCTAACCACTGAGCCACTATATACTCTGCTAACCACTGAGCCCCTGTATACTCTGCTAACCACTGAGCTGCCGTACAGTGCTCCATCCTCCCTCACCCCGCCGCTTTGTCCTCCATCCTCCTCATCCCACCGCTCTGTGCTCCGTCCTCCCCCTGCCTGTGCCGTTCCATCCTCCTCCACCGCTTCCTCCTCCTTCCTTTGTCCTCCTCCCCTCCGCCACTCCATCCTCCATCCTCCCCTGCCTGTGCTGCTCCGTCCTCCCTGACCCCACCGCTTTGTCCTCTGTCCTCCTCCCCCCGCCGCTCTGTGCTCCATCCTCCCCCTGCCGCTCCGTCCTCCCCCACCCACGACTTCCTCTTCCTTCCTTTGTCCGCCTCCCTTCTGACACTCCATCCTCCCCCTGCCTGTGCTGCTCTGGCCTCCCCCACCCCGCCTCTTCATCCTCCATCCTCCTCCCCCTGCCGCTCTGAGCTCCATCCTCCCCTGTCTGTGCCACTCCATCCTCCCCCACCCCACCGCTTCCTCCTCCTTCCTTTGTCCTCCTCCCACTCTGCCACTCCATCCTTCCTGGCCTCCTCCCCCCTGTCGCTCTGTGCTCCATCCTCCCCCTGCCGCTCCTTCCTCCCCCTGCCTGTGCTGCTACATCCTCCCACACCCTGCCGCTACCTCCTCTGTCCTCCATCCTCCTCCCCCCTGCTGCTCTGTCCTCCCTCCTCCCCCTGCCACGCCGTCCTTTCCCCGACGCTCCTTCTTCAAAGTTCCTCCCAATTCAGCCCTCACCGCCTTCCCCATGCAATCTCTATTTCTATATTCTAGAATACCCGATGCGTTAGAATCGGGCCACCATCTAGTTATTTAATAATAATGTAGACCAAATGATTTGAATAAACTTTCAAATATACTTTATTAATGAAATCTGGATGGAAACCATGAATAAACCTTCCACAAGGTGTCCCCACTACACTGTGTGTGAAGCAGACATATATTCATTCTCAGTCAGATCTGTCTTCACATTGAATACGAGCCATGTAACCATATAAGGGAGGGGGTGTGGTCTACACTGCTGACTGCAGCTGATGAGGAAACAATGTATCAGATTATCTCAGGTTACTGCACAGTTGCTGATTAATGTCAGAATGTAAACTCCTCTCCTCTTTCCTTGGCACAAGCTTCTTTGTGCTGTCATGTGGCTCCACACAGCTCAGTCACAATCTCTGATCTTGTCCTTTCTCTGCTGTCACACTGCACTGCTCCCTATCAGCTGCCTCATAGTGAGCGGGATCATTCAGAAATTGATGCAGGATTGTCTGAACCTAAAAAGCGGTAATTACGCAGCAAAAATTGATACATTTTTGCACTGTAGTCCTGCAAAAAGTGGAGGCAGATTTGATACAGAAAATGCTGCATCACTTTTGAAGAGGCCATAGTGTCTGGAAAGCTTGCTTTGCTTTGTTCTTACCATCTTTTCAGTTCGCCATTAAAAGGTATCAACCACTGTGGACTCTCAGAGTCTAATACTTTTGACCATTGGCACATAGCCTTAAGGTCTGGAAATGTCATGACTATGCTGCATCCTGATGTCACCTCTAGACCTGGGGTCAGGAAATCTCAGTGTTTAATAGATCACAGGCCTTCTCTAGAGCTCACTTAGTTTTATTTTGTTTGCACTTTTCTATGATGAAGGGGTTAAGGACCTCTTCCCTGCAGGCAAGAAATTCTCTTAGTCTTCTTCCAGCTGCAGCTTGTGATTGCCTCACCCTTCTGCTATATCTACCTGCCTCTGGCCTTACTCCATGCTACTTATAGAACTTTCATCCCTACCTGTGGAGGAGCTCACTCTGGTTAAGCTGTGGTGCCGTTCCTTTTGCAGCAGCAAAGCTTCTACCTGGAGATCTTCCTGGAACCCTGCTGTATCTGTTGCCCTGCCTGGGTTCTCTGTATGCTTATTTGCGCTGCAACCCCTTCAGTCCCTCGAGGGGAGACATCTAGGTGCCTTGCAAGGGACAAAACCCAGGCATCCCCACCTTCAGGGGTAATCTCTGGGACAGGGATTAGTTTACTGATCCCTATCTGGAGGGGCTGCTCAGGTGTACACTATCCCTTCTACCTCACAGTCACATTGGTATTACCTGCCTCACCTGCCTCTGTATGCTTACCCTGCTGCAGTTATTGCACTTAGCAACCTCTCTCCTGGTTCTTTAGGAGGCATGGGAAACTCTTGCTGGCTGATCAAGAAGTGAGGTCTTAGTCCTGTGGTGTGGGAAATTCCAGTCTGTGCAGGTGCCTTCAGGGACTGCACAGTTGGAGTACTAGTCTGTACAGGGACCAGTTTGGTGAAGATGCAGCAACAGAGAGATGGAGGTTTCCCAACCTATGTGTGTGTAACAGGAGGAACCTCGGAGTATAATTAAGGTCCTTTCTCTGAAATTTACGCATTTCCAATGTTCTTCTGACCAAATTGAATCTGGTGACCGAATAGAGCGAATCGGCCTGAAATAAATGTTGGGAGATTGTCTGATCTCTATGACGGCCGTTTCACACTCCATGGGTTCAGACAGACACCTAAAGCGCTGTGTAGGAGGGTGAAACGGCCGTTTTTTTAAAGACCCCCACCCTCCCCACTAAAGCCCCCCTGATGTAAAGCCTGGTAATCTTTGGCAAATAAAGCTCTGTTGTACCCGTTCCGGTGAGCGCTGCTTCCCTTCAATCCATATATTACATATCCAAAATACATTTGGTGCACCCCAATTGCTTGATTTTGTTTTTTATTTTTTGGGCGGGGTTTCACCTAAATTGTAGCCACAGGTAATCTCAGCTCGAATATAATTGTAGCAAGAGGACGGGCATAATGACAGATGGTTGACCATTGACTTGTATAGGGAGCTGCTGTAATGCAACAATGTAGCGCAGCCGACACTTTGGTTCTTTATTTTGTTTTATTTAGTGAGAAATAAAAGCAAAAACAGAAAATAATGATAAGAAGAAAGTCAGGATGGAGGATAATGCCGGCGGAATAAAGTCCAGATTCCAATACCTGGACCTAAATGCTGGATGGATTAGCCAAACTAAATTTGGAAAGGAGAGGAGCTTGACAAATAACCAGCGATATCCCCAGAATCTCCATGGATTAAGGCCGTCTGCAGGGTATTGCAGGAGATTTAACAGGTGCCTGGAAAGTTGAGAAGCGATGCTTTATGTCTTTTATTTTCATACTTCATCTTACATTTCTTCATTCTCGCTGACTGCTCCAGTTCTGGCTGGTACAAAGCAGAGGGAAGAAATGATAGCGGCACAGAAGAGATGAAGCAGAGCTGAGGTCTATATTCCCTTTGGGGCAGCATTGTCTATGTACTTGGGTTCTATGCAGTCCCATGTAAATGTAACGTTAATACATAACCCACATCAGCTGCATTTGACCAATCAGGACTAGTGGTCACACATTGACTGCAGCCCCCAATATAAAGTCAGGGGGCGATCTCGTCACTGAACAGATTCGCTTGCTTTCCTTGACATTGCCATAGACTCCAATAATGAGAATTCAATATAAAGTGATATACAGAGATCACATTAAAGAGGTTTCCATTACTAATGTGATCCCCTTTCTTTTTTTTCTAACTTTTCCTAACTAACACTTTCCCAATATACTTCTGCTACCTACTCGGCTTATTTCTAAGAGGCTCATAAATACCTTTGTTGATGTTTTAGTTTGATTCTTCAGGGCTGCAGACTGGAATCGGACAAACTGAGCAGGGCACATCATTGGTGGGAGATGAAAGGAGAGTGAAGAGTGATCTGGGCATGTGTGCACAGACTGCTGTCACTCACAGAGAGGCAGCCCCGCCCCACCAGTGATGAGCCCAGATTGCTGTCACTCACAGAGAGGCAGCCCCGCCCCACCAGTGATGAGCCCAGACTGCTGTCACTCACAGAGAGACAGCCCCGCCCCCACCAGTAATGTGCCCAGACTGCTGTCACTCACAGAGAGGTAGCCCCGCCCCCACCAGTGATGAGCCCAGACTGCTGTCACTCACAGAGAGGAAGCCCCGCCTCCACCAGTGATGAGCCCAGACTGCTGTCACTCACAGAGAGGTAGCCCCGCCCCCACCAGTGATGAGCCCAGACTGCTGTCACTCACAGAGAGGTAGCCCCGCCCCCACCAGTAATGTGCCCAGACTGCTGTCACTCACAGAGAGGAAGCCCCGCCTCCACCAGTGATGAGCCCAGACTGCTGTCACTCACAGAGAGGCAGCCCCGCCCCACCAGTGATGAGCCCAGACTGCTGTCACTCACAGAGAGGTAGCCCCGCTCCCACCAGTGATGAGCCCAGACTGCTGTCACTCACAGAGAGGCAGCCCCGCCCCACCAGTGATGAGCCAGACTGCTGTCACTCACAGAGAGACAGCCCCGCCCCACCAGTAATGTGCCCAGACTGCTGTGACTCACAGACAGGCAGCCCCACCCCCACCAGTGAGGAGCCCAGACTGCTGTCACTCACAGAAAGGCAGCCCACCCCCACCAGTGATGAGCCTAGACTGCTGTCACTCACAGAGAGACAGCCCCGCCCCCACCAGTGATGAGCCTAGACTGCTGTCACTAGCAGAGAGGCAGCGCCGCCCTCACCAGTGATGTGCCCAGACTGCTGTCACTCACATAGAGGCAGCCCCCACCAGTGATGAGCCTAGACTGCTGTCACTCACAGACAGGCAGCCCCCCCCACCAGTGATGAGCCCAGACTACTGTCAGTCACAGAGAGGAAGCCCCGCCTCCACCAGTGATGAGCCCAGACTGCTGTCACTCACAGAGAGGCAGCCCCGCCCCCACCAGTGATGAGCCCAGACTGCTGTCACTCACAGAGAGGTAGCCCCGCCCCCACCAGTGATGAGCCCAGACTGCTGTCACTCACATAAGGCAGCCCCGCCCCCACCAGTGATGAGCCCAGACTGCTGTCACTCACAGAGGTAGCCCCGCCCCCACCAGTGATGAGCCAGACTGCTGTCACTCAGAGAGGCAGCCCGCCCCCCACCAGTGATGAGCCCAGACTGCTGTCACTCACAGAGAGGCAGCCCCGCCCCCACCAGTGATGAGCCCAGACTGCTGTCACTCACAGAGAGGAAGCCCCGCCCCACCAGTGATGAGCCCAGACTGCTGTCACTCACAGAGAGGCAGCCCGCCCCCACCAGTGATGAGCCCAGACTGCTGTCACTCACAGAGAGGTAGCCCCGCCCCCACCAGTGATGAGCCCAGACTGCTGTCACTCACAGAGAGGCAGCCCCGCCCCCACCAGTGATGAGCCCAGACTGCTGTCACTCACAGAGAGGCAGCCCCCGCCCCACCAGTGATGTGCCCAGACTGCTGTCACTCACAGAGAGGTAGCCCCGCCCCCACCAGTGATGTGCCCAGACTGCTGTCACTCACAGAGAGGTAGCCCCGCCCCACCAGTGATGAGCCCAGACTGCTGTCACTCACAGAGGTAGCCCGCCCCCACCAGTGATGAGCCCAGACTGCTGTCACTCAGAGAGGCAGCCCCGCCCCCACCAGTGATGAGCCCAGACTGCTGTCACTCACAGAGAGGCAGCCCCGCCCCCACCAGTGATGAGCCCAGACTGCTGTCACTCACAGAGAGGTAGCCCCGCCCCCACCAGTGATGAGCCCAGACTGCTGTCACTCACAGACAGGCAGCCCCGCCCCCACCAGTGATGAGCCCAGACTGCTGTCACTCACAGAGAGGCAGCCCCGCCTCCACCAGTGATGAGCCCAGACTACTGTCAGTCACAGAGAGGAAGCCCCGCCCCCACCAGTGATGAGCCCAGACTACTGTCAGTCACAGAGAGGAAGCCCCGCCCCCACCAGTGATGAGCCCAGACTGCTGTCACTCACAGAGAGGCAGCCCGCCCCCACCAGTGATGAGCCCAGACTGCTGTCACTCACAGAGAGGTAGCCCCGCCCCCACCAGTGATGAGCCCAGACTGCTGTCACTCACAGAGAGGCAGCCCCGCCTCCACCAGTGATGAGCCCAGACTACTGTCACTCACAGAGAGGTAGCCCCGCCCCCACCAGTGATGAGCCCAGACTGCTGTCAGTCACAGAGAGGAAGCCCCGCCCCCACCAGTGATGAGCCCAGACTGCTGTCAGTCACAGAGAGGCAGCACCACCATGACAGTCATTTTCCCCGCTCATTTGGTCCAATTCCAAAGCTACAACAGCAATAAAAAGGTATTTTCTAGCCTTAGAGAGACAGGTAGAACTTATTGCTCGACTCTTGTATTCTTTTTACATTTCAGATACATTCCGCTGCAGTTCCGCAGCCATGTTTCCCTTTTTCCACACTCGATGTAGTAAACTTTATTTCTTGCACTTTTCGGTTCACCTTTCCCTCGTTTCCGGGTTTGAGTTATTTGCGCCTGTAGATCCAGCCGGGTGGCAGTGACGGATTCTGTTTGGAGACGTCAGCAGATATGTGCCCTGGACAATATCATAATAACCTGGCAGATGCGGCGTTCCGCCTGCCCGTACGTCTCCGGCTCTATATACACTGTCACACAACGATTTATACCTTTTTATTTAATCCCATTCAGCGATTTTCCCGCTCGGCCCCGGATCGCGGACGTCAGACGAGACGCTAACAAGTTTTATTTCTTGTAAATTCACTCGCGTCTCCTCCTGCTTTGTGTATTTATCCATCGTTTTCCACTAAATAATACGCGGCAGCTGAACTCTAATATAAAATATGGCTCCTCTTCACATAAACCCTAAAAGCAAATTTCCGACAAGTTATTAGGCATGTTAATGGAGCAAGGCATTGTGGGTGTTCCGGCCGCGATGCTCGGTTGTGTCGTTGAGCGGGAGATGAAAGGCGGTCGGCAATTTTAAGGCTCTTTACGCGGGAGCTCGACTTGTTTTAGGTGTAATTGATTTACTGTGCGCTGGAGGAACTTTACGGCTCGACTGAAAGGCTCTAAAATTGAAGCACCCCGTTATTTATTGGAGCGGTGAAATACACCTCGGCCATAGCAAACGCCAAACACTCTTCACTGTGCTACGTGATGCAAGTACAGATGAGAGGATAGCCCTAGAGAAAGGGGCGTAACTACAATAGGTGCAGGGGGTCACAATCCACCCAGGCCCTGGAGCCTAGGGGGGTCCAAAAAGTCCCTTTGGCCTATAGAAAAGGACACTGCTTTCAAAGATTTGCAATAGGGATCTCAATGGAGGTTTTGTATCATGAGCTTCAAGTTACGCCACTGCCTAGAGAGGATGGAGGGTTCCCAGGACGACACATACAAAGCCTACCCTTAGGAAAGCCTTACATATTAGGTTTATGGTAGCATAACTCAATGATTCTGGCTGGATCAGATGACCGTGGGGTGTCCTTTCTCTCCAACAATGGCAGATGCTAGACAAAGAAGGATCAGGTTGTTAAATCTGAATATGTCCGATCTTTGTCCTCGCTTCTCCTAAGTGTCAGAGATGCCAACGTACTCACCACTGCCCATGTTGTCCTCTGACTTCTGCTCCGGTCCCCAATCCCATTCTCTGATGGGAGCAGCGTACGCACCCCAAAAATATACCTATCCAATGGCTTGGAGGCACTGGCAACTTAAGGCACCCTCCCTTATAGGGAGGTGCCTGGGCAAGATTGTTCCTACTGAGTCAAGTACCTGCTAGTAACATTGTCTGACCTCTGATCCTAAACCTGCCTGTGAACCTGAACCCATCTGTGCTGATACCTGAACCAGAACCTGCCTGAGCCAGAATTCATCCTGCACCTGAGCCTGAATCCATACAGTCTGCGCTAGCATCCTGTCTGTGTGACTCCGACTACGTCTCACTTGTTGCTAGTCCAGACTCCAGCCTGTGTTTACGACTCCATCTCACCTGCTACCATTCTGGTTAGCTACCGCGGATTGCCTTGGAGTAGTACGTGGCAGTTACTTGCAGCACAAGCCTAACCTCACCATAAGGGGCTATAGAGAAGACCAGGTAGCAACTTAGTCATGCCCCTCCATGGTAACCCTGGGCTCTGTGTGTCCAGTGGGTCCACAGCCCCGTCCCAGCTGTAATGGTTACTACCGCTCCAGCCGTAGCACTTTTGATCATAGGGGAAAAAATCTGCTACTTATTACATATGCATGCCCAGCTGAGCTGACTGTGCCAACTGAATTAACATCCGGTCAAAACTAACAGATGTAGCAGCTGCCAACATAACCATTGCTATGCTCTACGGCAGTAGTATGGTGCTTGCACACTACTCACAAAATGATTCTCTTTTTTAAAGTGAATGAAACACCTGCTACTATGCAGTAGTTTAGGCATCCCTGGAGTGTCAGCCCTCATGTTGGCACATGCTACATTTGTAGCTAAAGTATATGGCTTTAAGAAAAGGGTTGACTTCAAGTGCAGTAAAATGTTTGGGCAACAAGGCCAAGAGCCAGTGTGTACCTCATTATTCTCTTCAAAAATAATAGACATGCTGATTCAGACCGCCAAGGTCCACCAGGTCTATTGGATCCAAATATCCTCCCATAGTTAACTGCCTCTCTGCATAGCATAGGATCAATGAGTGATCCTTGGGGGCTGGTCCTAATGGATTCTTACCAATCAATGAAACCAACTTCCAAAACATCCTCAAATGTGGCTATGATTTGTACTGGGAAGTCTCTTTTGTTTGATAACAGTCCCAGGAGTTGACCACCATGAATCACACATTGGGGTATGCAACACAGTCCAATTACGTATTCTTTCATTGGCGTCTGTGTTTAAGTGGCGTCCAATCTTGGTCTCTGTGCTGTTAAGAAACAAGAGCTGTTGTGCTGAAGTCTTTCCAGGAGATTCCTTGCCTTAGGAGTATCTGTGGTTTCCTGATCCGTGGGGCTCTCAGCCTAGGGCTTTTCAGGAGCTTAGGGGAAGGGTGGTGACTCAGACCTCCTCACCTTCAGAGGTACCTCAGAGAGCAGAGCGAGTTAGTGACCCCTCAGTCTAAGAGTTAGATTAGCTCCCATGAATCCCTTCACCTACCTCACCATCTGGTTTCCTGTTCCCCTCACCGTTATTCCACCCATTAAGCGTGACAAGAATAATGAAGTGAGATTGGTCTTCTCAGTTACTCACCATGCAGATTGCATCATCCAACAATAAACTCATCTCTACTGCTGCATTTGTGGCGCCCTGCATCCACAGCTACCCACAGGCCTTCCTAGAGCACAGATGAATATCCACAGCAGCTACACCAGTACAACCAACATCTTCCACCCCAGCGCAGTAGGGGGAGCTCCACTTGCTGACCTTAGGCAAGATCCCCTATAAATACTGATGCTGGGGAGGAGTTAGTCAGAGCGTGCAGACGCTAGGAGAGCTGCGAAGACGTCCTGGTGATCGGTGCCATGTTAGGCCCCAACCGGTGACCCTGAAAAGCCTTTGAGCAGTCCTGCCAGGCCCAAGAGTGGGAACTGAATGCAAGGAGAGAAAAGAGGAAGAAAAGTGGGAACCGAGGAGCCAGGATAGGTTTGCCCAAACAACACACCGGACACCATGGTCCGCGTCTGCAGGAGAGCTACACGCCCAGCAGACAACCCCGGCAAACCATGGAGACTCTAGTCACCCAGTCACCTGCTTATTCACCGTTCAGGGAGCCAGACACCGTGGAGAGAGAAACGGCGGTGGACGGCAGAGGGGTCCCATTGACAGTGCAGGTGCAGAGAGAGAGAGAAGCGGAAGCCAGCCAAGTTTTACACGGGGCAGCTGCTTCAACACGGAGAAAAGAGGACACGGAGGCCTTACACCCACTTGCTGTGGAGATTCCACTGTGTTTCCTGGTCACCCAACAGACTTTTACCTGCTATACCACCAGTAAAAGGTAAAGAGACATTCAACAGCCTGTGTGTGCGTTCTTCACCCCCTGTCCCCGCTACCTGCAGAGACTATCCGGGTAATCCACAACCTGGCTGAACCCCTGCTCCATTCCTCACAATCATCACTGCCCCGGAGGTTTAGAAGGGAGCTGCCCCACCCTAGCCGCAATACCACCATCCTCCGGAGGACTGTGGCGGCGCTGGTGTCAAGTCACCAGGTACTACAGGTGGCGTCACGAGACAAAGACTCTAATCCCTTGTAAATACTAAAATAACCCCTTCTTTTGGGCTGTCCCCGGGGCCACGGATCTGGGCAGGCCACCGGCGACATTCCCCATTTGGAGAGAGAGAGGCCCAGACATCCAAGTTCCCTTACTTTGGGGTGCTACACATTCTGCATACGCAGTGATGGAGATGACAGAAGATGAGCAGCTAATGAATGATGACAGTAAATTTTTACACTTTTCTGACCCTTACTAGGATGGGACCTAGGACTAGGTTATGCTTAGACTTGGGGCTTAGGTTAATAAAAGGGTAAATGTCAAATGTTGACTACTGCAGTCTACATGTAAAGCTCCCTGGAGTTTTAATGGGAGTTAATTTCCTTATGCACATTTGGAGTTAATGTGTAGATGCTGTTGTGTTGCTGTCTACAGGTTAGGTGGCTCCGCAGGCGCAGGAGAGCTGCTGCTGGTGGGTATGGCAGTTGACGTAGTTGTCCACTCCCCCAGCCTTTAAATAGTTCCCTCTTCCACCAGTAGATGTCTCTGATAGAGTTTAGTCTCTGCAAGACCTGAAGCTCAGAAGACATAAGTGCCATTGCTTGGTGTTTTCCTTCCTTGGCAGTTGCTGTGCTTCCCAGTCCGTGGGCTGAGATGAAAGGTTCTTCACCTAGGGCTGATCAGGATCAGAAGGCAAGGGTGGTAGCCCAGATGTCCTCAACATCAGAGGTAATTCTGGGAATAGGGTGAGTTAGGGAATCCCAGTCTAAGGGTCAGACTAGCTCCCCTGATCACCTTTTGCCAATCTTACCATCCTGCTTCCTGATCCCCTTTATCATTATACCACCCTGTTTGACAGTAAGGCTTAGAGTTAGGACTAAGGTTAGCTTTAAGGTTAATGATTGTTGTTTGGTTCCACCCCATGATACACTGCTGGTCTCCCCCATGTATATCCACGTCAGATCAGACTGAGTGACAACCTCCAGAGCGCCGTAAAGGTTATGGCCATATTGTATCTGTCGTGGCTTTTCTGAGAGCTCATAGAGGCTACCAATTGTCAAAATTGGATCTCAACATCTTGACCGAAAAGTGGATCTATAATAACTTGCATTCACGTGATTGCGGGAGGAGGTTCCTCAACACCAGAGCAGATACAAAGCGATTAATTTCCGTTACATCGTCAGCACATCTTGTTTCTGGACCGACCTGATTAAATCAGAAATGACTTGACACATCAGACCGGAGATAACACTCAGTCGTACTAGGGCCCGAGACGTGAACATTTCCAGTGAGTGTATCAAGGTGGATTCTGAAACGTTACTCTACACAAATGCCAAAAATCCGAGTCCGGCCGTCGTCTCCATCCGCGGCTGTTTGCAAATAAATCCAGGGGTCAGACATAATGCAGCAAGCAAGGTTTGCATGTCAATATTGCTGTGATAAGTGACTAAAACGCGTGGGTCCATATTAACTAAGCAGCGTGACGCCTCAGGGCACGACCAGGTACCGAGATGTATATCCTGCAACATTTAATTAGGTCATGACTGAAGCTACGGGGTATTGTTCTGCTATGGGGTGTCTTAAAGCGTAAGCTCACATTTATATGCAACTAACAGATATATCCACAAGGCACTGTTAACCCCTAAGACCTGACATTTATATTGGCTTTAACACGTCTCCGAGAGCCTCCGCAGCGGCCGGTGTCACTGGTAGATTTTAATTTTTCATAACCAAAGTTATATAAAATGCATTTAGCAAGAATAGCAAGTGAACTGTGATCTATCATATATTTCTATCTATTATCTATCTATCTATCTATCTATCTATCTATCTATCTATCTATCTATCTGTCTATTATCTATCTATCTATCTATCTATCTATCTATCTATCTCTATCTATCTATCTATCTATCTATCTATCTATCTATCTATCTATCTATCTATCTATCTATCTATCTATCCTCCTATCTATATCTATCTATCTATCTATCTATCTATCATCTATTTATCTATCTATCTATCTATCTATCTATCTATCTATCTATCTATCTATCTATCTATCTATCTATCTATCCTCCTATCTATATCTATCTATCTATCTATCTATCTATCTATCTATCATCTATTTATCTATCTATCTATCTATCTATCTATCTATCTATCATTTATCTATTATCAATTTAATTCAATTTAATTCAATTCAAATGAGCTTCATTGGCAAGACTAAGTACATGTTAGCAATACCAAAACAAATGGTAAAATAGGGGGACAGGGATAGTGACACGTCAAGGTTGGGATATAGAGGTCCAGGATATATCAGGCTCCTCTTAGTTAGGGGATAGGGACATGTTCAGGGTAGGGTATAGTAACTAGAGATGAGCGAGTATACTCTTTACTGTGGCGCTCCTGTGGATCGGTCACCACTAGGAGGTGCCCAACTGGGATCGGTAAGTCCAGTCACCCCAAGCACACACCCAACACACTCTCGATCGCAAGACTCTATACCCAGCAACGGGATGGCGGGAGGAGATGTGTGATGACCACTCACCTTGCTTAGTTGTGTAAACCCACAACTGGCTAGAGCGCCTTATACAGCTGCCGCTGGACCTCCACCTGCCACTGCTTGTGGAAAAACCAATATCTGTCATTAGGAAAAGGTGTACCACGGTCCACGCTGCTGTGCCACGAAAGATCACAAGGAAGGCAGTGCTTCAAATCAAAGACATCCTTTATTCTTCCTTTCCTACGCGTTTCGGAGCCACATCCAAGCTCCTTCCTCAGGGACATCAGGGATAATCTATCTATCTTATTTGGCTATAACTGTATAAAGGCAATATGCAGTGTAGTGATTGGCATAGGCTGGCAGCAGTGTAGTGATTGGTACAGGTTGTAGGAAGTGTCATGAATGGCACAGGTTTGAGGCAGTATAGAGATTGGTACAGGTTGTAGGAGGTTTCATGGTAGGAACAGATTGGAGGCAGTGTAGTCATTATGTAGTGTAGGGCAGAGGCAGTGTAGTGATTTGCACAGGTTGTAGGCAGAGTCCTGACTGGCACAGTTTGGAGACAATGTAGTTATTGGCACAGGTTGTAGGTGGTGTCATGATTGGCACAGGATGGAGGCATTGTAGTGATTGGCACAGGTTGTAGGCAGTGTCACGATTGGCACAGTTTGGAGACAATGTAGTGATTGGCACAGGTTGTAGGCGGTGTCCTGACTGGCACAGGATGGAGGCATTGTAGTGATTGGCACAAGTTGTAGGCGGTGTCCTGACTGGCACAGTTTGGAGGCTATGTAGTTATTTGCATACGTTGTAGGCAGTGTCATGACTGGCACAGTTTGGAGGCTATGTAGTTATTTGCATACGTTGTAGGCAGTGTCATGACTGGCACAGTTTGGAGGCAATGTAGTTATTGGCACAGGTTGTAGGCAGTGTCATGATTGGCACAGGATGGAGGCATTGTAGTGACTAGCACAGGATGGAGGCATTGTAGTGATTGGCATATGTTGTAGGCAGTGTCCTGACTGGCACAGTTTGGAGGCAATGTAGTGATTGTTGTAGGCAGTGTCCTGACTGGCACAGTTTGGAGGCATTGTAGTGATTGGCACAGGTTGTAGGCAGTGTCCTGACTGGCACAGTTTGGAGGCATTGTAGTGATTGGCACAGGTTGTAGGGAGTGTCTCTATTGGCACAGGATGGAGGCATTGTAGTGATTGGCACAGGTTGTAGGCAGTGTCTCTATTGGCACAGGATGGAGGCATTGTAGTGATTGGCACAGGTTGTAGGCAGTGTCATGATTGGCACAGGATGGAGGCATTGTAGTGATTGGCATACGTTGTAGGCAGTGTCCTGACTGGCACAGTTTGGAGGCAATGTAGTGATTGGCACAGGTTGTAGGCAGTGTCATGATTGGCACAGGATGGAGGCATTGTAGTGATTGGCATACGTTGTAGGCAGTGTCCTGACTGGCACAGTTTGGAGGCAATGTAGTGATTGGCACAGGTTGTAGGCAGTGTCCTGACTGGCACAGTTTGGAGGCAATGTAGTTATTGGCACAGGTTGTAGGCGGTGTCATGATTGGCACAGGATGGAGGCATTGTAGTGACTGGCACAGGATGGAGGCATTGTAGTGATTGGCATATGTTGTAGGCAGTGTTCTGACTGGCACAGTTTGGAGGCAATGTAGTGATTGGCACAGGTTGTAGGCAGTGTCATGATTGGCACAGGATGGAGGCATTGTAGTGATTGGCATACATTGTAGGCAGTGTCCTGACTGGCACAGTTTGGAGGCAATGTAGTGATTGGCACAGGTTGTAGGCAGTGTCCTGACTGGCACAGTTTGGAGGCAATGTAGTTATTGGCATAGGTTGTAGGCGGTGTCATGATTGGCACAGGATGGAGGCATTGTAGTGACTGGCACAGGATGGAGGCATTGTAGTGATTGGCATATGTTGTAGGCAGTGTCCTGACTGGCATAGTTTGGAGGCAATGTAGTTATTTGCATACGTTGTAGGCAGTGTCATGACTGGCACAGTTTGGAGGCTATGTAGTTATTGGCACAGGTTGTAGGCAGTGTCATGATTGGCACAGGATGGAGGCAATGTAGTGATTGGCACAGGTTGTAGGCAGTGTCACGATTGGCACAGTTTAGAGGCAATGTAGTTATTGGCACAAATCCACAAGAATTCCATCAAATACGGGTGCAAAACAGCAGTTTCTTCAGCAACCCAATCGCCTGGAGTAGCCTCCTCAAACACGGAATGAACCATCCAGACTCACATTGGCAGCACCCAGAGATGTCCCTAACAGGGCTATGCTTGTTCTGGCAGCCTCTGCTTCTTCTCAAGGGAGGAACCTTTGAATTCAACACTTCAGCACACAGTGTCGATCAGTCCTGACAGAGGTGACCAGCGGAAAGAGAACCGGCCACGGGTCCACACAATATTTGGCTGCTGTCCACACTGCCCATGGCACATCGGGTAGAACCTTTTATCCAGTCTGCACAGGGGCTCCTCTGGTGGCCAAGGGAAGACATCACAGGTCTCATCGGCTCACATGGGCATTCACATTTTTTCATATTTCTTCGTGTAGATTCCCGATTCTTGACAGTCCCACAATCCGGAATATGTTTTTCTCCAGTTCATAAGAATAGAAAAGGTCGGGCACCACCATTGGTCAATGCTTTTATCAGGATCCACAGACACCGCTGTGTCAGTGTTTAGAAACCGCCCTTACAGTGTTGGCCAAAAGTATTGACACCCCTGCAATTCTGTCAGATAATACTCAGTTTCTTCCTGAAAATGATTGCAATCACAAATTCTTTGCTATTATTATCTTCATTTAATTTGTCTTCAATGAAAAAAACACAAAAGAGAATGAAGCAAAAAGCAAAACATTGATCATTTCACACAAAACTCCAAAAATGGGCCGGACAAAAGTATTGGCACCCTCAGCCTAATACTTGGTTGCACAACCTTTAGCCAAAGTAACTGCAATCAACCGCTTCCGGTAACCATCAATGAGTTTCTTACAATGCTCTGCTGGAATTTTAGACCATTCTTCTTTGGCAAACTGCTCCAGGTCCCTGATATCTGAAGGGTGCCTTCTCCAAACTGCCATTGTTAGATCTCTCCACAGGTGTTCTATGGGATTCAGGTCTGGACTCATTGCTGCCACCTTAGAAGTCTCCAGTGCTTTCTCTCAAACCATTTTCTAGTGCTTTTTGAAGTGTGTTTTGGGTCATTGTCCTGCTGGAAGACCCATGACCTCTGAGGGAGACCCAGCTTTCTCACACTGGGCCCTACATTATGCTGCACAATGTGCTGGTAGTCTTCAGACTTCATAATGCCATGCACACGGTCAAGCAGTCCAGTGCCAGAGGCAGCAAAGCAACCCCAAAACATCAGGGAGCCTCCGCCATGTCTGACTGTAGGGAGCGTGTTCTTTTCTTTGAATGCCTCTTTTTTTCTCCTGTAAACTCTATGTTGATGCCTTTGCCCAAAAAGAGAGAACATTCTTCCAAATCGTTGTAGGCTTTCTCAGGTAAGTTTTGGCAAACTCCAGCCTGGCTTTTTTATGTCTCGGGGTAAGAAGTGGGGTCTTCCTGGGTCTCCTACCATACAGTCCCTTCTCATTCAGATGCTGACGGATAGTACGGGTTGACACTGTTGTACCCTCGGACTGCAGGGCAGCTTGAACTTGTTTGGATGTTAGTCGAGGTTCTTTATCCACCATCCGCACAATCTTGCGTTGAAATCTCTCGAAAATCTTTCTTTTCCGTCCACATCTAGGGAGGTTAGCCACAGTGCCATGGGCTTTACACTTCTTGATGACACTGCGCACAGTAGACACAGGAACATTCAGGTCTTTGGAGATGGACTTGTAGCCTTGAGATTGCTCATGCTTCCTCACAATTTGGTTTCTCAAGTCCTCAGACAGTTCTTAGGTCTTCTTTCTTTTCTCCATGCTCAATGTGGTACACACAAGGACACAGGACAGAGGTTGAGTCAACTTTAATCAATGTCAACTGGCTGCAAGTGTGATTTAGTTATTGCCAACACCTTTTAGGTGCCACAGGTAAGTTACAGGTGCTGTTAATTACACTAATTACAGAAGCATCACATGATTTTTCTAACAGTGCCAATACTTTTTTCCACCCCCTCTTTATGTTTGGTGGAATTAGATCCAATTTGGCTTTAGGACAATTCTTTTTGTGTTTTTTCATTGAAGACAAATTAAATGAAGATAATAATAGCAAAGAATTTGTGATTGCAATCATTTTCAGGACAGAATCTGACAGAATTGCAGGGGTGTCAATACGTTTGGCCACAACCGTATGCTTCCGGGTGCATAATTATTTACATGAGAAGAAGAAAAGAGTAGAACTCATCGGATTGCTGGTGAGCGTCTTTATTTCAGCTAAACATGTAGACATGGAGACATGGGGCAGGAGGGAGGATGGGAACAAACTACAGCTGTTTCACACTTGATCTAGCGCTTTAACAATCCCATCCTCCTTCCTGTCCCATTTCTCTGTGTCTACATGAATAGCACACTGAAATAAAGAAGTTTGATTGCTGGTGATTGCTTCTCTTTACTTCTTCTCATGCAAATTGTTTACTCCAGGTATCTCAGCTCTTGTCCACCTATCTATTTTTGAGAAATGCAGAGCTTCTGACCTGAACCCTCCAATGCCAGAGAGTTCCGGCCTCTGCCGAGTTTCGCCAGGTTATCTGGACCAGTCCCCTTCAATTCCCGAGAGCTCCGGCCTCTACCCAGTTTCGCCAGGTTATCTGGACTGGTCCCCTCCAATGCCAGAGAATTTGGGCCTCTGCCCAGTTTTGCCAGGTTATCTGGACCGGTCCCCTCCAATGCCAGAGAGCTCCGGCCTCTACCCAGCTTTGCCAGGTTATCTGGACTGGTCCCCTCCAATGCCAGAGAGCTCTGACCTCTGCCCAGTTTCGACGGGTTATCGGGACCGATCCCCTCCAATGCCAGAGAGCTCCGGCCTCTGCCAAATTTCACCGGATTATCTGGAGCGGTCCCCTTCAATGCCAGAGAGCTCCGGCCTCTGCCAAGTTTCGCCAGGTAATTTGGATCGGTCCCCTCCAATGCCAGAGAGCTCCGGCCTCTGCCAAGTTTCGCCAGGTTATTTGGATCGGTCCCCTCCAATGCCAGAGAATTCGGGCCTCTGCCCAGTTTTGCCAGGTTATCTGGACTGGTCCCCTCCAATGCCAGAGAGCTCTGACCTCTGCCCAGTTTCGCCGGGTTATCGGGACCGATCCCCTCCAATGCCAGAGAGACCCGGCCTCTGCCAAGTTTCGCCAGGTTATCTGGACCTGTCCCCTCCAATGCCAGAGAGCTCCGACCTCTGCCCAGTTTCGCCAGGTTATCAGGATCGGTCCCCTCCAATGCCAGAGAGCTCCGACCTCTGCCCAGTTTCGCCAGGTTATCGGGACCGATCCCCTCCAATGCCAAAGAACTCCGGCCTCTGCCAAGTTTTGCCAGGTTATTTGGATTGGGCCCCTCCAATGCCAAAGGGCTCGGGCCTCTGCCCAGTTTTGCCAGGTTATCTGGACCGGTCCCCTCCAATGCCAGAGAGCTCCGGCTTCTACCCAGCTTTGCCAGGCTATCTGTACTGGTCCCCTCCAATGCCAGAGAACTCCGACCTCTGCCAAGTTTCGCCAGGTTATCTGGATCGGTCCCCTCCAATGCCAGAGAGCTCCGGCCTCTGCCCAGTTTCACCGGGTTTTCTGGACTGGTCCCCTCCAATGCCAGAGAACTCCGACCTCTGCCAAGTTTCGCCAGGTTATTTGGATCGGTCCCCTCCAATGCCAGAGAGTTTGGGCCTCTGACCAGTTTTGCCAGGTTATCTGAACCGGTCCCCTCCAATGCCAGAGAGCTCCAGCTTGTACCCAGCTTTGCCAGGCTATCTGTACTGGTCCCCTCCAATGCCAGAGAGCTCCGGCTTCTACCCAGCTTTGCCATGCTATCTGCACTGGTCCCCTCCAATGTTGTAGAGCTCCGGCTTCTGCCAAGTTTCGCCAGGTTATCTGGTCAGCTCCCCTACAATGCCAGAGAGCTTCTGCTTCTGCCCAGTTTCGCCGGGTCACTTGGTTTTATTGTAGAACATATGACGATCCGACACCTTTTCATTTTTTTACGTTGGATTTGAATGTTTCTGACAACGGCCCGAGGATCTCACAGCCGGGAATCGTACTTTCAGACTTCACACTATTTACTTTAAGAAACAAGTCAACTGGCAATAAAATAATTACACTAAATATTCTGGATAAACCTCACTGAATTTATAAAAAAAAACCTCTAAATCCCATTCAGGTGGAAATGTCCAATGTTCACATTGATGTGATAAATTAGATGAAATACGGCTTGTACAAAACTGGTGCACATCACAAGGAATAATTCAGAGCCTGTGTTCATTATATACAAAACGTCCGTCTCAGCTAGAAATCCTTCACACGGCTACAAGTCAACAATATGTCAAAACTAGAAATAAATACTTCTGAAAAGTCGGCAAGGAAAAACACTTCTTCTCTCCGGAGGTTATCTGCATTTCCATAACACCCAGCGCTCGCCGACTTCTCTTTAATAAGCGTGAAATAGCCTGATGAAAAATTAAAGGCGTCTTCTAAGAGTTATCCGCACACACCGGTTGGCTATCGGGGGAGAAGGGTCGGAAAACTCAAGGGTTCCGAAGGTCCCTCGGAGACTTTGTAAAGACTTAACAACCAAGGACGCTTACTTCACTTCACTCTTCCGCTCTCGCACCATTGACGATCAATAAACAAATTGATTTTGGAAATTCACATTGTAACAATTACAAATTTGATGGGATACATTGACGTGAGTCCAGTAAGGAGGACCACTAGCCGGCCCTCATGTTGGATTGGAGTTAATAAAAGCATAAACTCATCGACGCATTTCATACCTTTCCGACCGCTTGATCGTTCCTTTCCAACCTTCCTCTAGTTTCGGGCTTTTGGCGTTGTCATTCTTCACTGGGCCCCGTGTCGTCACCTAGGGCTCAGACGAGACAATGTGCGAGGGCCAAGGAGAGTAGATTTGATTTTGAGGGGGTGAAAAATTTCCAGCCAAATTCATGCAAATCTACTGAGGTTTGACTATCGGCAAATTTGGTCTCCCTTACTTTAGAGACTTGTGACACTTTTGGGACCTCTGTCTCATGTCTGTATTGAGACTTCATATTAAACCTGATTCTTTCCTTTGGCAGTTTAGGGGTTAATGTCAGTTTCTGTTGTTAGCAAGCTAGCTAGTTCTTTGTCCAGGTGTGGCTACTCCGTGATCACTCCCATCCCCTTAATATGGTCAAATGTTTGCAGCATCCTTAGCTGGTGATTGAACTTCATTCCTAGGCAAGCTGCCTGTGGTGAAGGTGCTATTCTGGAGAGCTGACTACTGCCAAGCCGTCTGCTGCCAAGGAGTGTGGCAGCAGGCGTGAAGTCGTTTGTTTTTCCCCTTTCTGTCTTTCCTTTCCCTCTTGTTATTAATATTTTTTATTTCTATAGCAACATCAATTCCATGGTGAGAAGGGGTGACATAAAAAAGTATAGTTTACAGTAAACAAATTTACAATGACAGACTGGTACAGAGGGGAGAGGGCCCTGTCCTTGCGGACTTACATTCTATGGGATAATGGGGAAGAGACAGAAGGTTGGGGTGCAGCAGCTCTGGTGGTGGTGGGGCAGCAGCTCTTTAATCATCAGGAGATTAGCATTATAGGATTACTCAAGTAGTCCAGCATATTCATTTAGGTCGGTTATACACTACGGTTGTGGTGTATCAGGTTCTGTCGGGTGTTTTGCAGGAAACACCGGAGAGAACCTGATATCCCCAGATAGAACAGAACCAGGGAGCAAATATGCCTTCTGGTCCTGCTTTCTGCTGGAATCGGCAGATTGCAGGGTTCAGGGGCTGTCCCTGCTGAAATGTCAGGAGCGCGGCTAGCGGGAGCTATCTGCGGTGCTGAAATCTCAGCAGGGGACAGCTCCAGGTGCTGAAGTTCAGCACGGCCGGCACTGAGCTTCAGCACCCGCCGTCCGGGAACAGGACAGATTCTCTGTAGGGTGCGGCGCGATCCGGTGCCCCATAGACTGCTTTGTTAGGGGGTGCTGGATAACACCGGATCCGGGAGAATCTGGCAGGATCCGGATTGGTTACATTTTTTGCCCCAGACACAAAAATGCTGCAAGCTCTGATATTGTGTCCGTGACAAAAAACGAATGCAGCCAGATGGTAAATCACTGCCATCCAGCCCCATAGGGCTACATTGTGTCAAAATCAGGTCCGGGGCTGTCAGGTTTGCATCGGACAGCCCTGGACCTGATCACACTGTGGTGTGAAACCGGCCTAACTATTAAATCTGAAGCAGAGAATACAGTACTTTTATGAAAATGATAGCAACCAGCTCATCAAGTGTCACATCGCAGGAATCAGGGTCTCTATCACTACATTATGCTGCTGTCAAATGGTATGGCAAAAACTTGGTGACAGTTTCCCTTTAAGGGTGGAAACATCTATAACTGGCTAATCGACCAGCCATGAAAGTAGAATAATGGTTATATTGGTAAAATGGGGAACTTTCATTTCGATGGTCGTCTAGAGATGCAACAATGAATCTAAAGCGTGCAAACACTTTCCCGACAGTTTCAAGCTCTGTTCATCCATAGAGACAAGTGGTGGTAACCTCATATATCAATCACACAATGAGATGTTGAAAAACCCATAGAACCTGTGTATAATAAGATTGGTTGCCGAGGACACGACCACCAGCGTACCTCTACACTGGTTTCCATAAATGAGGTCATATAGATTCTGCATTTTTCCATGCATGCCAAGGATCATCAGTCCATTAATCGTTAAAGTCTGCTGCCACTTCAGCTAAATTAGATTTCAGATAAAAGACACTCTGAGCACACGGTCAGGAACTCGCTAAGGCCGGCTTCAGACTGCGTGTCTGATCCGATCCGTAGCTGTCCGCTTCAAGCAGACAGCCGCGGACCGGATCAGCACACAGGACCGGGGGTCTGTTATGCCTTCCGATCCTGTGTGCATCCGCACGCAGTTCCCGATGCTGATTAGTCAGGACCGCGGGCGGCGCGGTCCTGACCTGTCAGCGGCTGCAGCTGCGTGCGGATGCACACAGGATCGGAAGGCATAACAGACCCCCGGTCCTGTGTGCTGATCCGGTCCGCGGCTGTCTGCTTGAAGCGGACAGCTACGGATCGGATCAGACACGCAGTCTGAAGCCGGCCTAAGCAAATCTGTCTACAAATCTTTATCTCATCTGGCATTAGGACTATATATTTTTTTTAATATATGTCACATGCGATCTCCAGAGCCTAACCTCGTTACAAAAAGACCAATCATTCCTAGGCAACAGAGGGAGCACAAGTGAGTGGGATTGTTAATTAGTCCAATCAAACAATCTGCAGTTATGAAGATAGGTTAATTCTGCATTAAATAGTCTGAATCCAGCCGAGCCTCCATTACACCACATTAAACGAGCAATCATCGAGTTCTTTTTTGCAAAGTTTTAAAAAGTAAAAATGTAGGTCAAAGTGTCAAGCGGTAAAAGTTGCAGACAAAATGGAAACAGAAGTTGAAGAACTGAGATAAATTATTTATTAATTGATGTATTATTGCGATTTAATCTAACATTCGGGCACAGAGGGATATACGGCAACCATGTTTTAATATATAAAATCCATGTTTCCAATTTGGAAGTGACTAATTAGTTGTTGGTCAAATAAAAGTTTAATATAATGTGAGGTAGCGCTTACTTATTATTTTGGGGTACATTCGCTTCAAGCACACAGCAATAGTTCTTCCAAAAGATACATACAGCTGAACCAAGGCACAAAGTGAACAGGTGTGTAAGACTGTGTACACACCAACAAAAGACTAAATCACAGAAAAACAGTACAACAACATCTAAAGATACTCTGCTATAAAAATAAAAGTAAAAAGCAAGTGCTAGTGAGGAGAGTGTTTATAACACGGTAATTAGTTAATGTTTTTTGTAAAAAATGTATACGAAGCTGTTCTACCGACGTCAAGGTGACCCATTAACTAACTACCTTGTTATTGACACTTTTCTCTCTAGCACTTTCTTTTTACTTTTACTTTTTATAGCAGAGTATTTTTAGACATGATACTGTTCTTCTGTGATTTAGTCTGTTGGTGGTGAGAACACGGTCTTACAGACCTGTTCACTTTGTGCTTTGGCTCAGCTGTATGTATCTATTTACTGTAGTCTCTTGTTAAGCAAGATAGGTAGTGCACCACCCCTTCCTTACTGAGCCAAGCACATAACGTTCCATATGCTGCGCTTTTTTATACAGGATCAGGTTTTAAGTAAGGTAGGTTAGAGACCGTTCTGATATGGGTCATCTTGACGGCGGTAGAACGGCTTCATATACATTTTTTGCAAAAAATGTATTACCTAAGTACCCTGTTGTTAACACTTTTCTCACTAGCACTTGCTTTTTACTTTTACTTTTTTTAGCAGAGTATTTTTAGATGTTGTTATACTGTTCTTCTTGTTAAGCAAGATAGGTAGTGCCCCACCCCTTCCTTACTAAGTCAAGCACATAAAGTGCTGCATGCTGCGCATTGCCTATCATGGGAATTTGACCCTTCTGCACCCTGAATCCATTGAGGTTTTTTTTATACAGGATCAGGTTTTAAATAAGGTAGGTTAGGGACCGTTCTGATATGGGTCACCTTGACGGCGGTTAGAACGGCTTCATATACATATTTTCCAAAAAACGTATTACCAAAGTAACCTGTTATTAACACTTTTCTCACTAGCACTTGCGCTTTACTTTTATTTTTTAGAGCAGATTATTTTTAGACGTTGGTTTATTGTTTTTCTGTGATTTAGTTCTTATAAAAGATAGTCCATTTAGTTTATTATCAGTCATAAACCCCATATCAGCACATAGTAGGCATAGTATTTCAGGGTTTACGCCAAAAAAAAATTCACACAGAAATACAAAGACCCGCTCTGCTTTTACCTGCTCTTGCAGCTTAGCAGTATTCAGACTGGCTCCTGCCACTCTTGCCATCCAGGAGGTTGCACACAGGGATCACCCACTAGGTCCTTTGAACTTGGTTCATATCGCCACCTGTTGCCCCGATCCACCTGGCCAAGATTACTACCTGGACATCCAGGACCTCTAGCCAGCTCCACTCTAAGGCATGCTTATCTTCCATATGTTTCATACAGGAAGTGTGAAGGACCTTCCTTACATCACAGATGCATGACCAGGAAGGAGTCACATTATAACAGATGTGACATACCCATGGGTATGTGGTTAGCCAGCCCCACCCATCACTTTCTGTCTAACCCTTAATCCAGTCCCTTATATTATAAAGCTTTGCGGAAAAATAAGTCCCAGCAAGCAATACTGGATTTAGATCGCAGCAGACTGCTTTCTGTGTGATATATACCGATCGAAATTTGCGTTTGGCAAATTCACTGGAAATTCCCCTAATAAACAGGGTGAAAAAATAAATGAGAATGATCAAAATTTCCAATGGACCCTCACTTTCTCTGCACAGCTTCCCACTTGGTAGTTCTGGTGAGGTCATCACTGAAGCTATGCGTTGGGTTTTCAGACATGTTTACCCAAGGCATGTCTCTATGTCATGTTACGGTTTTTATATAACTTGTGTAATAAGTATCTTCTGTCATTAGGAGACTTTTGCCACTTCGGGGATTTTAATTATTTTTGCTTTCTTTTGGACCAGCAGGGTTTAATAACTCTTTTCTTGCTGATAATTCCTGGTCAGTTCAATCTCAGGTGCTGCCGGTTTGTGCCCACCTCCATTCCCTTTAGTCACATGATCCATCACCTGATGCCGATAATAGAATCTCTCTATGCTCACCATCGTAGAATGAGGAAAGATATGGAAGCTGCTGACGTCCTGTTGTTTGCCATCCCAGTGTTTGGCTGTAACCTCAGTATTGGCGTTTTATCCTTTTTTGTCTATGTTCCCTCAGTCTGTCCTCCTTCCCCTGTGTTTTATTGTTACAATGATTAAGTCTAGTGCGCTCACTACCTTTTGCACTAGCCATCTTGAGTGGAGGTGCAGCTCAGGCAGGCACGTGATGGCGGCAGTGGAGGGACTTATTTAGGGATGTTGGGGAGCTGAGCTCAGGAGCCAAACACAGATTAGTATCAGGAGGTGTCTCATCCCCTAACTCCCTATTGTCAGGGTCTCCCTGTAACCTTTCCATCCCGTTGTACCCCTGTGGTGCGCCATGCGTTAGATAAACCCTAGTCCATAGCTGGGCAGAACCTTGTAGAATCTTGGCTGGGCAGAATCCTACTTTGATACATAACTCCCCACTATATGAAATGACCAAGAGTGGGCTTTAAGGACAATATGAGGGCTTTGTCTAGGTCATACATGTTGCGTCATGCATCTAGACATTATAAGGCCTAGTGGGTGCTGCTGGCACCAGGAACCCAAGGGGACTGTGGTGTGAAGGAGACCATCAGCCAGTGGATGAAAGTTAGAGTGGAATGACAAGGTGAGGTCAATTTTGTCCTCACATAATATCATGTAATTCATCTGGCCACAATGTGATGACATCACGAAGTTTATTGAGCTCCGGAGCCACCGCGCACCTTTGATGTGAGCTGTATCTCTGTAGGGCTCACCTATACTAGACCGTCGTATGAAGAATTGAGAGGAGAGATGATTGGTGGTGCGTTACCTTTTGAGCAGTGACTTTTTGCAGACCAAGGTTGTTACCCTAATGAGAGAGATCAAATGAGCTTGAGGGAAAGAGAGGACGAAGGGAGAACATCTAGAAAAACAAGGAGAGAAAACCGAGGTGTGCAAAGACTGGAAGAGTCTGATAGCCGGGCTGCACAAAGGAGCTGAAAGTGATGAGAAGTGCAATGCTATACTTTGAAGGGTAAGCTGCAATGTAAGAATCATGCAAAAATCCAAACTAATACATGCCCTGCAGAACATCAGAAGAACCTGAAGAATATCTCTAGAATCCTCCCCTTTCTCATCTTGGAAAAGAACAAAACCCCTCACTGTGGCCCTGATCCATTCCCCCCTTGATTATTGTAATTCTCTATTAATTGGCCTCCCCCACATTAGACTTTCCCTTCTCCAGTCCATACTTAATGCAGCAGCCAGGATCACCCATCTGGCCAATCGTTACTCGGATGCTTCCGCTCTGTGCCAGTCATTGCACTGACTGCGTATACACTATATGATCCAATTCAAACTGCTTGTTCTTACCCACAAAGCTCTTCACAGTGCAGCACCTCCCTACCTCTCTACTCTCCTCTCTGACTAGCACCCCACCCGTTCTCTACATTCTACAAGCAACCTTCAACTATCACCCCACTAATCCAAACCTCCCACTCCTGGCTTCTCCCGAGCTGCACCAATTCTCTGGAATGCACTACCCCCCAAAATTAGGACTATCCAAAACCTACCTAGTTTAGGTGCTCCCTAAAAATACATCTTTTTAATGCCTCTAACTGAAGTCCTTTATACTGTATATAGCCTATTCACTATTTCTCTGAACATAACTCTCCTTCAACCTCCATCATATCCAAAAACTCTACACAGATTGGCTGGTGATGACTCATGCAGCCTTTAACATTCCCCTGTTTCTTCAAGATGGCGCACCATCAATGTAAATAAGTCCCTGCACTTTGTGTCACCCCCAACCTCATTGTAGATTGTAAGCTTTTTTTTGTTGCTTGAATTATTGTATTTTTTATAATTGTTACTTATGACTGTTTGTATATGAACCTCAGTGATATTGGTCACCATGTTGTGGTGTAAATATTACCGGGTTATCTACATAAGTGTCGCCAATGTTAAGAAAGTCCCAAGAATCAGCCTGTGTTATGTGAGACTGTTGACACCATCTGTTTCATCTGTTTATCCTTGAAAGAAGAAAGGCAGTGTCATAAAACACAGTCTTGGGAAAGTGGACCAAACATCATGGAAAAGACATAAATAGTCAAAAATTCCAATAGGTCCTTCATTGTCGGTTAAAGGGACTCTGTCAGGTCATTTTGCAGTTTGATACTAATAGTACTCATGAATAGTGCATGGGCAGCCCTTTCAGAATATGTAAGAATCATTACTGTACCCTTTGTAGTTCTCTTGCTATAAGCATCTTCACACCCAACAAGCAGCTATTTCAATAGACAAAGTAATTGACCAGACTAGTGAATAGTCCAGGTATGTAAATGTTCATTTACTATTCACTCCTCGAGCAGCTCTCCCCCCTGTCTTCTGTATCACTTTCCAGTTTCATTTTCATTTTGCTGTCCTGCACAGAGCTTCTGATGAGGAGAGGGAGAGAGAGATGGCAGGCCCACATAAGATAGCTCATCTAGGTAAGGGAATCTCCTCCATTTGTTTCTCTGAACAGAAGTCAGTGCTGTCTGTGAGAGATTCTGTGTGTTTATTTGAACATTTATTTTGCTGCATACAAGGAGAGCATCACAGACAGGAGGGTACAGATCCCCCGAAGTGAGTGATTTGTACTCAACCTTACTCCTGTGATGTCACTACATGAATATTCATTCCTTGGGGAGTGTTCAGCTGAGAACTAAGTGATCACTCACTGTGATTGACAGATGGAATGTATCTCTTTATTTGCAGTTTACAGAAGATAGGAGGGGAGTATAAATAAAGGAAATACATGAATAGAAAGAGCTTCACCAGTGGAATTAGCAGATAATAGCAGCTATATATGGATTTTTGACCTGACAGATTCCCTTTAAGTTGTGATACCAATCACAACCCGTGGACATAGGTAGCAGAATTCTTGGATCCCCCTTTAAGGATCCTCTATCCTGGGAAAACTGACACAGATATTTTGGGACCTGTGTGGATCAGAATGAATGATGCAGAATGTATAATCAGACCTGACTGTGCGAATAACCATGACATCTAGATATCAGCCTTCATTATGAGGCGGGCGGCTGACATCTTCCTTTCAATCGTGATTTACTCAATCTGGAGACATTTCTTCCCGTATATATCATGTCTCCTTTTGTTCGGGGGGATAGCTGGTGGCATGAATCCTGGGCTTATTGGCCATCAATAAAAATAGGTTTATTAAATTATGAGCCTCTGACTAAATCCCACTTTGAGCATTTATCACAGAGATGGCGGAATTGTCATCCCAAAGCCGGCGATACAGTGTGACAAATCACCAGCTGCGGATGTTCACAATGTAGAGATTTAACAAAACCTGTGCGGTGAAAGCTGCAGATCGAGGACAGCAAAGATGTCTGACGGCTTTCCTAAGTGAAATCGACTTCTTTACTTTAGTAGAAAGAGTGCTTGAGTCATTCAGGAAAAGCAAAGAAGACTCAACCCGAGGGCCCCACTTACCTGAGTCTCTGCTGAGACTCAATGTACTAAACTGCACCATATCAGGTCTATTATACATAGTATAATGCTCACATAGTGCCCTATACACTGTATAATACCCACATAGTGCCCTATACACTGTATAATACCCACATAGAGCCCTATACACTGTATAATACCCACATAGTGCCCTATACACTGTATAATACCCACATAGAGCCCTATACACTGTATAATACCCACATAGTGCCCTATACACTGTATAATACCCACATAGAGCCCTATACACTGTATAATACCCACATAGTGCCCTATACACTGTATAATACCCACATAGAGCCCTATACACTGTATAATACCCACATAGTGCCCTATACACTGTATAATACCCACATAGTGCCCTATACACTGTATAATACCCACATAGTGCCCTATACACTGTATAATACCCACATAGTGCCCTATACACTGTATAATACCCACATAGAGCCCTATACACTGTATAATACCCACATAGTGCCCTATACACTGTATAATACCCACATAGTGCCCTATACATTGTATAATACCCACATAGAGCCCTATACACTGTATAATACCCACATAGTGCCCTATACACTGTATAATACCCACAGAGCAACCTATACACTGTATAATACCCACAGAGAAACCTATACACTGTATAATACCCACATAGTGCGCTATACACTGTATAATACTGACAGAGCAACCTATACACTGTATAATACTCACATAGTGCCCTATACACTGTATAATACCCACAGAGCAACCTATACACTGTATAATACCCACATAGTGCCCTATACACTGTGTAATACCCACATAGTGCCCTATACACTGTACAATACACACATAGTGCGCTATACACTGTATAATACTGACAGAGCAACCTATACACTGTATAATACCCACATAGTGCCCTATACACTGTATAATACCCACATAGTGCCCTATACACTGTATAATACCCACATAGTGCCCTATACACTGTATAATACCCACATAGTGCCCTATACACTGTATAATACCCACAGAGCAACCTATACACTGTATAATGGACAAAACTGAATTCATAGTCTTCCCCCAAGAAATTCCACCCCACCTCCCAACCTATCCATCTGCGTCAACGACTGCACCCTCTCCCCAGTCCCCCAAGCCAAGTGCCTCGGGGTAATCCTTGACTCCTCCCTATCCTTCAAACCCCACATCGAGGCCCTCGCCACATCCCTCCGGCTCCAGCTCAAGAACATCTCATGGATCCGCTCCTTCCTCACCCACGACACTGCTAAAACACTCATTCATGCTCTTATCATCTCCCGCCTTGACTACTGCAACCTCCTTCTCAATGGCCTCCCGGCTAACTCCCTCACACCTCTCCAGTCTATCCTCAATTCCGCTGCCCGACTAATCTACCTGTCCTCCCGCTACTCCCCTGTCTCCCCCTCTGCCAAGCCCTTCACTGGCTCCCCGTCTCCAAGAGATCCCAATTCAAAACACTAACCATGGCGTACAAACCCATACACAACCTGGCCCCACCATACATCTCCAACCTGGTCTCCCGATACCTACCCTCACGCAACCTCCGCTCCTCCCAAGAACTCCTCCTCTGCTCCCCCCTCATCACCTCTTCGCACAACCGAGTCCAGGACTTCTCCCGGGCATCTGCCTTACTCTGAAACTCCCTGCCCGAACACGTCAGACACTCTCCGACCCTGAGAAGCTTCAAGTGTCACCTGAAGACTCACCTGTTCCGTCAAGCCTACAACCTGCCATGAGACCCAGGAGAACGCCCCATACCTGACATTCTCCCATCCTACTGTATCTTAACCCGCCCCTCATAGACTGTGAGCCCTCGTGGACAGGGTCCCTGCCCCTCCTGTACCTGTACGTCCTGATCGCCTAGATTTAGTGTACTTGTTCTTGTCTCCCTTATCCTCATGTAAAGCGCCATGGAACCTAATGGCGCTATATAAATAAATAATAATAATATACACATAGTGCCCTATACACTGTATAATACCCACACAGCAACCTATACACTGTATAATACACACATAGTGCCCTACACACTGTATAATGCATATAAGCCCTCTTTACACTGTATAATACCCAGAGAGCTCCCTATACACTATAAAATGCCCATACAGCCCCTTGTAGAATGTAAGATGCCTACAAAACCTCCTATACACTGTATCTAGAGACCCCTATATACTGTATAATGCCTATGTAGTCTCCTATACACTTTATAATACTTCCAGAGGCCCTTATATACTGTATAATGCCTATAAAGCCCCTATACAATGCATAATGCCCACATAGTCTCCTATAGACTATATAATACTTACAAAGTCCCCTATGCATGGTATAATGCTTTCAAAACCCTCTATACACTGTATAATGCCTATAAAGCCCTCCTTTCACTGTATAATGCTCACAGAGCCCCCTGTACAATGTAAGATTCCTACAAATCCCCCTATACACTGTTAATGCCCTCAGAGCCTCCTATACACTGTATAATACCCACATAGTCCCCTATACATGGTATGATGCCCTCAGAGCCCCTATACACTCTATAATAGCCCCACTGTAGTCCCCGCATTATATGAGGCCCCTCCATTAGTTTCCACACTGTATGATGCCACCACAGACTCCTTACAAGAACTATTAAATTCCCATTATACTCATCTAACCTCGGATCCTAGTGACTCCGCTGGCAGACAGCAAGGCCCAGCTGGTCCAATATAGTAAATAGTGAGGGTCACTCCACATGGGCCAGGGCCCCTCCAACACATGGGACCCGGAGCTATCGCCCCCTCTGCAGTGATCACTAATGATATGATGGAGAAGTCAGAGTTGTCGGATCCCAGAAATTCCCCCCAAGCCAAGATCGATCCGTCTGTAGATATGGTTGCAGAGATCGGTTGGTCGTGTATTTTGCATTTTGCTTTTCACCCCGGATTGTTATGGTAAATGTTCTGCAGATTAATTTCTCATTAAATAATGAACTCTAATAGCAAATTGAGTTTCTTCTGCTAATAGCAGCCATGTAAAACTACCGTATATTGGAACCTATAATCAATAGTTCAGGGTTCCTGTTTTTGCCAGCGTTCATAGGACATCGTCGTCCGGACTTTCTGTTTTCATGAGATAAAAAAACGGATCAAAAACGCACGGTGTGAACATAAACTTAATGTGGTGCACGGATTAGAGACTGGGCTGGATCCCAGGTGGACGTTCAATGAAGAAAGACGGGTGGTGAATCCAGTTTCCACAGTGCAGAGTTGGTGAAAGGGATATTTCAATTAAAAATGTACTTTATTGAAACAGTTAATCCTACACTGATTTTAGCATGTTTCAATAAAGTCAATTTTTAATAAAACATCCCTTTCACCACTGTGGAAGTTGGATTTGCCACCCCTCTTTTTCTTCATAGGCAGGAACAATGTCTCATTATCAGTATGTAGGGTCAGCAGAGTCATCTTATTATTATTAGAGGGCAGGGTCAGCAGAGTCATCTCATTATCATTGGAGGGCAAGGTCAGCAGAGTCATCTTATTATCATTAGAGGGCAGGGTCAGCAGAATCATCTCATTATCATTAGAGGGTGGGGTCAGCAGAGTCATCTCATTATCATTAGAGGGCAGGGTCAGCAGAGTCATCTTATTATCATTAGAGGGCAGGGTCAGCAGAGTCATCTTATTATCATTAGAGGGCAGGGTCAGCAGAGTCATCTTATTATCATTAGAGGGCAGGGTCAGCAGAGTCATATCATTAACATTACGGGATGGGATCAGCAGAAATGTGACGCCCCATGAGGGTTGTGGGGTACTCGGTAGCCGGGCCGGTGGTTGCTTGGGAGGTCAAAGTGGCAGTGATCTGGCTCCATGACCCTGGACGTGCAATAAAGGGAAATATGTACAAGGGATAAGTTTGTGACGCCACCTGTGGTTAGTCTGGTCAGGGTGACCAGCGCTGCTGTAGGGTCACTAGGGCTGGAGTGGAAGCCCGGATGGTATCGCTTCCCACAGGTAGAGCGTGGCCCCAGGTATTGTAGTAAAGTCTATTGAGATGGTGATGGGGTCTGTGTAATGAGGCAGGAGGGCGCGGATAATAACTGAGGAGACCAGGGTTGCAGTTGTTTTTACCTTTACTTGGCGATCACTCAAGTCTACCCAGTCGGGTACTGTGACCCTCCAATACGCAGCCAGGTTAGTCCCCAGGTGATTAGGGTTGCTCCTCCAAAACACCACTCTAAAGCCTGTCCGGGCCGTCTCACCACGCTGGCTATCCTACTCTCCCGCCTGCGTCTATGTGGGCAGTGTCCCAATCCAGTAGCTGCGGGCCTTATCGGGTGATGCTCAGAGTCCCCTGACCCTAGGTCTGGCCACCTTCTTGGCGAGTATACATAAGAAACAGACATGGCATAAGAATGGGAGCACACAGGTATATAGTCAAAAATATTTACCCCTATATTGTGGTGCTCCTCTTAGTCTTCTTTACACCTTCTTGGCGAGTATCCACGGTTTGTAGCCATTGTTCCTGTAGACAGTGGTGTCTGGTTTTCCTGGCTGATGCATGCAGCACTTCCACCAGTTTGGGGCCGGTCCCCTTCTGCGACCCAGTCCCTCCACTCACCAACGACTGGCAGTGGATGCAGGGCACCACAGGTGATTCCCCCACTCCTGTGCCCCCTAGAACTTCCTCGCTCCGCAGCAGGCATCCCTCCTGCTCGATGTCCAAAACTCCTCTCTCTAACTTTAGCTAACTGTCATGGTGTAGTGAATACTGATGAGGGAATGGCAGTTATGGGCAGGGTGACCAGGGAAGACTAGTCTGACCCTAGTCTAAGAACCCTGAATGGCCCTGATCCCGAAGGTATCTCTGAAGGTGAGAAGGTTCGTGCCTCCAGCATCTCCCTAACCTCCTCCACCAGCTCTGCACTATTTCCCCCTCACCTCCCTTCACAGAACTGGGATACAGCAACTCCAACAGAAAGGACATCAGCCACACAAACACACAGGTCAGCACAGCATGGCTTCCAGGCATAGAGTGAAACTCTATCAGCAGCACCACCTGGTGGAAGGAGAGGCTACTTAAAGGCTAGGGGGAGGGGAGTTCAGGTGAGTCAAACATTAACCCCTCAACCAGCAGTTGCACCTAATAGTGAATGCAGCTCTGAAGCACAACACAGGAGGCCAGGACCTTCACAACTATCAACCATGCAGCTCTTAAAGACAAACAACATACACAGTAGCATCCAGTAATGTCAGCACCATCTAATCACTTGACACTAACCCCTCCTCCAGCCAGGAGATGGGGCCATCCCTCAAAAGGTTCTGCCTGAATCTCCCAGCCTGGATTTGGGATGGTGTTGTATGCAAACTCTGTGTCTTAGGATCACAACCCCCATAACCTGGGAACAGTGACACCACACCTCTGGAGTAGGTGCATCATCACTGTGGTGACTGGTCTGCAGGGGCGCCACAGAATCATATCATTATCATTAGAGAGCAGAGTCAGCGGGATCAGAAGAGTCATCTTATTATCATTAGAGGGCAGGGTCAACAGAGTCATATCATTATTATTAGAGGGCAGGGTCAGAAGAGTAATTTTGTTATCATTAAAGGGCAGGGTCTGAACAGTCATCTCATTATCATTAGGGGGCAGGGTCAGCAGAGTCATATCATTATCATTAGTGGGCAGGGTCAGCAGAGTTGTAGCATTATCATTAGAGGGCAGGGTCAGCAGAGTCATATCATTATCATTAGTGGGCAGGGTAAGCAGGGTCATCTTAGTAGCATTAGAGGGCAGGGTCAGCAGGGTCATCTTAGTATCATTAGAGGGTGACGTCAGCAGAGTCGTAGCATTATCATTAGAGGGCAGGGTCAGCAGAGTCATATCATTATCATTAGAGAGAAGGGTCAGCAGAGTCATCTCATTATCATTAGAGGGCAGGGTCAGTAGAGTCATCTCATTATCATTAGAGAGTGGGGTCAGCAGAGTCATATCATTATCATTAGTGGGCAGGGTCAGCAGGGTTATCTTAGTATCATTAGAAAGAGGGTGTGTTCAGCAGAGTCATCTCATTATCATCACTGGACAGAGTCATTTCATTATTATTAGCGATTAGAACCAGCAGAGTCATCTAATTATAAAGCAATTTCATACATTACCAGTTCTATTGAGCTGCTGGAGGCCGATATAACTCAAGATATTAGATTTATGTTTATATGTGAAGAGCTATATTTAGGTATAGAGGGAGCTCAAGAGCTTACAATCTAGCTATACTATGACTCTGTACGCCGCACCGCTCTGGGCCGGTGCTGTCCTCCTCCTGCATTACTTTATGGAACATTTTCTGTCCATTCACTTCTATTTGTTGCTGTTTCCAGCTGCTACAGACATCTATATATATACATAGTCAATGGTATAACTTGAAGCTCATGGGCCCTTGATATGAAACCTCCTACGGGGCCCCAATTATTGCAAATCTATAATAGCATTAGTCTTGTTCTATAGGGCAGAGGGACTTTTGGGGCCCCCCTAGGCTCCAGGGCCCGGGTCCGTTGCCCTTGTTGTATATAGTTTCTTAATCGTAGACTTTCCCTTCAGTTGCGGATTCCTCTCTTTCGCTCTTTGTCCTTTTTGATGGTAATTTTTCTTTTTTTTTTTTTTAAGAACATTTGGATGAAACATTTATTTTTAAAGTGCAAATGGCTTTAAGCAGAGAAGTAAAGATCAATACAGCGTCCGGAATTGTATCTAATCCTCATAAAAAAACAATAGAAAGCCGAAGCCGCCAACATTCCGGGCCGGATAATTACATTTGTATAATGCATGGACGTCTTTCATGGTTCTACGACTGTTCTCCGATGATTTTCGGCAGGAATACACAGAATATTAGTATTATCGATGGTAATTTGCGGGAGAATAATACATGAGCGATGTGACTCGCATGTGCAACGATGTTTACTGTTTGTGTTTCCGTCGAGCTGCGGAATTTCAAATAGTTGGAAAAATATTAATGTGAGGCGTCCGCGGGAGCGAGGGTTTCCAATAGCGCAGCACTTTCCCGCTATACTGACACCGGCTCTGTATTATGTATGCCCCAAATGAGAGCGGAGAATCTAAATCTAGAACCATCTGGTGCCGGAGTGGAAATGTTGCCAGCTGAGGCAAAGTGAGATGCAAATTCGCTCACACGTCAGCATTGTGTCGTCTGGGTATCTGGATGGCGATGTCATGAGACTCGGCATAAATCCTGACGTTCTCCGAGCCGTCCGACGTTCAGCTCTGCCACAGGGATGCGCACAAACCACTTCTCATTTAAAGGGGTGTTAGACTTTAAAGGGAAGCTGTCATCCAAAAATGACCTATTGTCCTGACAATCTACAGGAGCCTCTCAATGAATTAGAAGATCATCAAAAAGTGACTTTATTTCAGTAATTCAATACATAAAGTGACCACATCTATTATATAGAGTCATTACACACAGAGGGATCTATTTGAAGTGTTTATTTCTGTTAATGTTGATGATTATGGCTTACAGCCAATGAAAACCCAAAGGTCATTATCATGGGAAATAAAAAAAAAAGTCCAGACTACGCCCATCAAGACCCAAAGTGCAGATTACGTGATCAAGTATTGAAGGCCAGACTACATCAGTCAAGACCTGAAGTGCAGACTATGTGGTCAAGTATTGAAGACCAGACTATATTAATCAAGACCTGAAGTGCAGACTATGTGGTCAAGTATTGAAGGCCAGACTATATCAGTCAAGACATGAAGTGCAGACTACATGATCAAGTATTGAAGACTAGACTATATCAGTCAAGACCAGAAGTGCAGACTATGTGGTCAAGTATTGAAGACTAGACTACATCAGTCAAGACCAGAAGTGCAGACTATGTGGTCAAGTATTGAAGACTAGACTATATCAGTCAAGACCTGAAGTGCAGACTACATGGTCAAGTATTGAAGACCAGACTACATCAGCCAAGACCAGAAGTGCAGACTACATGGTCAAGTATTGAAGACCAGACTACATCAGTCAAGACCAGAAGTGCAGACTATGTGGTCAAGTATTGAAGACTAGACTACATCAGTCAAGACCAGAAGTGCAGACTACGTGGTCAAGTATTGAAGACCAGACTACATCAGTCAAGACCAGAAGTGCAGACTACATGGTCAAGTATTGAAGACCAGACTACATCAGTCAAGACCTGAAGTGCAGACTACATGGTCAAGTATTGAAGACCAGACTACATCAGTCAAGACCAGAAGTGCAGACTACATGGTCAAGTATTGAAGACCAGACTATATCAGTCAAGACCTGAAGTGCAGACTACATGGTCAAGTATTGAAGACCAGGCTATATCAGTCAAGACCTGAAGTGCAAGCTATGTGGTCAAGTATTGAAGACCAGACTACATCAGTGAAGACCTGAAGTGCAGACTACATGGTCAAGTATTGAAGACCAGACTACATCAGTCAAGACCTGAAGTCCAAACTACGTAATCAAGTAATGAAGCCCACATTACACCGGTCAAGACTTAGAACTTTGACTACGTGGTTAAGTACCAAAGCCCAGACTACAACCGTCAAGACCTGAAGTGCAGACTATGTGGTCAAGTATTGAAGACCAGACTACACCAGTCAAGACCTCCAATCCCGACTGTGTAGATAACGTACCAAAGAGAGAAGACCAACTTCCGTTGGTGATCCGAGTGCACCAGGCCATTGGTTCCTGCTAATCTGTGGGGCACTTAGTGATGTGATCTTTATGCACTGAATTCCGAGTGGGTCACTCTGTAGACCGTCAGCAGCCATCACGACTTAGAGATGAATCATTTAATAGGTCTGACCTTGGCAGACTACGTGACTCTAAAAGTACCCCGACAACAGTTTACCCTAAGGTTACCGGTTATGTCATACATAGTGGACTCAGCTCGGCTATCTACATAAGACGTTGTTCAGTAAATCAGTGTTTCTTTATACTTTATTGCACTCTGATTATCCTGTGACCTCTTGTGTTGGTTCTTGATTCTTCCATATTGTGTCATACTCTAATTCATGTAATGATTCTTATTTGAGAGTCATGACTGCGTTTCCTCCTCGGAGCCACTGAACCCGTCCTTCCGGGGGCGCGGAGTGCAGTGTTGGCGGAGGGCGGCCGCAGTAGTTCAGGGACCCTTTCACCCATATGGAATGTACGAATTCGCCCCTGAAGATACTTCATGATTGTATTTTTAGACTAATTTACACAAAAAAGGAAAAAAGTAAGAAAGTGAAGTGACTGCAGTCCTGGCTCCTGTAAGTTCTTCATCCACTTTGCAGATGTTCAAGAACGGGAAGAAAATAGTTTTTGATTTTCTTTCCCCGAAAATCTTTCTTCACAAAACTATGAAAATAGAAAGTTCAGATGTTGCTGAAAGACGAGAGACGTGAACATGGCGAGATCGGGGGCGACTTCATGTCACATGTGGATGAAAGTCATAATATATTATTATCATTAAAACTGCATGAGACCTCCTCAATCTCAATGCAGGACGGCAGAAATCAACTCAAATCACTATCTATCTATCTATCTATCTATCTATCTATCTATCTATCTATCTATCTATCTACAGTATCTATCTATCTATCTATCTACAGTATCTATCTATCTATCTATCTATCTATCTATCTATCTACAGTATCTATAATAATAATAATAATAAAACTTTATTTGTATAGCGCCAACATATTCCGCAGCGCTTTACAGTACAACGGTACATATAAGAAAAATATATGGTACAGAAAGGTAATACAGAACAGTAGTTACATACCAAAAACATAGAATCAACTTAGGAAATACAATAAGAAAGGCAGAAAATGAAGGTGACCCTGCTCGAAGGAGCTTACAATCTAAGACGGGATGGGAACACAAAGTACAGGGGCTTATAACAATGAAGTATCTATCTATCTATCTATCTATCTATCTATCTCTATCTATCTATCTATCTATCTACAGTATCTATCTATCTATCTATCTATCTATCTATCTATCTATCTATCTATCTATCTATCTATCTATCTATCTACAGTATCTATCTATCTATCTATCTATCTATCTATCTATCTATCTATCTATCTATCTATCTATCGTATCTATCTATCTATCTATCTATCTATCTATCTATCTATCTACAGTATCTATCTACAGTATCTATCTATCTATCTATCTATCTACAGTATCTATCTATCTATCTATCTATCTACAGTATCTATCTATCTATCTATCTATCTATCTATCTATCTATCTACAGTATCTATCTATCTATCTATCTATCTATCTATCTATCTACAGTATCTATCTATCTATCTATCTATCTATCTATCTATCTACAGTATCTATCTATCTATCTATCTACAGTTACTATCTATCTATCTATATCTATCTACAGTATCTATCTACAGTATCTATCTATCTATCTATCTATCTATCTATCTATCTACAGTATCTATCTACAGTATCTATCTATCTATCTATCTATCTATCTATCTACAGTATCTATCTATCTATCTATCTATCTATCTATCTATCTATCTATCTATCTATCAGTATCTATCTATCTATCTATCTATCTATCTATCTATCTACAGTCTATCTATCTATCTATCTATTATCTATCTATCTATCTATCTATCTATCTACAGTATCTATCTATCTATCTACAGTATCTATCTACAGTATCTATCTATCTATCTATCTATCTATCTATCTATCTATCTATCTATCTATCTACAGTATCTATCTATTTATCTATCTATCTATCTATCTATCTATCTATCTATCTATCTATCTATCTATCTATCTATCTATCTATCTATCTACAGTATCTATCTATCTATCTATCTATCTATCTATCTATCTATCTATCTATCTATCTATCTATCCTCCATGGCGGCCAGCTCACTGCATTTTTCACTGCTGTACCCAACATCATGTTACACTTCATTAAAGGGGTTGCATGGCCCCCCTCACCTCCACATCATAACACAGTCATGATTGCATGGGACCCTACACTTTGAGGGGGTTGTATGACATTTTTTTTTCTCCCAGAAACAGCGCCCCCCTTTTTACTGTGGCAGCGAGTGGTACTGCAGCACAACAGTAAATGGAGTGTTCTATGTAATATCATGTGTCTGGAGGGCAGTGCAGCAAATAATGAGAACATTTGCTCTGTAATACGGACTCCAGACTGTAATCTGGGACCCCAGTTAATCAGTAATCCGCGGCTATTGCTGTTTTTATTGCAGCTGGAAGTATTCACAAGTGAAATGATATCATCATCTGCGGTAAAAACGCTACAAGAAGAGATGATGAAGAGGTCGTGATATTCAAATTTCCTACAATAATGGAGACATTTTTCTCCCGGTGAAACATTTCGCCCTATTTAGTTTTTCCCTGTAAGATTAATTTGCTTTCAAGTAAATGAGATTGGGGTTTTTTTTTTGTATCTATTTCCACTTTGACAGATTAAATCATCTTTATAATGTAAATGGTGAAACAGTTACGTTGTATCGTCCTTGAATGGTAACCACGGCAACTAAGTCGATACATGTCAATCACACACTATTCCAGGATTCCCAAATGTCCACCTGAGCCGACGTGAAATCTCGCCTTTTTAGAAATTACATTTTTTTCTTTTTTTTTTTGCTGCTTTCATTTTCCTCTAAATAAATATTAGAAGACTAAAATGCAATTAAAATGAGAGAGGACGATTACGGATTGAAGCCACGGGATTTTTTTTTTTGCATGAAGATGTCCTTTATTACTGCAGATTTGTCTCAATGAACGGGTTTGAAAAGTAGAAGTATAAAATGGTATTACGGTAGACAGTAAAAAAAGCAGAAAATAAAATAGATAAAAATGTAAAAAAAAAATATCATGCAAAAAAATGTAAAATATATATTAAAAAGGTTTTTAAAAATTAGGCAAAAAAAGCACCCCATAGTCCTCCATATAGAATTTGCAAGCTACAATTCATTTCCTCAGACACGTTCAGTCCAAAAATGTGTCATTTGCACAAGCCCTTAACTTTAGAATTAAAGGGAATCTGTCAGCAGGTTTTTGCTATGTGATCTGAAGGTAGCATGCTGTAGGGGTTAACACACAGATTTCAGCAATGCCTCTTTTATAAAGATCTATGCTGTTGTTTACTTATAATATTTGTTTTAGCACTAGGAGATTATCATTGCTCGGAATACATCAGCACATGAGTCCTCGTTCAATTGCCTCCACTGCTGAGATTGGCAGCTCACTGTAAATAGACAAGGTACACAGAGAGCCTAGTGTGGGCAGGGGCAACTGAGTTTCTATAGGCAATGTACACAGAGAGCCTGGTGTGGGCAGGGACAGCTGTCTATAGACATTGTATGTACAGAGTCTGGTGTGGGTTGGGGCAGCTCTCTTTCTGTAGGCATTGTACATACAGAGCCTGGTGTGGGCGGGGCAGCTCTCTGTCTATAGACATTGTATATACAGAACCTGGTGTGGGCGGGGGCAGCTCTCTGTCTATAGACATTGTATATACAGAGCCTGGTGTGGGCGGGGGCAGCTCTGTGTCTATAGACATTGTATATACAGAACCTGGTGTGGGCGGGGCAGCTCTCTGTCTATAGACATTGTATATACAGAGCCTGGTGTGGGCGGGGGCAGCTCTCTGTCTATAGACATTGTATATACAGAACCTGGTGTGGGCGGGGGCAGCTCCCTGCCTGTAGGCATTGTATATACAGAGCCTGGTGTGGGCGGGGGCAGCTCTCTATCTATAGACATTGTACATACAGAGCCTGGTGTGGGCAGGGGCAGCTCCCTGTCTGTAGACATTGTATATACAGAACCTGGTGTGGGCAGCTCTCTGTCTATAGACATTGTATATACAGAGCCTGGTGTAGGCGGGGGCAGCTGTCTATAGACATTGTATATACAGAGCCTGGTGTGGACGGGCACAGCTCTCTGTCTATAGACATTGTACATACAGAGCCTGGTGAGGGCGAGGGCAGCTCTCTGTCTATGGACATTGTACATACAGAGCCTGGTGAGGGCGAGGGCAGCTCTCTGTCTATGGACATTGTATATACAGAGTCTGGTGTGGGAAGGAGCAGCTCTCTCATCTCTGCTGCATGCTAAATCTAAAATCTCCATTATATTTAACCCCTTCCCTGAATGCTGTTGAATTTACACTAAATTTATCAAATTTTGGTTTCTAAATATTTTCCTAATTTTCGAGGCAAATTCATTTCACCTCAGACCAATTAGCTGATTTCTAGCACAGAATGAAACGTGAAGCAAAGTTTTGCATTTCTGTATTGGAGCCTTCAGCTCCTCCTGACTTCTCTGCAGTTTCGGCCGCTCGTTCCCCGCTGCAGGGAAAGCTCAGCATTTTTCTGAATAGTAAATTTAGGTGGAATAAAACATTTCCTTAAACCCGAGTTTGGATCCAGCGTCTGACACCGGAGAGGCAGAATTGTGCACAGGAGCTGGGAGAATCCGCTATCTGTTCCTCCTAAGTAAAGATACAGTAACACATTCCACGTCTCATCCAATCCACCATTGCTTATTTATAAAGGGCAGAACGGCTTAAATTGAGCAAATCTGTGTTAAATAAAAGGTAAAATGCCCCTGCGGCTAGACCTGGAGGGAAAATCGCTGAGAATCGCCTGTGGTGGTGGTGGCTCAATAACATCCCATCCTTAATGGCAGAAGGGATCGTCTGAACTCAGGGTTATGAATGATGAACTAGATTAAATGGTAAATCAGGCGATATCAGCTTTCTGCAGCTCCGCGGTGCTCTGCCCTGTTCAGATTACTAGCAAATGTCAGATCGCATGCAAACAGCCGGGCGTGAAACATTGCCGAGCACAAAAGCTGCAGAAATGAACCATCTATCAACCGAAGAAAACCAAGGGGAAAATCAACAATGAAGTCACTGGACGAGGTCTTCACATCAAGGAACATTTCACTGGTGATGAAGACACGGCTCGTACATAGTCTGGTCTGTTCTGTAGTAACATTTCACTGGTGATGAAGACACGGCTCGTACATAGTCTGGTCTATTCTGTAGTAACAAGATGGAACATGGGACTGCTACTCAACACAACAAAGACAAAGATATTGTCTATTGCCAGGTATGACTGGACAAATGTGAGATGGACGGCGATGAACCAGAAGTGGTAAAAAAACTTCACCCAACTCGGATCAATGATCACTTAAGATGCAGCAACAACACGGAAATCAATAGGATAAAAGCTATGGGCAAATCAAGAATTAAGTCACTGGACAAGGTCTTCATATCAAGCAACATTTCACTGGTGATGAAGACACGGCTCGTACATAGTCTGCTCTATTCTGTAGTAACAAGATGGAACATGGGACTGCTACTCAACACAACGAAGACAAAGATATTGACTATTGCCAGGTATGACAGGACAAATGTGAGATGGACGGCGATGAACCAGAAGTGGTAAAAAACTTCACCCTACTCGGATCAATGATCACTCAAGATGCAGCAACAACACGGAAATCAATAGGATAAAAGCTATGGGCAAATCAAGAATTAAGTCACTGGACAAGGTCTTCATATCAAGCAACATTTCACTGGTGATGAAGACACGGCTAGTACATAGTCCAGTTTTCTTTGCAGTAACAACCTCGAAGATAGGTCTGTTACTCAACACAAAGAAGACAAAGACAACCCGGACACATGTGAGATGGACGGCGATGAACGAGAAGTGGTAAAGGACGTCACCCTACTCGAATCAATAATCACTCAAGATGCAGCAACAACACCGGAAGTCAATAGGAGAAAAGCTATGGGAAATAACCAATGAAGTCACAGGACAAGGTCTTCACATCAAGGAACATTTCACTGGTGATGAAGACACGGCTCGTACATAGTCTGGTCTTTACTGTAGTAACATATGGAAGAGACACTTGGACGATAAAGAGACAAGACAGAAGAAGAATGAACGCCTTCAGAATGTGGAGCTGGAGAAGGATGGTATCAATACCCTGGATGGCAAGAAGAGCAAACATCAATACTGGAACAAATCAAGCCAGACATGTCACTGAAAGCAAAGATCACCAAGCTACGACTTGTCCAGAAATCATACAAAGAAAGAAATCATTGGAGAAGGACATCATGATGGGAGGAATAGAAGGAACAAGGTAAACAGGAAGACCAGCGACCTGATGGCTTCATACAATCAAGATAACGGTGGAGAAAAACCTGTTGGACCTATTCAGACTTGGAAAAGACCCTGGTGGACCTATCTAGACTTGGAGAGGACTCTGGTGGACCTATCTAGACAGCACAAGATCAATCTTCTTACAGAGCATTCATCTCACTGGAGAAGGACATCATGGTGGGAACAATAAAAGGAACAAGCAAAAGAGGAAGACCAGCAACCCGATGGCTTGATGCAATCAAAATAGCGGCAAAGAAGACCCTGTTGGACCAATCTAGACTTGCCGAAGACCCTGGTGGACCTATCTAGGTGCACAAGGTAGATCTTCCTGCATAGCCTTCATCTCTCTGGAGGAGGACATCATGGTCGGAAGAATAGAAGGAACAAGGTGAAGAGGAAGACCAGCAACCCGATGACTTCATACAAGCAAGAAAACTGTAGAGAAGACCCTGGTGGACCTATCTGGGCTTCGAGAAGTCTCTGGTTGACCTATCTAGGCTTGGTGAAGACTCTGGTGGACCTATCTAGGCTTTGAGAAGACCCTGGCAGACCTATCTAGGCTTGAGAAGGCACTGGTGGACCTTACTGGGCTTTGAGGAAGACCCTGGTGGACCTATCTAGATTGCACAACGTCAATCTTCCTACAAGAGCGTTCATCCATCAAGTTGCCATCAAGATCAAGCTGAAGGTTGGTAAATAATAATAATTAACAGAAGGAAACCTTCAATAGTGTGAATGCACCAACACTTGATAGGAGTGGTCGTCCAGATGAGCCCTGGTATGTGCAGTCTTTCTATGGGCAGCCAGGCCGGCGGACAAGAGCATCCACTGACCCTTGAGAGCACCCACTGACCCTTGAGAGCACCCACTGACCCTTAAGAGCACCTACTGACCCTTGAGAGCACCCACTGACCCTTGAGAGCACCTACTGACCCTTGAGAGCACCTACTGACCCTTGAGAGCACCCACTGACCCTTGAGAGCACCTACTGACCCTTGAGAGCACTTACTGACCCTTGAGAGCACCTACTGACCCTTGAGAGCACCTACTGACCCTTGAGAGCACCCACTGACCCTTGAGAACACCCACTGACCCTTGAGAGCACCCACTGCCCCTTGAGAGCACCTACTGACCCTCAAGAGCACCGACTGACCATCGAGAGCACCTACTGACCCTTGAGAGCACCCACTGACCCTTGAGAGCACCTACTGACTCTCGTCCCTCCATAGGTTTGAGCGGGGTATATACTGTATGTTCTATATTTGGTATTTAAGTATTACTTTGTTACAATTTTTTCAATCGTTTCCTCGTTGCCTTCTCACCTTCAATGAGAAGACCCAAGAAAGCTACGACCTTGGCACGTCTGTATATCCTCTGTATCTCTCACCTTTGTCTTCCCCCTTCTCCTTTCCATCTTTCCATATCTCCATGAATGGAAAATCTGATTATCAGATGAAGATGAATAAATGTAAGTAAGATGGGCTTGTAAGAGGAGTGGAATGCTCCTGGTATTTTACACATCACCGTCGTTGTCAACACTTCCATCATCGTAGCTTCCTTCCAGGCCGAAGAGATGATATCTCTGACTCTTCTCTTTTCCCCTATTTCTCCTATCAAATTACATTGTATCCCTTCCAGCTTTCTCAAAATTCTTGTAAGCGTTCATTTATCATGCACAAGTCTACCGAGAATCCGTTCAATTCAATCAATGTGTCACGATTCAATCATGGCAACATTTTCCGACTTGGAAGCTCGGGCTCGTGTTCTCACTCGTCTCACAGTTGCCTCCAGACCCACGTACTTCATCAAGTCGTCAGATCCCGCTCCTCCATGGCAGGGTGAGCTCTGATCTCTCTCATCTTAATAAGAAGAGCTCCCAACCCTGTTCTGCAATGTAGTTTGGATGCGGCTTCTAGAACATTGACGTGACACCGAAATGGAGGAACGTTTCAGCAATGGTCTACTTTATTGTCGAGGCCTGTAGATGATCTGCCGGGCTTTGAGGACAGGCAGATAGGGTGTTTCGAAGACTTTGTGTCACGCAGCGGAGTAGGGAGCAACCAGTGCACTACACATAACAACAGACTGGAAAAATACCGGGGGGACAAATACAACGGGGGGCCCTGCTTGTAGGGAAGGAGGTAAGGAGACGTCCTTCAACTCACCTGCGACCGTGCCCTGGTCTTCCTACCATCCCTATTTGAGTTCTTTTCACCCCATTGCCAAGCAGGGTGCCTAGTCCCACGCTGACCCTGATGTCAACCGTCAATAGGGAGCTGGCCAGCGGGAGCACTAGTCCCAACTACTGCACTAAAATCAACAAGAGTGGAAGGAAAGACAGACAGGGGACTGACAACTTGACTCCTGCTGCCACACTCCTAGGCAACAGATTGCTTGACAACTGAAAGCTTCTCCAGAGTAGCTCTGTCACATAAGGTACATAGGCCAGGAATGAAGTTCAATCACCAGCAAGGAATGCTGGAACATGTAACCATATCAAGGAGATGGGAGTGATTACAAAGTAGCCACACCTGGAAAAAGAACTAAAGAGTATTGCAGCAACAGAAACTGACATTAACCCCTACACTGCCAAAACTGTTCCAGATCCGTCTTTGGTCCCCTTACCCCGGTCCACTGTACTCTATTGTGTTTAGCTTTGCAGGTGGACTGGCCTGCCTGGGCCTAAGTAAGACTTAAAAAGATAACCATCTATATCCTGCTATTAAGACTTTTAGTGTTCCTGAGTTCTATCTGCCTGTAGCTTCAAGTGCCTCTACTACCTGTATGTCTACCTGCATCTTCCAGTACCACTGGTACGGATCTTCTGTCTGCCTGCTGCCTCCAGTTCCTCTGCTGGTAGTCTTCAGCTTCCAGTATCTCAGCTACTGGTCTCCTGACTGCCTGTGGCCTCCATACCTCTGCTACAAATCTCCAGCCTAAATACAACCTCTGCTACCAGTCAGTCTCCTGTCTACTTACTGCCGCCAGTACTGATGCTATTAGTTTCCTGTCTACACATGGCCTCCAGTACCTCTGCTACCAGTCTTCTGTCTACCGCATTCTATGCTGACCACCTTGAAAGGAGAATGTCTCTGGAAGGAGCTGGAGTTGTGACGTGGAGTTGCAGCCATGGTGCTTTGCTGCAATTGTGAAGATTAGGAGTCTATCCTTTTTGTGTCTATTTTCCATCTGTCTGTCTCCGCTACTTTGTGCTGCATTATTGCAGTGGTGAGAGTAGTGTCCTCGCTGGCCAACATATTACCAGGATGAGTCTAGGTCAACCAAGAGCCTAGGCACATGACAGCGACAGGGGAAGGACCCAGATAGGGATGTTAGGGAGTGCAGGGCAAGTGAGGATCTAGGCATGTATCGCCAATAAAGGGAAGGACTCATATAGGGACATTAAGCAGCATAAGATCCAGCCTCTGGTGAGTGCCAGGAGGTGACCCTCTCCCTATTATCAGGGCCTTCCTTCCATACCATCCCTGTTGTTCACCCTTGGGTTGCACCACATGCTGGGAGTAAATAAAATGCAGCATTACAGATACTGGTACATGTTGCTTTAGTTAGTAGAAAAACAAGATTGGAAATAAAATGTGTCACTGGGTCTTGAAGCAAAATGCAAGTTACAATAATAATAATAATGCCCAAATATACATTGTATACATTGTATCAAAAAATACAACCTGTCAGAGATGTAAAAGGTATATATAGGTGGGTAAGCTACAATATGGGAGAAAACCACTCAGAATAATAATAATAAGAACTGAGAAAAATACGTAATGTGGACTGAACAAACAGTGTACAATATATGAACTCAGGTAACACAGCATTTACTGAAAGAGACGCGGTGGTAATGAACATATATATACATGTAACACCAGAAAAAATATCATTTGTGCAAGCGAAAATAAGTAGTGCACAGCCTGGAATAGGCCCAGTGCTAACACCCGGCATACACGGGCAGGTGCCAGGGCCCTGAAGAAGTGAGGGGGCCCACACACAGTGTGTGAGGGAAGCAGGGAGGAGACCAATCACACACAGCTGCCCTCTCTCGCTCCTTTGTGATCTACGTGATCAGTACACAGCAGGAGAGAAAGCTCCGGAGCTACACAGAGACTGCAGGACCTTCCAGTTGCAGTCATGTGACTGATCACATGACTGAAATCAAGGTCCTGGAAGAAACTGCTTCTGGTTAACTTCTGCAGTCTCAGTGCAGCTGCCAGTGGCTCCTCTTCCTACTCTGCACCGATCAAGATCATCTAAATGTGGTAATATGTGTGTGAGTCTGTATATCTACTATATAATTGCCCTACCATGTCTGTCTGTCTCTCTGTAACCGAAATCCTGCGTTGCTGATTGCACTCACACCGTACCAGTAACACCGTATCTGGTGGTGACAGCAATTTTGTGGAATCGTTTCATCAATTTATTTAGACCATACTTTGCACGGCCAGAGGAGACAAGAAGTCTGACACATAGTCAACGCCTAGAGAGGATGGTTCAGTGAATGTCGATGCCATGACTGTGGAATTGGACCCTTGCTCATTTTGGGCTTCCAATCTGGTAAAGTGGCCTGAGCTCGCCACTCACGCCTTGCAGATCTTGTCATGCCCCGCAGCCGGCGTTCTCTCTGAACGTGTCTTCAGCGCTGATGGTGGTGTGCTGACAGATTAGTGCACGCGGCTGTGTTCAGTGACAACGTAGACAGACTAACGTTCATCAAGTCATGGATCCGCAAGGACTTTTCTACCCCTGTGTCATCCTGAGTTGGCTCATCCTTCAAAAAAGGCCAAGGCTAGGCAAGGCTTAGAGCCCATAGACCTGAAGAAGAGCCACCACGACTTCTGCTCAGAGGCAGAGTTGTGGTTGAGGATGCAGTTGTTGACGTGCTTCCGGTACTCTGTCTCTGTCCCGGAAGGCACAACCTAACCTCGTCGTCACTAGCATCCTCCTCCACCTCCTCTGCTGCCCCTCATCGACTGGCTGACTGTGGGTTGACAGTAAGTGGGATCTCGAACCTCATCACCACCCTGTGTGTTCTCACACCCGTCGTCCTCAGAGCCAACCTCTTCCTGCCCTGACCGAAAAGTCAAGTTGTCGTTCCAATCAGGTATCTCAGTCTCATCAGCATCTTCCTCAATGTCTCCACCAACAGGGGTTACAGTTTGGGAATGAGGGTCTACATTGTGCTCAGAACCTTCTTCATCTGGGCCTGGATCTGACTCACAAAGCTTCTGGGCATCAGTGCAGATCATTTCCTCTTCTGGACTCACAGAAGCTTTGGAGCTGACCTCTGATTCCCAGGCTATAGTATGACTGAACAGCTCTGCAGACTCACCCATCTGTGTTAACCCATAGTCAGTAGGGCGGCTGGAGACTTGGGAGCTGGGAGGAAGCAAGTGGGATTGGGGTGACACCTCTGAGGACTGGAGTATTTGTGATGTAGAAGTTGAGGTGGAGGAGAGACCACTTGATGAAGCGCTTGATATCCATTCAAGTGCCTGCTCTTTTTGTGCCTCATCTACAATTGGTAGCGATTGTCGTCTGAGTCGTGTCCATAAGAAAGGGATCATATCAGATTGTTCACGAAAAGAAGTAGACTTAGTTTGACTGGAAGACGGTCTTTCTCCTGCAGATGTTACTGTTGCTTTACCACCTACCCCACGGACGCTAACTTTTTTTCCCTTTCCACCACGCCTATTCCCCTTTCCACCAGCAGCAGGTCTTGTGCCACTCATTTTGTATGTGAACAAATTGGCAACTCTGCAGTTGTTGGCAAAAAAGAAAAATTCGGATGGAAACCGAGCAGAGCTGAGTGGCCAAACAGTGCTGCTAGGCCCAAACTATTACCTGGGCTAGGTGCAGTTAAAAATTTGAATGAAATAAACAGGTGGTGTGACTTGGTTCACAAGTGGACTACACCGCTGACTACCTGACACTGCTACTAGGCCCAAACTATTACCTGGGCTAGCTGCAGTAACAAATTGGCTACTGGATAGACAGGCGGGGTAGCTTACTTTACAGCTGCACTACACCGCTGACTACCTGACACTGCTACTAGGCCCAAAAGGATTGCCTGGGCTAGCTGCAGTAAAATATTGGCTACTGAAGACAGGTGGTGTAGCTTTCCTCACAGCTGGGCTATACCGCTGACTACCAGACACTGCTACTAGCCCCAAAGTATTGCCTGGGCTAGCTGCGGTAAAAAATTGGCTATTGAAGACAGGTGGTGTAGCTTGCTTCATAGCAGTGCTACACTACCTGCCCTAAAGGATTGCCTGAGCTAGATTTGGGACTGACGCTGTGAAAAACACTTGCACAGCACTGGCACACACCTGCCTGGCAAAAACTGCTAGGTACTGCTCTACCCCACCACATCAGACACTCCCCGACCCTGGGAACCTTCAAAAAGTACCTGAAGACCCACCTCTTCCTACAAGCCTATAACCCACACTGAGACCTAATCCACTGCACCATCTCACCCTCACTGCTCCCCTTCCTACTGTCTCCCCACCCATCCCCTATAGACTGTGAGCCCTTGTGGACAGGATCCTCTACCCTACCGTACCTGTATGATTCAATTGTCGTCATTTTAAGTTCTTGTCCTCGTCTGCCCTTACACATGTAAAGCGCCATGGAACCTAATAGCGCTATATAAATATTTATTAATAATAATAATATTGCTTGTCTTACCGACCCGGATCTGGTCCCGTAGGGACATTTCTCCATGCAGATGACCCTGGATAGTCATTCCGCATATCTTCTATCCTAGACAACTCTGTTCTTCAAAATGGCCTCCCTTCCCTTTCCTGTGTTCAGCATTCATGCTTATGCAGACTTTGTGTTGGCTATAAGACCACAACCCCTGGTGGCCAAATAACAACATGAATACATACTGTATAGTTACTGTCGGCATACCCCTATCTCAGCATACATTTATATGGTCACAGCCAAGCACGTCCGTATCATACTGGTGAAACCCTACATAGCTTCAACCACCAAGGATGATTTTTTTGCCATCATTTTACCTTTTCTGGGACGTTTTCTGTTTTGTGTTTAGAATTTGCAGGTTTGGATTATTAACCCTAAAGCCATACGAGTCCCACATATGCCAGGAGCTAATTGCCATCTTCTCCTGCCGTGATAGAGTTGTCACTTGTGCTTCTTCCCATTACCTGTGCCGGCAGCTGCCGCTTCAGCCCCAGATGGATTCCCTTCAATGAGGCGGCTCTGATGCCACCTCCACTGGTCCCAGGACGCTGTTCACACCGGCAGCGCTGTCGTCTACTTGTCTGGAGGGAGGATTCAGATGTATGATGGCGATGAGAGAGCGGCGAGCCTGGAGGCAGCGATCTGGTCTGCCAGGCGGCTTTGTGTGAGAGTTAGGACAGGTGACTCTGGTTTTTGCTTTTTTTCCAAGACTAAAATAACATTTTAATCAGATGTTTAACCATTTTTAATTCCGCTTACTGCTCCTGAGATCCACCATTCTCTGTCTTGTATTAGTATTCACCCCCCTGAGTCAGCACTGTGTAGGACCACCTTTCTCTGTCTAAAATTAGTATTCAGCCTCCGATATCAGCACTTTGTAGGACCACCTTTCTCTGTCTTGTATTAGTATTCAGCCCCTGAGTCAGCACTTTGTAGGACCACCTTTATCTGTCTTGTATTAGTATTCACCCCCCTGAGTCAGCACTTTGTAGGACCACCTTGCTCTGTCTTGTATTAGTATTCACCCCCTGAGTCAGCACTTTGTAGGACCACCTTCCTCTATCTTGTATTAGTATTCACACCCCTGAGTCAGCACTTTGTAGGACCACCTTTATCTGTCTTGTATTAGTATTCACCCCCTGAGTCAGCACTTTGTAGGACCACCTTTCTCTGTCTTGTATTAGTATTCACCCCCCTGAGTCAGCACTTTGTAGGACCACCTTTATCTGTCTTGTATTCGTATTCAGCCCCTGAGTCAGCACTTTGTAGGACCACCTTTCTCTGTCTTGTGTTAGTATTCAGCCCCCTGAGTCAGCACTTTGTAGGGCCACCTTTCTCTGTCTTGTATTAGTATTCAGCCCCTGAGTCAGCACTTTGTAGGACCACCTTTCTCTGTCTTGTATTAGTATTCAGCCCCCTGTAGTCAGTACTTTGTAGGACCACCTTTCTCTGCCTTGTATTAGTATTCACCCCCTGAGTCAGCACTTTGTAGGACCACCTTTCTCTGTCTTGTATTAGTATTCCCCCCTGTAGTCAGCACTTTGTAGGGCCACCTTTCTCTTTCTTACATTAGTATTCAGCCCCTGAGTCAGCACTTTGTAGGACCACCTTTCTCTGTCTTGTATTAGTATTCCCCCCTGTAGTCAGCACTTTGTAGGGCCACCTTTCTCTTTCTTACATTAGTATTCAGCCCCTGAGTCAGCACTTTGTAGGACCACCTTTCTCTATTTTGTATTAGTATTCAGCCCCTGAGTCAGCACTTTTTAGGGCCACCTTTCCCTGTCTTGCATTAGTATTCAGCCCCTGAGTCAGCACTTTGTAGGACCACCTTTCTCTGTCTTGTATTCGTATTCAGCCCCTGAGTCAGCACTTTGTAGGACCACCTTTCTCTGTCTTGTATTAGTATTCACCCCCCTGAGTCAGCACTTTGTAGGACCACCTTTCTCTGTCTTGTATTAATATTCATTCCCCTGAGTCAGGACTTTTTAGGATCGCTTTCTCTGTCTTGTATTAGTATTCAGCTCCATCCATCTTCCATCACCTCTGAGCAGCTTCCCTGCCCCTGCTGAAGAAAAGCCTCCTCACAGCAGGATGCTGCCTCCACTATGTGTGACGGTAGGGATGGGGTTCTGATGTGCAGGGTTAGTTTTCCACCACACATAGCTCAGTTTGCATTTAGCCCAAAAGGTTGGAAGAAGTTCATGAGGTGTGAATGCTTTTTCAATTGCTGTATTTTTACATCTCTGTTACTTAATATCAATAATTGTTCATTTTATTCCATAATATCTATGTATCTACTTCTTATCATATCTTCATGGCTCAGTATTTCTAGGAGCGGCACAGACTGGACTTTTGACCACGTTTGTCCTCGGATGCAGTGTTCTCACCCCCTTTTCCTCCCAGGGTCGTTTTTTCGTTCTTCTACTTCTTATTTCATTAGTGGAGTCTTCTGTGTGGAAATCTCCTCCTGTAAATGTTCTTTGAAGCCTCGGCACAAATAATAGATAAGTTCTTATTGTAGGAGTAATTTGGAAATGGAAATGATTACGCTTCGGCCGAGAGGGCGAGGAACGTGGGACAATATTTGTCATTTTCACGGAGAGTGGAGCGATTGCTCATTTATAATGTGATCAGCGGCAGGACAGAGCCGCCATAAATCAGACCTTTCTGGGAAATTAACATTTTACATGCAGATTTCTAATTATCTCATGGGGCTGTGAAATAACAATGCTGTGGACTGAGACTCAACATGAACTGAGGTTTATTCTATTCCATCTATTTTACAATCTCATAGGTATTATTTATCGTTTCTGGGGTCCCTCAATATCCCACTACTGATATCTTCATTCTTCCATGAGATGTAGACGAGCTCTAGAGATACCGAACAGTGGTGTACTACCCCTAAAGTCACAGGTCACTACCCCTAAGGCTAAAGCCACCCCTTGGCCCACTAGTCGCTGCCCCTAAGACTAAAGCCGCACCTTGGCCAGGAGCCACAGCCTCTAAGACTAAAGCCTCCCCCTGGCCCACTAGTCTCTGCCTCTAAGACTAAAGCCTCCCCCTGGTCCACTAGTCACTATCTCTAAGACTAAAGCCTCCCCCTGGCCTACTAGTCACTACCTCTAAGACTAAAGCCTCCCCCTGGTCCACTAGTCTCTGCCTCTAAGACTAAAGCCACCCCCTGGCCCACTAGTCTCTGCCTCTAAGACTAAAGCTGCCCCCTGACCCACTAGTCTCTGCCTCTAAGACTAAAGCTGCCCCTGGACCACTAGTCTCTGCCTCTAAGACTAAAGCCACCCCCTGGTCCACTAGTCACTATCTCTAAGACTAAAGCCTCCCCCTGGTCCACTAGTCACTATCTCTAAGACTAAAGCCTCCCCCTGGCCTACTAGTCACTACCTCTAAGACTAAAGCCTCCCCCTGGCCTACTAGTCACTACCTCTAAGACTAAAGCCTCCCCCTGGTCCACTAGTCTCTGCCTCTAAGACTAAAGCCACCCCCTGGCCCACTAGTCTCTGCCTCTAAGACTAAAGCCTCCCCCTGGCCCACTAGTCTCTGCCTCTAAGACTAAAGCCTCCTCCTGGCCCACTAGTCTCTGCCTCTAAGACTAAAGCCGCCCCCCTCCTCACTAGTCACTACTCCTAAGACTAAAGCCACCCCCCTCCTCACTAGTCACTACCCCTAAGACTAAAGCCACCCCCCTCCTCACTAGTCACTACCCCTAAGACTAAAGCCACCTCCCTCCTCACTAGTCACTACCCCTAAGACTAAAGCCACCCCCATGCCCACTAGTCATTACTCCTAACACTAAAGCTGCCCTCTAGCCCACTAGTCATTTCCTCTAAGACTAAAGCTGCCCCCTGGCCCAGTAGTCTCTACCTCTAAGACTAAAGCCACCACCTGGTCCACTAGTTGCTACCTCTAAGACTAAAGCCACCCCCAGACCCACTAATCGCTACCTCTAAGACTAAAGCCGAGCCCCTGCCCACTAGTCATTACCCTTAGGACTAAAGCCGCCCCCTGGCCCAATAGTCACTACCCCTAAGACAACCTTTTTCATCCACTCCCTAACCTTTTGTCACTCGCTCCAAGCCAGTGTCATGCCAGCCTTCACTCCAACAGTTCATGCTCTGGCCTGTCACATTTTTCCATTTATCAGCTCAAACTGAGAGTATAAACTACGCACATCGCCTTATAGGGGCTACAACCCTATCAAAATCACATTTAGCCTTTTAATTGCTGCCTCTATTCTGCAGAAACTGAAGTTCAATCAGTTATGCTGATTAGCTGTTCAGTGCACCCTGGGTGCAGCCAAGAGGCTCAGTGCAACATCCCACTCACTGGTCTTGCAGGTCCCCATTGCAATTACTGTTGATGGATAGCGCTAGTTGCAGAGAATCATCAGGGTAGACAGCCGTCAATCAACATTGAGCGACGTGGGTGCATACAAAACCAGTGTTCAGGACAGTGCACTGAGCTGTTGGCCACCCCTAGGGTGCACTGAACACCCAATCAGCATAACTGATTAAACTTCCACTTCTGCAAAACAAAGACAGCAATTAGAACTTTAAAGGTACAAATTTTTATAGGGGTGACAACCCCGACAAGTCGATGTGTTCAGTTTATACGTAACCAGGACCCCAGGCCACCCCTGGCCCCTGTACACTGCACCTGGGCCCTTGACTGCTGTCCTGGCCCCTGCTGCTTTTAGCCTGTCCCCACCTGGGCCCCGACTCCACCTGGCTCCAGTCCGCACCCCAGCCCTGCGGCTACAACCTACCCTCCTGGCTGTGTCTGACCCCCCTCCTGGCTGCGCTCGACCCTCCTGGCTGCGCCTGATCCTCCTGGCTGCGCTTGACCCCCCTGGCTGCGCCTGACCCTCCTGGCTGCGCCTGACCCTCCTGGCTGCGCCTGACCCTCCTGGCTGCGCTTGACCCTCCTGGCTGCGCTTGACCCTCCTGGCTGCGCTTGACCCCCCTGGCTGCGCTTGACCCTCCTGGCTGCGCTTGACCCTCCTGGCTACGCCTGGCTTTTGGCTACCATCGACCACCTGCCTGCTGTCAATCTCTCCTGCTACCCTGGACCCCCTGGCTCCACCACCCCATCCACGGCTGCACCATCCGATCCCCGTCTGCACCATTCCATCATCCGACGGCAACATCTCATCATCCGACAGCACCACCCGGCTCCATCATCTCGTCTCCGGCATCATCATCTCGTCTCCGGCCCCGTCATCTCGTCTCCGGCCCCATCATCTCGTTTCCGGCTGCACCATCCGATCCCCGGCTGCACCACTCCACCATCCGACGGCACCTTCTCATCATCCAACAGCACCACCCGGCAGCGCCACCTCATCTCCGGCTCCATCATCCCGTCTCCGGCTCCATCACCTCGTCTCCGGCTCCATCATCTCGTCTCCAGCTACAACACTCCATCGACGAACTGCACCCCAATTGTGACCACGACGGCACCCCCTCGCTGTACCCCATCCCTGGCTTTTATGCATCCTGGACTATTCCTGCGTCCCCGGCTATACCACTTCCCTAGCAGTCTTCCACCCCCAGCTACACCCCACCCCTCCTATTAAAATCCCTGACTCCACCCCACCCCAGGCTGCACCCCACTACCTGACCGCGCCCTACCCCTGGCCACACCACACCCCGCACGCCACCCCCGACTCCACCCCGTCCTCCGCCACCCACCAGCTCTACCCACACCCCTTCTCCATCCACGCACCTCCCCTGCCACATCCCACCCCCGTCACTTCTTACCGCCAAAACCTGCTGCCCACAATGTTTCCCCTCCTCCTCACTCTCACCCCCATCCTACTCCACTTCCTCCTAACCCCGAACATCCCTCCACCCACCAAGGCCATAACGATCTCCCCATCCTTCCTACCCACCCACCTTACCCCCTCCTCCGAACTGTTCCTCCACACCCAATCACTCTTCTCCACACACGAACGGCCCCCACGCAAACTCTCCTGCTTCCACCTCCTAACCCTCTCACTACTTCTCCTACTTGCAGGTGACATATCCCCCAACCCTGGACCCCCCCACCACATCCCTCCACTCACCTCCAATTTTCGCCCATCCCCCATCACAAACTCTCGCAACCCCCGGAACCTTATACCCATTCACCCAACCCCAGTCCCCCTGTCTGGAGCACTCTGGAATGCCCGCTCAATGTGCAACAAACTCTCCTACATCCATGACCTCTTCATCACCAATAAATTCAAATTCCTTGGCATCACCGAAACTTGGCTCACCCCCGCCGACACAGCCTCCCCTGCCGCCCTCTCCTACGGCGGACTCACGCTCTCCCACACACCACGCCCTAATAGCACCCGTGGGGGTGGTGTGGGTATACTCTTGTCCGACAGCTGCTCCTTCATCCCTACTACACCGCCTCCCTCCGCCTCCTTTCCCTCCTTCGAACTGCACTCTATTCGCATTTTCTCCCCCTGCAACCTCCAACTCGCGGTCATCTACCGACCTCCGGGATCAACCACCTCCTTCTTTGACCACTTCAACACTTGGCTTCTCCACTTCCTCTCCTCCGACATCCCCACCATCATCATGGGCAACTTCAACATCCCCATCGACACCCCCGACCCGCCTACCTCCCGACTCCTATCTCTGACCACCTCTTTCGGCCTGTCCCAATGGTCCTCCTCAGCCACTCACAAAGACGGCCACACGCTTGACCTCATCTTCTCCCGCCTCTGTTCCCTCACCGACCTCTCAAACTTACCCCTCTTCCAGTCTGACCACAACCTGTTGACCTTCTCCTCCCTCTTTCCCCCCACCTCACCCCCCCCTCTCCGAAAACTCAGTCACCCACGCAGAGACCTAAAAGCCATCGACTTCAACTCACTCTCCCACTCCCTCCTCCCTCTCACGGACCTTGCCTCCTCACCCGACGTTAACACTGCCGCCACCCTCTACAACTCCACACTAACTGCGGCTCTTGACCAGGCTGCCCCCCTCACACACACCAAAACCCGCACACACAGACAACCCTGGCTCACCCCTCTCACAAAAGAGCTTCGCCGAGCGTCCAGGGTCGCTGAACGGAGATGGAAGAAATCCCACTCCACGGCCCACCTCACCATGTACAAGCAATCCCTCTCCAACTTCAAGGACGCACTCACTGCCGCAAAACAAACCTACTTCTCTTCTTTAATCAACACACTGTCCCGAAACCCCAAACAACTATTCAGAACCTTCAACTCCCTTCTCCGTCCCCCAGCACCTCCTCCTTCCCCCCTCATCTCCGCTGACGACTTCGCCACCTTCTTCAAACACAAGATTGACAAAATTAGAGAAAGCCTTGGCCCGACGTCCCCCCAACCCATCACCATTACCGCCCAACCCTCCTCGACCATAGGAAACTTCTCCAACGTGACTGAAGCCCAGCTCTCCACCCTCCTGTCACGATCTCATCTCACCACCTGTGCCCTCGACCCTCTCCCTACCCATCTCATCCCAAACCTCACGACTGCCCTCATCCCTGCCCTAACCCAACTCTTCAACCTGTCACTCACTACTGGCGTCTTTCCCTCTTCCTTCAAACACGCCTTGATCTCACCCATCCTCAAAAAACCCTCCCTCGACCCATCATCCGTCGCCAACTATCGCCCAATATCCCTTCTCCCTTTCGCTTCCAAACTACTCGAACAACACGTCCATTCTGAACTGTTGTCTTACCTATCCTCCCGCTCCCTCTTCGACTGCCTGCAATCTGGTTTCCGACGTCATCACTCCACTGAAACAGCCCTTACTAAAGTCACCAATGACCTCCTGACCGCAAAGAGGAAAAAACACTACTCCGTCCTCCTCCTCCTCGACCTATCCGCCGCCTTCGACACAGTCGACCACTCCCTCCTACTCCAAATCCTAGAATCCCTTGGTATCACCGACCTCGCCCTCTCCTGGATCTCCTCATACCTTACGGACCGCACTTTCAGCGTCACCCACTCCGACACCTCTTCCTCGTCCTACCCCCTTACTGTCGGCGTCCCCCAGGGATCGGTACTTGGACCGCTACTTTTCTCCATCTATACCCTCGGCCTAGGTCAACTCATTGAATCCCATGGCCTCCAGTACCATCTCTACGCCGATGACACCCAGATCTACCTCTCCGGGCCCGACATCACTTCCCTTCTGTCTAAAATCCCCCAATGCCTGTCCGCCATCTCATCTTTCTTTTCTGCTCGCTTCCTCAAGTTGAACATGGACAAAACAGAGTTCATCGTCTTCCCCCCCAGCCGCCCTCCCCCTCTGCCAGACCTGTCTATCCGAGTCAACGACTGCTCTCTCTCCCCAGTCCCCCACGCAAAGTGCCTCGGGGTCACCCTCGACTCCTCCCTCTCCTTCAAGCCCCACATCCAAGCCCTTGCCACCTCCTGCCGACTCCAACTCAAGAACATCTCACGCATCCGCCCGTTTCTTAACCACGACACCGCCAAAACTCTCGTCCACGCCCTCATCATCTCCCGCCTTGACTACTGCAACCTACTGCTAACTGGTCTCCCTGCCTCCTCCCTTGCACCTCTCCACTCTATCCTGAACTCAGCTGCCCGTCTAATCCACCTGTCTCCTCGCTACTCCCCTAGCTCCCCTCTCCGCATGGCACTTCACTGGCTCCCCACCCCCCAAAGATCTAAATTTAAAATCCTAACCCTGACTTACAAAGCCATCCACAACCTGTCCCCTCCTTACATCTCCGACATGGTCTCCCAGTACCAACCTGCACGCAACCTACGCTCCTCACAAGAACTCCTCCTCTCCTCCCCCCTCATCTCATCCTCCCACAACCGCATACAAGACTTCTCCCGTGCCTCCCCTAGATTCTGGAACTCCCTCCCGCAGCACGTCAGACACTCGCCTACCCTCAAGAGCTTCAAAAAGAACCTGAAAACTCATCTATTCCAACAAGCCTACAACCTATGATGAGACCCAGCGCCGCTCCACCAAACGCTTGGAGCTTCCCCGCCCCCCCTATCGTGTCCTCCCCCACCCCTGTAGACTGTGAGTCCTCGTGGACAGGATCCTCTCCCGTCGTGTATCAGCAAGCCTTGACTGCTCATATGTACTGTACCTGTCCTTGTTACCCCTACTTCTTATGTAAAGCGCCATGGAACCAATGGCGCTATATAAATAAATAATAATAATAATAATAATAATAATAATAATAATATATGTAGTGAATCTCTGCGCCAAACCAATACACTGGACAAAACATTAATAATAAAGGATGGAGCTGCTAAGTAAATGGATCCTGTCCACAATCCAGTTAAAACTACAAGTCTGCAAATAAGAAAATATCACTACAGCGCTTCCACCCCAGGTCCCAAGGAAAGGTTGCTCCAACCCCACACATGATACCTATATTAGTGAGCTCTCGGCTCTCTTGCTACTTGCCCTGTAAGGCCGGCTTCACACCATGTCCGGTGTTTTGCAAGATGCACCGGACACAACCTGACAGCCCTGGACAAAACAGAACCGGAGGGAAAATATGCCCTCCGATCCAGTCTTGTGCCGGAATCCTCCCTGTGCGCGGCTGCCTCTGTCCAAGTGCTGAAATTTCAGCAGAGTAGCTCTTTAGCCGTTCAGCATCAAGGAAACGGAAGGATCCCATTTTGTCCGATTTTTGCCCCAGACACAAAAGATGCTGCAAGCTCAGATTTTGTGTCCGGGGCAAAAAAGCAAAATCTGCCGAATCCTCCCGGACAGCACAAAAATGGATGGCAAATCACTGCCATCCGGCCCCCATAGGGATACAATAGGGGCAAAATTGGATCCAGGGCTGTCCGGTGTGAACACCGGACAGTCCGGGATCCAGAAGATCGCGGTGTGAAGCCGGCCTTACTAGTGAAGCACAATCATTGCTATCACAAATCTTAGTGCTCACCAATTTTGGATACAAAATGACTGAGCTCACTGCAGCGGTGTCGGCCGGTGACACACGCAGAAAAATATCCACTGTTTCCTCCGGGTTGGTGGGTGACGTCACGCGCATGCACAGTGGAGAGGCTCCGGAGCTTCCACTGTGCGGGTACTCCAGGAGGGAGGCACCTATCACCATCAGTAAGTATATATAGTTGTGGGTCAGCAGATGGTTAATGTGTGCAGCATTGCATCACTATTTGGGGTTGTTATTTTTGTTCTCCCTCTGTGGGCATGCCTTTTGGCTGTAAGCCAAACCCCTCCCCCTCCACCCTCTTATCTCTACTTTCATTTTTCTCAGGCGTCCTGTGGCTGGAGTATAGTGACAGTGCACAGGAGCCAGAAACTGACATAGATGAGAGGGAGGGGGAGGGTTTGGCTTACAGCAAAAAGGCATGGCCACAGGGGAAGAAAAAAAAACAAGAACCCCAAATAGTGATGCAGTGCTACACACATCAATCATCCGCTGCCTTTTTTTCCAGGAGTTTTATGACACTTTTCTCTGCAATCAAAAATGGAATCATTCAAGTAAAGGAAGGTATGTTTGCACTCAGCCCTTTTGTGTGATTATATCTGACACATCTGCAGCCTCATCTCATAGGCAAAAAACAGGATTCAACAAGGTGACAACACAGCAGAGCTGCAAAATATGTCTGTGCAAGAAGACTAATTTCATTTCTCTTCTTCTGTCAGTTATTTGTCTCTCACTGGTAACGCCCCCTCCTATTTAAAAAAAAAAAAAAGCTCTGGAGGCGGAGTTATCTTCCAGGCAATGTCCTGCCCATAGCCTGGAACAGCTCATTTACATAAAAGATGATTTCTCCATAAAAGACATCTAATATGAGGCCGACAGGTAGGATTATTATCAGCAGTCTATAACCTCTATGCCCTTATTAATAGTTTACTTAGGGCAAATGTGGTGGTGACAAACAGCTTTTAAGTTTTTGGATAGGGTTAGGAACTCCAGAAGGAGCCCTAAACATGACATGGATGTTGCTTTTTACAGGGCCCGTCTATTTACACATACAGAACAATGTTGCAGGCTAAATTGTCATGGCCATCTGAAAAGACTGACCCCAATGGGAAATAAGGCACAATTGGTGTCAATGTGAAATCCAATTGCATCTTTGCAGTCTAGAGCTCCATTAGGACTTCCTAACCCCACAACTGTAGAAACACTGTGTGGATGTTACGTGGTGTTAATAGCGTACAAGTGGGGTAGAAGCAGGAAAGCAGAGATGGACTGCGGGAATCAGGGAACTAGTCTGACCCTGTAGAATGGGGTCCCTATCTGACCCTGCTCCCAGAGGTACCTCTGCAGGTGAGGAGGTCTGGGTTAACACCCTTTCCCTGCTCCTCAACCAACCCTGGGCCTGGACCCCTGCCCCTCCACTCACAGACTGGGTTAGCAACAGTAAGATTATCCTCACAGAGCAGTACATTTCTGGAAGACTTCTGAAGCACAGCACACGTCTTCACAGCTCAAGGTCAAAGCAGAGATTAAACTCTAATAGTGACATCTGCTGGTGGAAGGGGGAACTATTTAAAGGCCAGAGGCATGGACAGCAGTGTAACCTAACACACCATAGAGAGCAGCTACCTCTAACATTAACTCTGAGTTTACCAACAGTAACTAAACATGCTAAAGCACGCTAAGCAGTTAAAAAAAGACTACAGTGCAGACTACACGTGACAGTGGATAGGGAGTAACCAGACACATAGGGAACATGTGGGACGGGGTGTGCAACACAGCAGCATGGGACACCAGGCCGATGAACAATCCGACAGAACTTTACTTACAGTGAGCATAGAACATCAAAGTCCAACATGAGTCCACAACAAAGGAAACGGGTCTGGGGGCGCCAACCAATAATCTGACGCCAGATAAAAGGAAGAAAGAGTCCTGAATGCAGCTGATGAGGGACACAACACAATCCCACATGGCAGCTTTTATCAGCTCACACAGGAAACAAGACCAGGCCAAAGCCTCAGATCCTCGAGCTTCTGAAATCACAACACAACCAACAACATGAGTATATTGTTCTCTCTCCTTGGATCAGCCCCTGAATGGGGAAAGGGTTCACACCCTTTTGAACATAAGTCTCCATGGAGAAGTTCCCAGATGCTTTCAGACCCCACCATATCTGCATTTTACATTATACAGAGAACCTGAACACAGACTGGGGGAGGGACACTTTGATACAACATGTCTATAGTCCATTTTTGTATAGCATATATACATTTTTGCAATAGTAAGGTGCAAAATATCGCAAATTTGTGTAACCCGAGGAGTCCAAAATCCGAATCCTCCCAAAGAAACCTCCCAAGGTTACCTGTATCCTAAGGTGTGTATTATTTGCTCGTCACTTGCCGTTGTCCGATATAGAATCTCCTTTTTCCTAATGTTGTTTTTCTCTTGTGAAAACCATATGGAAATAAAGCTAATTGCACCCATCGGGGGCGTCAGGCAGGGCGGCCGCCGCTGAAAGCTTCGACTTGTGCTCGGTTTATAAAGTGCGCACATGCTTTCCTTTTCGATTTTTCAGATCACAGTCTCGACAGATAATGGTTGCTTCTCCGGAGCTGAAATTGCAGTGAAAAGCAAAATAGTCCTTTTTTCCTTCAATTATAGTTTGAAGTGATAAAATACTAATGACATATGATACGCGGCCTATTTCACCGCCATGGAATTGGAAAACAGAATCATCCATGAGAAGAAAACATCTATTTCCGTCTGACTCTTCCGCCGTCCCGGGAGACTATTTACATTACAAGCGACTATTATTTTCCAGCCAAACATGCGTCCACTCCGGAGGAGAAAGCCATATAACTCAATTAGTTTAACGTATGCAGAAACTTAATTGGCGATGCTTTATAATGCCGCGCCCCACGTGAACGCCGGTGAGTCCCAGGCTGCGCTCGTACATCACATTGGCAAATTTTGCTTTATGGATATAACATCAGATCGAGAAATATCTCTGCCCAATGTGAACCTACGTTTTGCTTCTTAACCCATTAAAAGTATAGACCACGAGCCAGAATAGACCTGTGAATGAGCGGCTTTGTCCGGATGTTCTACATAGATATTGGCTGAATTGTTAACATTTATAAATATCACTAAGAAATGGAACAGATAATAATGGAATCCAAAAGTCTTTCTTTGTCCAATGGAAAAATAAATTAGTTTATGTGTATATATTTATTTACTATAGTTACATACTAGATGGGTGGCGTCCGTCTCTCACCCTGTGTGCTCTCCCATCCATTCTCTCTCCCCCCCAGTGTGCTGTCTCTCTCCCCTCTCCTTTGACCTATCTTCCCCATGTCTGCTCTGGGCCCCCCCCTGCTGTCTTCTCCCCCCTATGCTCTCTCCTTTGAGTTGTCTTCTCCCTGTATGTGGTCTCTCTCCCCCCTAGTGTGCTGTCTCTCTCCCCTCTCCTTTGACCTATCTTCCCCATGTCTGCTCTGGCCCCCCCCCTGCTGTCTTCTCCCCCCTATGCTCTCTCCTTTGAGTTGTCTTCTCCCTGTATGTGGTCTCTCTCCCCCCTGTGCTGTCTTCTCCCTTTATGTGCTCTCTCCTTTGAGATGTCTCCCCCATATACGCTCTTTCTCCCCTGTGCATTAGCCGCTCCACCAGTACACTTGCCCCATGTGTCCTCTCTCCCATGTGCACTCTCTCTCCCCCTGTGCTGTCTTTCATTCCCCTGTGCATTCTATCTTCCCCTGTGTGCTCTCTCTTCTCCTCAGTGCACTCTCTCTGCTCCACTGTCCACTCTCCCCCTTGTGCTCTCTCTTACCTCTGTGCATTCTATCTTCCACTGTGTGCTCTCTCTTCCCCTCTGTGGACTCTCACTGCCCCCCTGTGCATTCTCCTCCTTGTGCTCTCTCTTACCCCTGTGCATTCTATCTTCCCCATGTGCTCTCTCTTCCCCCATGCACTCTCTCTGCCCCCTGTGCACTCTTTCTTCCCTCTGTGTATTCTATCTTCCCCCTTGTGCACTGTCTTCCCACCTGTGGATTCTCTCTGCCCCCCTGTGTACTCTCTTTTCCCCATGTGCATTTTCCCGTTTGTGCTCTCTCTTACCCCTGTACATTCTATCTTCTCCCTTGTGCACTCACTCTTCCCCCTGTGCACTCTCCTCCCTTGTGCTCTCTCTTACCCCTGTGCATTCTATCTTCCCCATGTGCTCTCTCTTATCCCCTGTGCACTCTCTCTGCCCCCTGTGCACTCTCCTCCCTTATGCTCTCTCTTACCCCTGTGCACTCTCCTCCCTTGTGCTCTCTCTTACCCCTGTGCATTCTATCTTCCCCGTGTACTCTCTCTTATCCCCTGTGCACTTGTGGCGCCCCTGCGTCCAGAAGGCCACAAAGGGAACTGCAGCCAGGCAGGTAGGACATTGTTGCACAACAACACCCTCACAGCCCACACAACCCACGTGTCAGAGAAGGTTACATCCAGCCCTGAGATTAGAGACTGTATGAGTTAGAAGAGGGGTGGTGGATTCAGAGGAGTGGGTTGGGCACACCAGAGGTCAGGTGACTGAAAGTATATAGTGAGGGGGAGGAGTGAAGGAAGGTAGTAGGCCGAGGTAGGCTGAGATGTAAAGAATGAAGGACATCACGCTCTCTGTGAGTGCAAGGCTAGGAGCACAGAATCTGTACTGAGCCAGCGTGAGCCAGAGGGGAGAGAAAGCCCGTCCGATGCCGAGGCCACCAGGAGTGTCACAGGACAGAGAGGGACGGTGGAACCCGTGCCCTAGACAGCAGCTGAAGCCACTGACTGCAGGCAGAGAAGTCCCTCCTAGAATACCAGAAGGAGCAGAGAGAAGGAGCCTGGTAGAGCCTCGTGCTGAGGACTGCTGGAGGCTGGGCTAAAGTAGAGTGTCGGCTCTAGAGGGGACCGTAGTTCACCCGGTATCCCCAGACAACACGACGAGGGGTCTGAGTTCCAGGTTGAGATCCCTACCTTAAAGGACAGGCAGCTAAGTGACGCACTAAGACTCACAGAAGTCCGAGTCACCGCCATACTGTCCGGCGTAGCACGCATCACCCGTACAGACGGAGACCGTAAAAGCCCGGAAAGGGACACTAAAGACTGTGTGAGGGGTCATAGGAGAGAGAGGCCTGGCTGCAGAAGAGAAGGGAACCCGGAAAGGGAGAAAGCAACCGCGTGTTGAGAACTGTGCTGTAAGAACTGCAAATGACTTGTAACCTGCTGAGAGAGAACAACTAAGAGTAAAGCTTTGGAAAACCCTGAATTGTCTCTCTTGTCTGCCTCTACCTGTATACCATCTTCCCTCATACAGATCCAACCTGTCAGCACCAGCCAGGAGGAGAGATCCCTACAGTGCCTGCAAAGTAAGTGTGCTACAACTACACACAATAGACTTAACTCCTTACTGCCCCGGATGATACAGTTCTCCCCACTGGAACTATACCATCTCCGCTGCTATTCCATCACCCCCGGAGGTTCTGCAGCAGCGGCGGCCCCATCACTGGCCGCACCAAGTGGGTGGCGTCACCCGTGACAAATCCCCTTGTAAATAATTCCCCTTTATTGCCGAGCCAGGGACACGGTCCGGACCAAGCCACCTGTGACTTCCCCAGTACCGTCCGGTCCGGTACCGAGTACCCCAGTCCCGTGGGGCCCGACACACTCTTCCCCCGTGCGCTCTCTTCCCCCTGTGTGCTGTCCCTCTCTCACCCCTGTGCACTGTGTCTCACTATCCCCTGTGTACTGTGCGCAATGGGCCATTACCACCAGTGAGCACCATATATGCACACTCATCACTTGGGTATGCAAATATGGCTGCTGCAGCACATGACGCCGAAAGTGGATGACAGACGGGACAGGACAATTATGTAAGTAGATACAATCATTGCTGAAAGTATTGGCACCCTTGAAATGTGTTCAAGAAAATGCAGTATTTCTCCTTGAAAATGATTACAATTATAAATGTTTTGTTATACACATGTTTATTTGCTTTGTATCTATTGGAGCAACAGAGAACAAAAAAAGGTAAATTGTACATAATTTCATTCAAAACCCCCAAAATTGTCCGCACAAAACTGTTGGCACCTTTCATGAATTGTGGGTAAACAACTTTGCTTCCAGCAAGTGATGCTCGTTCACACTCACCTGTGGTATCAGGAGCGGGCAATAGGAATATCACACCTGAAACCAAATAAAAAGGGTAAAAGTTGCCTCAATCTTTGCATTGTGTCTGTGTGTGCTCCACTAAGCATTGAGAACAGAAAGAGGACAAGAGAACTGTCTGAGGACGAGAGAACCAAAACTGTTGAAAAATATTATCATTCTCAAGGTTATAAGTCAATCTCCAGAGATCTTGATATTCCTTTGTCCACGGCGTGCAACATAATCAAGACATTTACAATCCATGGCACTGTAGCTAATCTCCCTGAATGTGGAAGGTTGTAATGCAGGATAGTCTAGATGGTGGATAAGCCCCAATCAAGTTCCAAAGAAAAAGCCATCCCGCAGGCACTGGGAGCATTAATGTCAGCATAAACTATAGGTCCACATATGAATCACATGAAACACTATGGAGGAGACTCAGGAGGACCACTGCTGACACAGAGACAGAAAAAAGCAAAATGTATGTGAGCAATCAAAATACTTCTGGAAAAGCAGAGGAGACAACATAGAGCATGTTGGTAAAGGGAATCATTGTACTGTTTACCAAAAACAGAATGAGTCCAACAAAGAAAAGAGCACAGGACCTACAGTCACAAATGGGGGAGGTCAGAGAAAAGAGCACAGGACCTACAGTCACAAATGGGGGAAGTCAGAGAAAAGAGCACAGGACCTACAGTCACATATGGGGGAGGTCAGAGAAAAGAGCATAGGACCTACAGTCACATATGAGGGAGGTCAGAGAAAAGAGCACAGGACCTACAGTCACATATGGGGGAGGTCAGAGAAAAGAGCACAGGACCTACAGTCACATATGGGGGAGGTCAGAGAAAAGAGCACAGGATCTACAGTCACATATGGGGGAGGTCAGAGAAAAGAGCACAGGACCTACAGTCACATATGGGGGAGGTCAGAGAAAAGAGCACAGGATCTACAGTCACATATGGGGGAGGTCAGAGAAAAGAGCACAGGACCTACAGTCACATATGGGGGAGGTCAGAGAAAAGAGCACAGGACCTAAAGTCACAAATGGGGGAGGTCAGAGAAAAGAGCACAGGATCTACAGTCACATATGGGGGAGATCAGAGAAAAGAGCACAGGACCTACAGTCACATATGAGGGAGGTCAGAGAAAAGAGCACAGGACCTACAGTCACATATGGGGGAGGTCAGAGAAAAGAGCACAGGACCTACAGTCACATATGGGGGAGCGCAGCGAAAAGAGCTCAGGACCTACAGTCACATATGGGGAAGGTCAGAGAAAAGAGCACAGGATCTACAGTCACATATGGGGGAGGTCAGAGAAAAGAGCACAGGACCTACAGTCACATATGGGGGAGGTCAGAGAAAAGAGCACAGGACCTACAGTCACATATGGGGGAGCGCAGCGAAAAGAGCTCAGGACCTACAGTCACATATGGAGGAGCGCAGAGAAAAGAGCACAGGACCTACAGTCACATATGGGGGAGGGCAGAGAAAAGAGCACAGGACCTACAGTCACATATGGGGGACGTCAGAGAAAAGAGCACAGGACCTAAAGTCACATATGGGGAGGTCAGAGAAGTTTTCAGTTTTTTCCTCTGGCACTGGGGGACTGTGTACAAGACAGCATGAAATCTACAGAATATCAAATGATTTTGGGTGACGATGTAGAGTCCGGTGTCAGAAAGCTGGGGGCGTCCTAGGTCAGGGGTCTCCAGCAGGACAATGGCCCCAAACATCAAGAAGCCCCAGAAATGGAGGAAACAAAGCGCTGGAGACAGTGGGGTAACTTCAGTGCCAGGGGCCCCGATGCGAAAGCTTCAACGGGGCCCCCAATTATTGCAAAACTTTAATAGTATTAATCTTTTTCTATAGGACAAAGAGACTTTTGGGGCCCCCTTAGGCTGCAGGGCCCGGGTGCAATCACAACACCTTTACCCATTGTAGTTACGCCCCTGGCTGGAGAGATCTGAAGTGTCAGCAATGAGTCCGGATCTAAATCCCATTGATCCCCTGTGGAGAGATCTGAAAATTGGGAGAAGACGAGAGACCGGGAGCAGATTATAAAGAAGAGGAGACGCTCCAGGAGGAGAAGAAGCTTGTGGAGGATATAGGAGGAGACTGATCACAGGATTATCCCAGAGAGGACGGACAAATATTAAGCTGAGGGCAACAATTTAATGTGGATCATTTTAGGGGTGTTCTGTCAAATCTTGTTAAATTTGTCCCTTTTCTCTGTTGTTTGTGTTGTTCCAGTAAAACATAAAGGAAATAATCATGAGTATAACAAAACATGCGGAATTATGATAATACTAGCTGTGAGCCCGATTCTAAAGAATCGGGAGTCTAGAATCTGTATATAATATTTTTAAGAGTTGTAAATAATAGACTTAAACACCAGCCGGGGGAGCAAGAACAGCGGGGGTGAGGATGGAGCGAGCGGGGCAGGATGGAGCGAGCGGGGCAGGATGGAGCGAGCGGGGCAGGATGGAGCGAGCGGGGCAGGATGGAGCGAGCGGGGCAGGATGGAGCGAGCGAGGCAGGATGGTGGCGGAGGGGCAGGATGGAGGTGGAGGGGCAGGATGGACCGAGCGGGGCAGGATGGCGAAGGCGGGGCAGGATGGAGCCGGAGGGGCAGGATGGAGCCGGAGGGGCAGGATGGAGCCGTAGGGGCAGGATGGAGCCGGAGGGGCAGGATGGAGGTGAGTGGCGCAGGATGGACTGAGCGAGGCAGGATGGCGAAGGCGGGGCAGGATGGAGGCAGAGGGGCAGGATGGAGGCGGAGGGGCAGGATGGAGCCGGAGGGGCAGGATGGAGCCGGCGGGGCAGGATGGAGCCGGAGGGGCAGGATGGAGCCGGAGGGGCAGGATGGAGGTGAGTGGCGCAGGATGGACCGAGCGAGGCAGGATGGCGAAGGCGGGGCAGGATGGAGACGGCAGGGCAGGATGGAGACGGCAGGGCAGGATGGTGGCGGGGGGGAGGATGGAGGTGGCGGGGCAGGATGTTGGGGGGGGGCAGGATGGTGGTGGGGGTGCGGGATGGAGTTGGGGGGGCAGGATGGTGTCGGGGGGGCAGGATGGATACGGGGGGGGGGGGCAGGATGGAGGCGCTCCTCCAGACCCCCTCCGCTCCCCGCGGCCACCGTCCCTCTGGGCCTCCACTCTGTGCGGCCCCCCTCCCTCTGGGCCAGCACCCCCCCCCTCCCCACCGGAACTTCATGGTGATAATAAAAAAACAAAAACCTCAGTGAGGATACTTACCCTCCGGCGGCTCGCTCCACCTGTCTTGTAGCTTCCAGGACAGGACCTGTCGTTGGCTGGGAAACCGGTGAGCTTGGGGTGAGTGGGCAGAGTGGGGGATGAGTGGGCAGAGTGGGGGATGAGTGGGCAGAGCAGGGGTTAGTGGGCAGAGCAGGGGTCAGTGGGCATAATCAGTAGTCAGAGCAGGGTGAGTAGGCAGAGCTGGGGTCTGTGGGCAGAGCTGGGGTGAGTGGGCAGAGTGGGGGGTCAATGGGCAGAGTGGGGGGTCAGTGAGCAGGATTGGGGGGTCAGTGGGCAGAGCAGAGTGAGAGCGGGGGTCAGTGGTCAGAGCAGGGGTTAGTGGGCAGAGTGATTGGGCAGAGCAGGGGTCAGTAGGCACAGCAGGGGTTAGTGTGAAAAATTAGTGGGCAGAGCAGGGGTGAGTGGGCAGAGCAGGGGTGAGTGGGCAGAGTGAGTGAGCAGAGCAGGGGTCAGCGGCAGAGCGGGGGTGACTGGGCAGAGCAGGGTTTAGTGGGCAGAGCATGGTCAGTGGGCAGTGTGAGGGGTCAGTGGGCCGAGCAGGGTGAGTGTGAGGGGTGAGTGGGCAGAGCAGGGTCAGTGGGCAGTGTGAGGGGTCAGTGGGCCGAGCAGGGCCAGTGGGCAGAGTATGGTCAGTGGGCAGAGTGGGGGTGAGTGGGCAGAGAGGGGGTCAGGGAGCAGAGAGGGGGTGAGTGGGCAGAGAGTGGGGTGAGTGGGCAGAGCGGGGTCAGTGGGCAGAGTGTGGGTGAGGGGGCAGAGAGGGGGTCAGGGGGAAGAGTTGGGGGGTCAGTGGGCAGAGTGGGGGTCAGTGGGCAGAGTGGGGGTTAGTGGTCCGATTGGGGGTCAGTGGTCAGAGTGGGGGTCAGGGGCAGAGTGGGGGTCAGTGGGCAGAGTGGGGGTGAGGGGGCAGAGAGGGGGTCAGGGGGCAGAGTTGGGGGGTCAGGGGGCAGAGTTGGGGGGTCAGGGGGCAGAGTGGGGGTGAGGGGGAAGAGTGGGGGTCAGGGGGCAGAGAGGGGGTCAGGGGAAAGAGTTGGGGGGTCAGGGGCAGAGTGGGGGTCAGTGGTCAGAGTGGGGGTCAGTGGGCAGAGTGGGGGTCAGTGGGCAGAGTGGGGGTGAGGGGGCAGAGTGGGGGTGAGGGGGCAGAGAGGGGGTAAGGGGGAAGAGTAGGGGGGTGAGTGGTCAGAGTGGGGGTCAGGGGCAGAGTGGGGGTCAGTGGGCAGAGTGGGGGTGAGGGGGCAGAGTGGGGGTGAGGGGCAGAGTGGGGGTGAGGGGGCAGAGAGGGGGTCAGGGGAAAGAGTTGGGGGGTCAGGGGCAGAGTGGGGGTGAGGGGGCAGAGTGGGGGTGAGGGGGCAGAGTGGGGGTGAGGGGGCAGAGAGGGGGTCAGGGGAAAGAGTTGGGGGGTCAGGGGAAGAGTGGGGGTCAGTGGTCAGAGTGGGGGTCAGTGGTCAGAGTGGGGGTCAGTTGTCAGAGTGGGGGTGAGGGGGCAGAGAGGGGGTCAGGGGGAAGAGTAGGGGGGTGAGTGGTCAGAGTGGGGGTCAGGGGCAGAGTGGGGGTCAGTGGGCAGAGTGGGGGTGAGGGGGCAGAGAGGGGGTCAGGGGGAAGAGTTGGGGGTCAGTGGGCAGAGCGGGGGAGAGGGAGCAGATTGTGGGTCAGTGTGCAGCGCAGGGGGATGAGTAAGCAGAGGAGGTTAGATCGGGACAGGACCTTTGATGACGTCACGGTCATGTGAACTGTGACTCCGCCCATCATCGTGACATCATCAGAGGTCCTGAAGCCCCATGAAAAGAGATCGCGGCTGGCTGGATGGAGCTGCGGTAAGAGTCGGGGGGGTGACCCGAGAGTGGGGGGGTCTGTGCTGAGTCGGGAGGGGGAGGGGGGTGACCGGAGAGTGGGGGGGTCTGTGCTGACAGGCGGGGGGTGACCCGAGAGTGGGGGGGGGGTGACCGGAGAGTTGAGGGGGGCTATGGTGACAGGCAGGGGGGTGATGGGGCAGCGGGGGGAAGTGTTGTGACAGGCGGGGAGCG